>JH719992.1:490648-562810 GCA_000231845.2 Tetrahymena malaccensis 436 | reverse complement strand
GAGTCAATTTTAATAGAAGAATAGGTTGATGAAAGTGAAAATTAAAATTCTTAAGAAATTGAATAAAGTGAATCAGAAGAGTAAAATAGCTTTTCTATTAAATCAGAAGAGTAAATTTTATAATAGGAATTAAATTAAAATACTTTAAACTAAATAGAATTTATTTTTATTAATAATAAACTAGAGAGGAGATTTGAAACAATAGTTTGTTTAAATTAAAATTTAAGTGAATAAATAAACTAATTATTCAGGAGTTTTCCCATAAATTAGTACATGGTTTTAGTCTCAGAAGAAAATAATTAATATCTTAAATTAGTATAAATATAATTTTTTACTTAGTAGTCTTTATTTTAAGGATAAATTGTATTTATAATATATACAAAATAAAACATCTAGACAAATTTTATTTTGAAAGTGAATAAATTATTTTAAAAATAAAATTACAAAATATATTAATATATATGTGAATGGAAGTATTCTTAAAAATTTTTGAATTAAATTATGAAATATAAAAGATAATAAATTTTATAGAAATTAAGTTTTATTAATTGATGAAAGAAAACTAAATATATTATTAATAATCTAGTTAATCTTTATGTTTAAACCAGCAAGAGGAGATATTTATTTTTATTTAGGATTTAAGAACTTTAACTCTAGTTTTCTTGAAATTTTCTAAAACTTTAAAGATGCATAAATACGAAAGGAATAGGATATTAATTTATCATTAAATATACTTTAAATTTAGATATTTATGAAGCTCATTTATAATAACTAATACAATTTTTAATAAAAATTTGGTTTGAATCTAAAAAAAATGTCATTTCAATTTCGCAGAGGCGACATTGACCGAAATTTTAGAGTAATGTATTTTAATTAGAGAATATTTTTTGTAAAATATATTTTTATAAGGTTTACAATTAAGAATAAAAATATTTTTTATTTAGTATTTTTTAATTTAGAATTAATCACAAAAAATAAATATCTTTTTTTACTTGAAAGAGTGGTATTTAGTAAATTTTTGTAGTTTTTAACCAATTATGTGTTGCTAATTATATTCTAACTTATTAATTTGAAAGCAATTTTAATTAAAAGATTTAAATTATTTGTAAACAAAAGATGGTAGATCAGGTTGTTTAGCAACTTAGTCAAGTTAAAGATCTAGAAATAACCGATATAAGGAAAGGAAAAGAAAACTTTGGTAAGTATTTATTTGGTACATATAAGTAGAATGCTTGTATGATTAAGATAATATCAATTTAAGATGATCAATTAGTTTCTTCATAAAATAAGCTACAAAGAGTATTTGAGAAAGTTAATAGACTTAAAACATGCTCTCACAAAAATATTTTAAAATATTATGATTCTTTATAGATTGAGGATAAATTTTATATTATTATGGAGAAAGTAGAATACTCACTTCAATAATGGATTGATGATAACAGAAACAATTAAATAGAAAAAGTCTAATTTTTAAAGTTTGCATTGTAAATGGCTGAAGTAGCTGATTACTTACATCAAAAAAAGTATATTTTGAGCAATATAAACTTAAAAAATATATTTCTGGATAGAGATTTGAATATAAAATTCTCAACATTTACAGTTAAATAAGAAGTTAGAGTGCATAAATTATTAAAAAATTAAGTCTACGCACTTGAAAATAATGAATTAATATACTTTCCTTTATGTTTAATTGAAGAAGGAGATAATGATAATTTGGTGATGCTAAGTAGCAAACAGGATATGTATGCTATTGGTTTATGCCTCTATTGCCTTACTGGTGTTTCATACATGGATGTTTTAAATTACATTTAAGGTGGTAAATTTTAAATTAATATAAATCTTGGTATTGATATAAATTAGTTATTATAATTGATGTTGCTAAGAAATAGCTACAGCTTTGTTCCTACTTGTTGTTATTTTATTTAATCTCTTTAAAATATTATCAAGAAGGGAAATGCAACACTTTAAATTGATAAAGATGAGGAAATTTAATTATTGAAATTGTTTTAAGAAGTTGTTAACAAAATTGATTACATTAAAGAAAAGTAAGATGAATTATTAGGAGTCAAAGAAAAAAGTGAAGAAATTGAAAATGATTACTCTAGTATATCTTTAGAGAAACTAAGGCAACTTATTTAGAAATATTAAAATTGCGACATTTATTATTTCTTTGAAGGATGTTTTCATTATAGGAATTAAAATGATGAATTATCTCTTCATTCCTTAAAAATAGCATTGGAACTAAATGAAAAAAATGATATTGCTTTGTATCAATAGGGTTTAATTTTCAATGAATTAGGGTTAACTTAGGAATCTTTAGAATGTTATTATTAATTTTGTAGATTAAACCCTTTAGATGATGAAGTTTATAGCAACATAGGAGAAATATTTTTGAATGAATAAGATTATAAAAGATCTAAGAAATATTTTGAAGCATCATTAGCAATTAATCCAAGACAGTATGTTGCCTATTTGAATATTGGTTAAGTTTACTTTTAATAAAAAATGTTTGAGAAAGCAGCTTACTACTTTAAGAAAACAAACAAAATTAAATCAGATGCTGATGCTTTTTACTTATTAGGTTACTATTATGAACAAAAGAAAGACTATGAAAAATCCTTAAATAGCTATAAAAAATCATAATTAAGCAATCAAAGTGATTTACCATACATTAATCTAATAAATAATATTAAGTCTTTAATTTGAATTCTTTAATACCCAAAAATTAAACTTTTGAAAAAACTTAAGCTAAATTTTAAAACAAAACATATTCAAACCTCCTTAAATAAGAGCTAAATTTTCTAAAAAAATATTCACTTTTTTTCAACAAATTAGTTGGCAAAAATAATATTTTTATAATTTATACAAATAGAATGAAAAATATAAACAAATAAAGAACATATTTAATCCTAAAAAATGTTTGTTACTCTTTTTTGTATTAAATATTAGATTTTCATTTTTTTTATTTGTTTATTAATAAATCTTTACAATTAATTAGTATTTTTTAATAAGATCGTCTTTATTTTTTATTAAGGCATATTTAAATTTTAAAAACAAAATAAATTCTATATTAATATAGGAAATATTTAACTTTTAAACACATTTGTATATCAATAAAAATGTATATTGCAATTTAAAAAAAATAAATTTAATTAATCAATGATTTTGATTTTGCAACGCCAAAAAAAGGCTTTCATTGATCTAATTCAATGTAATTGATTAATTTTTATATTTTTTGGCTTATTTCAAAGATCATCAGGAATGTATTATTCTTGTTAATCATTGCTATTATTGCTATACTATTCCTCTTCATAATCACCATTTAAAATGCCATCCAAACCATCATCTCCCTATGCATCTTAATCATAATCCAAAAATCCCAAAGATATAAATTCAGGAAAAGAAAGTAACCCATCTTAGTCGAAATCAACCATGCTGATTAATTCAGAGATTTCTTAGTCAGAAGAGTTACTAAATGAGATTGAAGAATCTACTGATTTTCCCATTACAATAAACTCTTCCCTATCAACGAAACCATCTCCATTAGTATCATAATTTTTGAAAAAAACCATCAATTCATCATACTCTTCTTTGCTTAAAAAAACTTCTTCGCCACCTATGTCTAATTTATATTTTTGTTAATTCCCTTATTCACTGCTTGCTTATCCTTAGTTTTAAATATCTTATTATTTTTGTAATGGCTCTTCTTCTTCTACTTAAGCCATGCAGCCATTGAATAAGAAACTTAAAATAAATATGGCAACTAAAGCTAATTATGTCTTTTTCATTTGTTTTTTTTAGAGAAATTTTGCAAGATATTATTTTTTAATTATTTTTGATAAAAAAATTACTGTTTTTAAATTAAAATAAGATTTGCCCATAAGTAGAAAAAAATCATAGATTTTGTTTTACAATTACCTAATAAAGACTATTAATATAGATAGACAGATAAACATCTATCTGAATAGCCTTTAGTTATTAATTAATTAATAAATCAAAGTAAGTAGTACTTTTTGAACTCAAAAGTCTAGTCCCTATATATTATTTTGAAGCTATAAATTACTAAGAAAATAATTAATTTGTTAAATCAATAAAATCACAAGCAGAATGACTACTGCCCATAAGCCTACTTGGTAGCCTGCTAGAGGTAACTTAATTAATAATAAAAAATTCGATTATTTTTTCTCGTAGTAATCTCAACTATTCATTTTAAAAAAAGGAACCGAAACTGGTGGTGCTAGCTTAAGTGTGCCAACAAGATCTTATTCTTCAAGAGTATTGAATTAAAACTAGACATTATTTTGTTATAAAAACCAATTTAGCGAATCTAAATTTGTTTTTTTATTAACTTTATTAATAAAAATATAGGATCTACCTGGTCATCTTACTCTTAAAGTTAGACAAGATGGTTAGGACAGCAGAAACGATTTAAAATATAAAGATTTCAAGGCTGAATTGTTGGAAAAAGAGAAAAGATATCAGAAAGAAAAGAATGAAAAACTAGGAATTTACAGCTAAAATGAGCAAGATAAAAGTAATTAAAGCATATTAATTAAACGAGCATGAATTTATTTATTCTATTTTATATTTTAGAAGATCCTATCACATATAAAGAACCAGAGTAGCGTAAAAAGCTCAAAACAGAATCTTCAAATGTCATCTCATAACTGAAGTAATATGGCAGCGATGATGAAGATGATGTTAAAAATAAACCAATTAGCGGAATAGGTGATAAAGATGAAGAAAATGATTCAAATAGCAGTAGCAGCGAAGAAATAGACGAAGAAGCCATTAAAAAGAAAGCTGCAGAATCAATAAACCCTTTTCCTTAAGATGCTGATGATTTAGATTTTGCAAATACATCTTCATCAGAATCTGAAAAAGAAGACAAAGATGAAGAGGCGTAATTTAATTAGAAATAGAAAAAATAACTAGAATTTAAAATATTTGAAATAAATAAATAGTTCCAGTGAAAACAGCAGCAGCAGTGATAGTGATAGTGACGAAGACGAACTTTTGATGAGGGAATACCAAAAAATAAAAGAATAAAGAGAAGCAGAAGAAAAAGAAAAGGTATTTGTTTATTTAATTTGTATTTATTTAGAAGCTAACAAAAACAAATAAGCATCTTGCTAACTCTAAAATCGTTTTGAAGAGATCATATGAAATGTTATCTAAAATTATTTCATTTGTAAAAAATAGTTAAGATTGAAATAAGAAGAATTAGAAAAACAAAGATAATAAAATTTATTAACACACAACCCACTTCTTGACCAATCTTCTGGATACAACCTCAAAAAGAAGTAAATAACTTTACCCATTTAATTCCAAAAAGCTAACCAATTTTAATAAAAGATGGTTTGAAGACTCAGTTTTTAAAAACCAAGCAAAGAAAGATAAAGATGAAAAACAAAGATTCATCAATGACAACGTGAGAAGTGATTTCCACAGGAAATTCCTTAAAAAATTTATTTATACATGAAATGGTTTGCAAAATAATAATTAATTAATTAAATGTAATTTGTACTTAATATAAACTTTTTGTAGATATAAAAATTCAAATTATAAACCAATAAATAAATTCTAAAACAAAAATATTGTATTGATTCTTAAAAATAAATTATATATATTATTTTAAAAAAAGCTTAATTTATGTTTTATTACTTTTATTTATAAAGTAAGTCATTTTAAAATAAAAACATTATAAAATATTTCATAATAAAATACTGAATGAATTTGGAATTAGTTATTTAAACCTATAAAATTAAATACCTCTTTAGTATTCTTATATTAAATAGTTATTTTCTAAGAAATTATAATTAAAATTTTAATTTAGATAGTAGTTATTTAAAACAGTTTATTAAACTACTAAAATTAAACTTGATTATTTGAGCACTCTCAGCCTTTAAATTTGTTTGCTCAATTTCGTGAGGTATTCAATATATAGAAGGGGGTTTCTTCTAAAAGAATCAAAGTGTTAGATATTAATAGGCAAATTAAAAATTATTTGATTATTACTGATTATTAACAGAAATTTAAAGTATAGTAAAACTAACTAACATATTCATGAATTAATTCTTCTAAAGTTTTTTTTGAGATATAATTTGGTTATTTTGAAGTTTGTTGATTGCATATTTATAAATTATTGTTGTGGAAACTTTATCTACAAATATTTAAGAGTGTAGGTGCAATTGCTTACTAACTATTATTCAAAGATAAATTTGATTTTTTTAATTAATTCTATATAATAAATTGGTATGCTATTTTATATATAACCTAATAAATATACTAATCACTTAATTTAATAGTTGGAAATACATGCATACACATATGTATACAATCAATCAGTCACTTAGTGAAATATCAATAGAATATTTGAACATTTCATGGGTATCGTTTCCATATAAATAAAACCCATTTGATTATAAACCATCTTTTTAATATAATTTTAATGAAGTATCTGATTTAATTTTTTGATTTTTAAGTATTTTTCCTGTTAAGAGATCCCAGACAATTATTTAATTATTCTCAGAGTATCCTAGAATAAATCTCTATTTGTTGCTATACTTATCTCTTATCATAAAGCTCTCTAAGTATGCTCTGTCATTTTATAATCCTGTATAAACTTATCTCAGTTCCTATTGGTGCCAGTCCCAAAGTTAAATTTTATTTGCCAATGTATCCACAAGTAAAAATTAGTTATTGTCAGCAAATTTGACAAATGCTGGAACACTTGTTGTGTCTGAATTGAGTGTGCATCTACACAATCCAGTGTGAGTACTAAAAACTCTTGTGAAACCATCTGCCCCACAGCTCACAACATTCATACTGTCTTTAGAAAATTAGAGGGAAGTTATACTACGAGAATGAGCCAAAATTAAATTAATAGGTTTCTTCTATCTTATGTCCCATATCATAATCGTATTATCTTAACCTATAATTTATTTTTTATAATTTAATAATTTTTAACAAACATGTAAAAAAAATAATATCTTATTTTTATTATTTATTCTATTCTTCAAGCAGCTTTTTTAACAAAAAAATTTGAAAATCAAGAAGAATATTTTTAAAATTATAATGTCTATCTATGTATTTAATTATCAATCACATAAAAACTAATCTTAAACGTTGCTTTAAAATTTTTCCCTCCTTCTTTATTGTTAAATCAATTTTTAATTTTAATATATTTCTTTGATTAATTTGATAATTTTAGATTTAAAATCTAATTTTTTTGTTTTTCTACCTTATTTTAATTTGATTTTATCTAAATTCTTTTTTTAAAATTGTTTTATTTAGGATAATTTAATAATTTTTTTTATTATTATGGAGAAAATTTAGAACTATTATTAGGTTAACAAATGATTTCATTTAATTTAACTATTAAAATCATAATTTAGCCAGTCTAATTAAGGTATAAATTAAATGTCTCGTAAACTAGATTCATTCATTTTACCTCATTATTTTATTCAAAACGTTTTCTGAATATAAATGTGCTTATTAAAGATTTTATATTTTCTGTTAATAAATTTAAATTCTCGCACAACTTTGCTGATAAACTAAATAACTAAATGCTTGATATCTAATTAACTTGTAATTTTTTATTGAAAATAGATAGACTTTAGAAATATATCATCAACAGTTATTTGGATAAATATGAATAAATAAAAAAAGTTAAGCAGGAATTACCTGCAGATGCTATCAAATTATTATAGAAGTTCTTGCATACACAGAAAATAGTTTGTGAATGACCCTGAAGCTCGACTATAGACTATTTCTTTTCTATGTCAAAAATATGAATAACTTTATCTTAACTACAAAGGAGATGATTTTAATCGAACCAGAGCAAATCAGTTACAGCATCTGTTGCATCAGGTTTAAGATCGAAGTTTTCACAATTTTCTTTGCCAAATATTTCCACTTTACCATCAGTAAAGCAGCAAGCTATTGTATTCTAATCATTTTATTATATCTTAATTAATTTTTAATCAAACTATGATATCAAGCTTTTCACTGAGTTTTATTCTTAAATAGTTATTTTATAATTCTTATACTCTTCCTCCATCATTTTAATTGCGCTATTTTGTGTTTATACTTTTCTAGAAATCTATTTTTAGAAGGGCTGCTTTAAAAGATATCTCTACTTTTAAATTTATGCTAAAAAAAGAATTTATCTCTCTTTATAGTGTTAAAAGATTTACTTTCTTAAGAATAATTAAAGTAGATTGATTAATTATTAGATTAATCAAGTAAATAAATAAATAAACTAACAATCAAGCAATCAAACTAATATTTTAATCATTCTTTAAAAAGATTTATGAGAAAAAAAACACATAATTATCATCAATATAACAAATTAATTATTAAAATACCTTTTAACCCAAATATTTACTTAGTAAATAAAAAAAGATTCAGACTTGAAATACAACAAAAATACCAAAGAATATGGAAACTTCTCTCAAAATTTAGAAATCCTTCACTAGAGACTCAACTGATCCTGAATTTACCATGTAAACATCTTAGAAATTTTATCATCATGGATATAACTATTATTTTAAATATTATTTCACAGAATGTGGAGATTAATACTTCTTTCTGATGGATCTAACACAAAGAACTTGGAGAGTATAACCCAAGATACTGTCAAAACATAGGTTGAGTTTAATAATTTTGATTTAAATTAATTTTAAAAATATTTTTAATCTTTAAAGCTTGTTTCAGAAGAAGACATTAAAAATGAATAAAAAGCCCTATCAAACGAAAGCCTACTTTTTGATATTTTTGAAAACAAGACTTTTTCTGATAGTAATATATAAAACTATTAAATATTTTAAAAAATTATTAAATATCTATAAAAAAGGTGAATTAGTAAAGAGAGTAGTAGTATTAAACTCAAAAGAATAACCTCTGGTCTATGCAAGATCATAGTAATTAATTAAACTTTTTTCATTTTCGTTAATATTTGATTAACATACTTGTGCTTTAGATAAAAAATGAGTCTAGATAAATAATTTATTTTACAACTATTTTAGTATCCAACCAGATTGCAAATTCCCTTCTAAAATTCTTGTTAGAATTTCCAAATCCTTTTAAATTAAATCTTTGTTAATTTAAATATTAACTTATTTTTTGTTAATGATTAACTATCAATCTAACTTAAAAAAACTAATAATCCTACATTTTAAGTTCTAAATAAAATTGAAAAATGATTATTTTAATTTTTTGTTAACTTGGAGAATGAGTAATTTATGAAAGTTAAAATTTTATCTCCAATTAAAGAGAAGTTTAATTTTAGAACTTAATAATTAATTAAAATAATTGTAAATACTTAATAATTTTAATAACTTATTTAAACACCATTTTTGAAGAAACAACTTTTTCTATAAATTTAATAAACCAATTCCTATCTTAAGAATCTAAAATCCAATATTCAATTAAAAGAAATATTTGACTACTAATTTATTAGCTTTAAAGCAATTAGATTTTAATTAAAATATTTAATTTCTAAAATTAAAGCATTAAAAATAATTAAATTTGTTTTAAAATTTAGTTTTGTAGATTTTTTAAAATTCAAAATTAATTTGAAGAATAAATTCAATAGAAAAGCATGATTATAACAAAATTATAATTTGCTAATAGTTTTAAAACTTTATTTATTTATTTTAATACAATTTTTATTTTATTCTAATTTATTTCTTTACTTATTTCCAATCTTTAGGAATTCTTTTGTAATTTGATGATTGAGTTAAAAGAAAATTTAAATTATTTAAATTTATTCTATTTAATAAAAAATATTTTTGGTTGTTGATTGAATTCTATTTCAAACTTTTAATAATTCTATTAAAAATAATAATTATGAGGTTATTTTATAATTTTTATTAGATTATTTATTATAAAAATTGCTTTTAATCAATTCTAGATCAAATTATAATTTAATTATACTATAGCTGGCCTAAAGTAAAGTATGAACAAGTGATGAAAAATAAGCAAGTAGCAATTGGACATAATATGACTCAAGCAAAATTGGAGTATTTTAGGGAGATAAAGTCAATCAACACAGTTTTATGGGATGAGAAATTAAATATGTATAACGGTGATAGTAGCCAAAAAGAGAACTTCTCTAGAGGGTACATTATTTACAAGAACGGAGAACCGATGACATACATAGAAGAGTTTTTCACCCACTAAATAAATAAATTCTTGAACTGATATAATTAGTTATAAGACGTCACTTTAAAGCAAACATACGTCTTTTAAAATTTGTTTAGCATTATTTATTTATCTTTTATGTAGCAAGTATTTCTGATGAAGTTACTGCTTTAAATAAAATATTAATGGACAAAATTTAATTTTCTTTTAGACTCAAGGAAAATCACAAAACAAATAAATAAAAATCTATATTGCTAAAGATAGCAATTTTTATATTTTAATTAGTGAAATTAATATTTTTTATTTAAATTTTTTAATTTACATGGAGGTAGGCGGGTATATTTTATTTTTAATATAAACTCACAAATAGACAAATTTTTAATTCTCAAGTTTGAAATGCTTAACTATTTGATCACATCACAATCATTTTCATATGCATTTCTTCATTTAAAAAGAATGACTTCTTGTCTTTAAATGTAGAATTTAGTTATAAATAAAATGCATTAAGTATATTTAAGTTTAAAGAACGTACTTTATTTTTGTTTTTTTTAAATCTAGCAGGACTTGCTTATTTAGTATTACAAATGAATCTTAATACTTTTATTATTTAAAATTCAAGAAATATTAGTTAAAAATGAAATAAAGATTCTAATCAAAAAATATCAATTTTTTATTTATTTAAGAGATTTCTTTTCAATTGTAATCAAAATGATCTATAAAAACATTCAAATTATATATTTAAGGCTATTATATCATCTTGTGTCATATTAAATAGAATAAATACCTACCACAGCTTGTGATAGGTAAAACGCAAGTAAATTATTAAAGAATTATCACTAAAATAAAGAATGAAATTTAGTTCTAGGCTCTTCCTTGAAACTTAAAAATACTTAATCGTAATCACTCATAATCATATTTTTCCTTATTTCAAATGATTTAAGATGAATTTTATATAACTTTAAATTAACTAATTGCATATTTTATTTTAATTTGTTCTGGGTGGGCTACATCATATGTTTCTAAATTCACATTTTTTAAAGCAAAATGTGTTTCTATTAAATATGCAATAAATAAATTAAATAAAATGATACTAAATTCATGAACAATTTCAATATCTGGTTTTTCATAATCATTTAATTGAAAATTAAAACCTCTACAATTTTTAAGCTTAAACATTAAATATTTTCTTAATTTAAAAACAAATTAATCAAGTATTTTTTCAAAAACCAAGCTATCAAACCAAATTAAAGAAATATCAATTAAAAATGTTGAGTAATAAAAATAATTTTTTATAAATATTATTTTTGATGTAATTTTTTTAATTTTTAAATAACATGCATTGATTTTTTATTGTAATAAATTTATTAAAATAATATTTATCTCTAAATAAATAATATAATTCTTCTTCAATCTCCAAAAAACTTGTAAATGTTAAATTTGAAAAGTATAAATGTGATAATTTAAATATTAATTTTTAATAATTTTTTACATAAAATGAAATAAATTATCATAGAATAAAGTATTTAAAACAATTTGTGCATAAATAAGCAATATTTAAAATAATATTTTATTGGCTAAAAAGACTCTCAATCAAAATTAGTTATCTATTTAGATTGAATCTCTATTGAATTAATATGCTTAAAATGTTATTAGCAAGAAATAATTAAATTTTTACCACTTTTTAAAAAAATTCCTTTGTTAAATAAAAATTAAATAATAAGTAAATAAAATATTTAATTCAAATAAAATAAATGAGATTAAGATGGAAAAAGAAATGAAAACTGAATTTACTGAAATTGATATTTGATTTTTATGTAAGTTAAAAGTTTATGTAAAGATAATTTGGTGAAGAAATTAAATAACAATTAACAAAACATCTGCATTCCATCAATTTAATATATCTTTTCTTATTTTCATGAAATAAAACAAAACTGAAATAGGAATAGTTTGATGAAAATAAACTTTCTAATGAAAAAAATAAAATTGACAAGCAACTTTTAACAAACTGTAATAGATAAAATAACTTTATACTGATTAATTTATGCAAATTTATGAGTTTACTTGAAAAGCTAATCGATAAGGCAACTAGTACCAATCAAAAAATTAGATATTTCTTTAGCTTAAATTTTTGTTAAAAAATGTAATTAGCTTCTGGTAAATTACAAGATCAATACTTATTTAAAAATAAGATTATAATTTATTTATTTTTATATGATGATGGTCAATACACTTTACTTAAATTATTTGCTTATTCGTGCTTTGCTTAAGAAGCTTACAAATAAAAATTATTGTTGTGTAAAAGATTTTGAAAATAAAAAAATGAATGCTAATTTACTAATTAATTAAATAATTGAGATATTTTTTAGTTTAAAATTTAGAAAAACTGTAAATTAAATAAAAATGCAATCATTTATCAGTTATAAATACCAACTTTATCAATTTTTTCCATTCAAGTTAAGCGAAATAGGATTTCATTACACAAAAAAATTTTTATTATATAAAAGAATAATTAAGTCCGAGTAATTGCTTTCAATTTGCAGTTAATCTCTTTTTTCTATTTGTAAGTGTAAATTAAACACAAATGTAATTTTACATAAACCTAGCTACACGCATTAAAGAGACAGATTATGCAAAAGGAATGAAGTATTTTTAAAAAATATTTTTTGTAATTTACAAAATATGTAAAAAATGGCTTAATTTAAAATAGAAAGACCATATTTTCTTTAGCTTTTCTTTAGCGATTAAAATTCACAAAAATTATCAAAAAATTGAACAAATAACTTTTTAGTTTAAAATAATCTTTTTACAGTCTTTTTTTGAATTAAATTTTTGTTTAAAAAAGAATTTTTTTTACTTTACTTATTTTATATTTATTGTAAAATCATGAAATAAACATCTAAATTATAAAATGGAACTAATTGATTAGTTGAATCTTCTAAGCAATATTTATGATATTTATTTACTACATATTAAAAAATTTTTTTAAATTGTAAAATTCTTCTGCTTCAATGTAATTATAGTGGTGTCATTCAAATTAATTAAGCGAAGACCTACAGAATATTATTAATATTTTACTAAGCATTTGGTAATAAAAAGAGTAATAGACTGTAGGCGAGCAAAAAGAACTCTGTCAGCCTAATTTTTTACTAGAAATTTACTTTACATTTATTTAATTAACAATTTTAAAATATATCTATCTATTCCTTTTTTCAAATTTACTAATCTCTTCATCTATTGGTTGTATTTAATATTCGAAATACTAAAGAGATGCCTTTCACTAAATTTTTTGGTAATCATATGAGCGTTTTAATAATCATTTCAATTCGAATTTCTTCATTGAAATATAGGAACCTTGGTGTCCACCATTTAAAGTAATATGAAGAAATGAAAATGTAGAAGTAGCTTTATTGCATCCATTTATCTTTTTTACATTTAAACAGATTCATGTTGATAATTTAAATAAAAAATGTAGTATTTAAGTGTTTATTCTTTAAATAAAGTAGGAGGCAAAAAAATTCTTACTAAATAGAAAATTTTTATAAAATAAAATGCACAATTTTTGTTATTGCATTTATTAATATTTTTTAAAGTATGTTAATTTATTGCTTTATTTGTTGATTAATGTTACAAAAAGCACTTTTTTGAGTGGAAGTTGATTACAGATTAAATTAATTGATCAACTCTAATAAATTAGCGAATTTCTGAATAAAAAAGTAACTAATTTTATGAACCAATAAAATTAATAAGTTGATTGAATACTTTATTTGCAATAAAAATATTTCTTGTGCAGATGATTTTTATCAAAATACTGTTATCTAAGGGAAAACACTAATTAAATTAGTAAAAAATAAAATTTAAAGTGCGTGTTTGTTTGTATCACTATTTGAACCACTTAATAGTATTTAGAAAAATAACATTTGTTCACTTTCGAATTGTTCTATAATATTTAATACCATACCCATTCTGGACTTATTTTCTTTATAATTTTATTTTTAATTGCTATAAATAGTCTTTTAATTGCATTTTTCCAAATAAAACTAGTAAAATTAACAAAATCTAGTTTAAGTTTAGCAAAGGTTTAGTTGTCTTTCTTTATTTCCCCTCTTCGGATCACAGCTAATTTTGGATTCAGATTAAACATGCGAATTTAAAATTGAACGAAAATAAATTTGTTTTGAAGAAATTTATCCAGGTAGCGATAATTTGAAAGACAGAACAGGAAAAATAAAAGTTAAAAAAAATAAAACATGATACAGCAAAGATATTAAAGATTTTGATTTCTACAGATTTGGGATAGAGATAATTAAATTAAAATTGGGTATAACAAAAGATAAATAAAAACTTAGTTAATAATTACAATTTTTTCTTTATTTAAATGTTTGATATTTAAAATGTGCATTTATTAAAATGTGCGATAGATCGATTAATCAATTAATTGATTCGTATCAAGAAATAAATAAATAACAAAGGCAAATTAAATTTTTATTTCTTTCTGACTTGTAGAAATCAGAAATACATTTTTATAAAAGAAAATACACCAATAAATACATAAAGAGTCTTTATGCCTACATTTGTTAAGTAGCATAACGAATTTACTATATTTGAATCACGTTTTACATCATCTAGTTGTATCATAATCTCATTTATGAGTTGTTTTGAGTGAGATTCAAAATTCACACCCATATTTTTACAATTCTTTTATTTATTTTCATTTTTTATTTGTATGAATCAGATGATATTTATTATACAGGTTGAATTAAATAAATAAATATCTTTTTCTTCTCAGTACTGAAATTTCTGGATTGTAAGCATAATTAAAATACAAATGCGCAATATTTTATTTATTGATTGATTTGTTTTTCGATACATTCATGAAAAAAAGTATCTTATTTACTGCTTGCTTTATAATAATTTATTTATTTTGCGCGAAATGTAGATCTTTTGGGCGGAGTAAATTTTAACCCTTCATAGTTTCTCTTAAAAATGAGCTAATTTCTAAAGCGAAAATTTAGAAGGCAGTTTATACTTGGAAAGTGAAAAATCAGTTAAAGATTTAAAAAAGGTAAACAAGAAGTGAGAAATAAATGAAAATTAAAAGTAATTAGTTGATATTTACATGTGTAATTTGCTTAAAGTTAGAAAGAAAAATCATAAAGAAAGAAAGGGGGGATTTTTTATTTTTAATGTAAATTAATAAGATATTTCTATCCAACTGGAAACAGTTTATTACGTAAACGTATTCCTTTAGATTATTTTTTTTGAAAGTAATCCCGAATTTATTTGTTTTTTATTGATTGTTGTGCCAGTTAATCTACAACATTAAATAATATCGCCTTAAATAACTTTTTTCGGAGCTTTAAAATTCTGGAAAGATGATTTTATATTTTTTACAGGAGATATTTATTTGCCTTGTGTTTTCTTTAGAAAGTGCAAAGAAAAGGGAGATAGACATTAGATAATAAAGAAAGTATTTAAACAGAATAGTGTTAATTGCTTGCTGCTTAATAAAAATCTTTGTATTAATTACATAACTGAGGTAAGTAGATGTTGTTAATTTAATAGATAGAGAAATTAAAGCTTGTTTATTTGTTGAAGCTTAACTGGCTCTCTAAAATTGAAATAACCTTTATTTCTTTCAGATACTGAGTGAATGAGGGCTTACTTGCAACTTTTATTGATAATTTATTGGTAAAAAATTTGAGAGAGAATGAAATTAATAGAATTCATCGTCAAACTCAGATGATGATTTTCGTAATATCTAATAAAACTAGTCTGATAAATTTCGTACTAACAAATTAATAGCCTAGTAAGTGATTTTATTGCACTAAAACTAAAGGCAGGCATATAAATAGATAGCTAGTTAGCTAGTATGTTATTTAGATATTATGATATCTTAGAAATGAACATGCTTAGTGAAATTAATACTCCCTAATAAAAGCACTTACTAAAATTCAATTCTTTCATTATTAAAAATTTTTTTGATATTGTTAATTGTGTTCCAAATATCTATCTATCTATCTTACTATTTTCTTTGATAGAGAGAAAAATTAATAAATACTAAGCAAATTATTATGTCTATTTTTTACTTTCAAATTTATAATTATCACTCAATAGCTTTGTTTGAGTACCTTAACAACACATTTTTATGCTTTTTATATATTCTTTTATTGAATAAAAGTAACTTCATTCTTTAGTATTTCATTTATAATGGGGAGAACTTGTGTTAAAGTTTTGCATTTTTAGGTGAAGTGGGTAGCTTTTTTATGTTTAGTTTGTAAATAATAAATAATAAACATACAAATAATCTTACTGAAATAAGTAAATTCTATTGATTTAATTATATAAAGCCCATAATGCTCAAAAAGTGAGTGTGATTGATTTATTATTAGATAAATAGATCCACCCATACATATGTGAATACTTTTTTATTTCAAATCAGATTAATTATTATAACAAGTTAGTTAGTTATGTGATCTCTTATCTTTTATTTGTTAATACTTGTAAATAAAATACTTACTAGAGAAATAAACTACTTTAGCTTTTAAAATTAATTAATTGGATAGAAATCATTTGCTTTATTAACTATTGAATCCTCTTCCTCTTTGTATTAATTTAATTATTGAGAACAGCTTGGTATTTAGCTTTATTTGTTTTTGCTTATTTCTAGTCTACTTACTGGAAAGAACTAAATCAACAGATTCTTGCCACTTCCAAGTATTTTAGAAATAATGTAATAAATTAGTTTTGTTTAGATAGCAACTCAATTTATTACTTTATACAAATCAATGGGTTGGTCGATCGATTGATTTATTTATTTATTGAAAGATAGATTTATTATTTGATTTATTTATTAATTTGGCATTGTGATTGTTCTCCCATGGCAAATTATTTGCAAATAGAGAGCAATTGTTAAATATAGTTTTTGTTAAAATATGAAGTAAATCAATTATAATTATAATGAATCAATGATGTCAATGAAAAAATGATTCAATGGAAAGTTTTATAAAAATGTAAATTATTATTTAATTGAGTTATGCATAAAAGCTAGCAATTAAAAAAGCAAACAAATAAATGAACAAATTAATTAATTAATTAATATTTCTTCTTGTTATTTATTTATTTGTTTGTTTGCATGTTTCTTTTTTTGGTTGATGTAAATGATAATTTGCTTTGGTTATGGGAAATCGGAGTAAAAAGTTTTTATGCGAAAAAAACAAAATCTATGAAAAATATTAATGAATAATAAAAAATTTTTGATGCATGTAAACTAATAAGGAAAAGAAAGAAAGAAAGTTAGCTAGTTTAGTTTTAATATGATGTATGAATGAGAAAATTAATTGGTAGGTAGGTAAGTAGGCAATTAAAGAAACAATAACATTTTGCATAGAAAAATTTAAAAAGGAAAGAATCTATTGTTAATTAGTATAAGTGAATATTCAGCAAAAACATTCAAACAAGAAAAAAAAAAAGAAGAAATCAAATTAAAAAATTTAGTAATAAAGAGTAAATAGCTCACATTGAAAGCTTTATTACAATTTCTTATATAAATTCATTCATTCTTGCATACAAATATTCATTCATACATACATTTTAACGCAGTGCGTCCCCCCTCCTAAAATTTGTTATTTGCCTACCTTCTAAACTAACAATCAATCAATCAACTACTCACTCACTCATTAAAACAGTATTTACGAGTAAGCAACTTTACTTTAACATCATTGCAAAAAGAAACCACACTTAAAAATATTTTACTCTACTTTGACAATCTCTCCGCTAATCATAAATTGATTGAATTATTAATACAATAGACAAAAATTGAATCTAAATCCCAAAAAGAATGTCCGACTAATATTTTATTAATGACTATGGTACTGAAAAAGGTTTTAATAAGATGAACCTTCATTCAGATAAGGCAGCCTAGAGAAAGAGATTCGATAGCATCTCTACTAATTCATCTTCTAGTGACGGCGCATGTAACTAACAGTAAAAACAATAGACTTAATACGATTCGCGCTTTGAACCTCGCTAAATTCCTGATATTTAATAAGTAAAGAAATCCTTTTTATCCTCTCAATATACCAATCAAAACAACAATAATCTAAACACAAAGAATTCTGCTTCTATGGGATGCTCTTCCATGTCTTCAACTGGCAAAAGAGGTAGCAGTATCTCTTCCACTTGCATTTCTTATCAGATTATTCTTGCTGTCAGAATTAATAGTGATGACCAGGATGAAGAACCTGTATATCGTTGCTTCCCTGAAGTCGAAATGACTCTTGAAGATGACCTTACTGTTGAAACAGTCACTCGTGAAGCTATTGACAAGCTTAATCAAAAAATGATCAAGGATCTCCAAAAGAAAAGTAAGACTCCCTATACTGCTCCTAAGTCATGTGAACTCATCCACCCTGTCAACGGATCAGAAGAATGCTTTGAAATCTCTTAGGCCAGTAAAAATGGCGAGCCTAAGGGATGCTCCTTCGATCGTAATTAGACCTTAAGACTCATCAAATGCAAGTCCAGACTTTGCCTTAAGGTATTAGATATGGCTGCCATTGATCCCATCATCTTTAAATTGCTTAATAAGTAACCCAGAGCCATTAAGGAATTCCCTTACGATGTTTGTCCTATTCAAGAATAAGACGATGACTAACATAGCATTGCTAGAGCTACTTCTCACTACAAAGATAGCCTCATTCAAAAGGAAATGGATGTCCCAACAAATTACCATTATTGCAGCACCTCTTCCTTCTCCCAGCCCACCCGCTCAAGCTAAACTTCTACCATCAACCAAAGACAAGAAGCAAATATTACTCACCAAGCTTCAAATTGTGCTCCCAAGAAGAAAGCCTCATTTTTTACCCGTCTGTTCAGATGCAGTGTCATTTGCCAATGAGCGGGCAGACAAAGTAGAACAAAAAAATATGAAAAATAAATAAAGAATAAATGAATGAATGCTGATTAGAAAATCAAAACTTTAATTATTCATTCATTTGTTCATCATATTTTATCTATTTCTACAAAATTTTAAATAAGCAAAAAACACAAACAAACAAAAAAACAGACACTTAATAATTTACTAATATATTAATTTTCCGAAGTATAATCGTTTATTCTAAATAATAAATAAATTAAATCGAATTCTATTATATTAAATCAATACGAACAACATAATTTATACACCAGCCAACCACCTCTTTTTCAACTTTATTCTCATTGATACACTAGGCAATAAGGTCAATCTGCTTTCAGAAAAAAAACCTTACACATCGACAAGCTAGCAACTAATAGCAATTACATAATACTGTCAGCATTTCTTACAAGTATAAAAGCAAATTACTCACATACTCCTTACTCTATATTAATTAAAAATACCTATATTAGAATGTGTGAACATATTTGTTATCAAAATAGATTTATATCAATATTACAAATCGAAATAGAAAGCAGAAAATAAATTGTATTTTACAGCAAATCTCATAGGATTTAATTTGAATTTTTTGTTTGATTCTCAGTGAATTAGTTCCGCTAGGTTTACGCGGGCAGGAATATAATATGAAAAGTCAAAAAGTAGATAAAATAATGAATACTTACTAACTAACTTTTAATTAATTAGTACAAAATAATTTTGAAAAATACTAATTATAAGCTCGTTCGTTCAGCCAACACAATAACTAGAAAAAGTGAAGAAAATAGAGAGAAGAAAATCTACATCAAATTATATGATTAATTAATCAATATTAATAATTTAAATTTCGTAATAGTTTTGCAAAAAATTAACAAAATCAGCAAATGAAATAGCAATTTCACTCAAATCAACCTCAAACAATATAGATGATGGATCATTAAATAATACTCACTATTTCTCTGCCAAATCAAAGATTTCCAAAATTTATGCTCAATTTAATTTATTATTAAAGCTCTCACTCTTTTCCTTTTTGTCTAGACTACTTTGTGAATATTCATAGTGAACTATTATGATTCTTCATTTTAATGTTCATTTTTCTAATTATCATGAAAATAGAAAATACACTTTAATCATCGTCATATAAAAAATCTGCATTAATAATTGATTAATTGATCAAATTATGTATGATGATTTCAAATATTAAAAAATAGTACCGATATAAATTATACTAGTAAAGAAATATCAAAAGAATTTAAACTGCATTTAATAAGTTAGCGTGATCTGATCAAAAGCAGACAAATTTAAGCCTAAATTTAAAGATTTCTTGTAAATATTAAAAATATGGTTGAAATAAAGAATAAAATTGTCAGTGGTGGAGTAATTTTGATTGAATACTAAAAAATAACTAGTGATATATAACTAACTATATTTTACTTTATAATAAATTAATAAATAAATGAATAAAAATAAATACTTAATCTATTGATTGAATACTACTTTAGACATAAAATTAAGTGAATAAATAAACTAGTAATCAGTCAAAGATAAATGGATTATACCAGGAATTAATTATCAACGATTTATAATTTAATTATCATTATAATAAATAAATAAAAAATTATATAAACGTACTTTAAATCACTCTAAATTTTCTATCTATATTATAGCGCATTAATAATACTTTATCTATATTAAACATCAATCAATTAAATTCATTCCTTTCATTATTGAAATTTCTCTATATTCAACTTTTTATTCGATACGCATAATTTATTAATTTATTTATTTACTTATTTACTCATTTTTTCATTAAATTTTTAACTTTGATGCTATATTTGCTTGTGAAATTAGTATTGAGTTTTAGTTGTGGCTTTGTAAAATTTTATTTTGAAATGAATCTTTTCAGTATTTGTTTTTGATTATTTTTTACCTATTTATTAAATTCGTCTATTTGATCGATCAGTCTTTTTTCTCCTTTAAATTTAAATACAAAAAAGGGAAAAATAATTTAAGGATGTCATTCAATGTAGTAATATCATATAATTTAATTTTAATAAAATGTAATATCAAGTATTATTTTTAAAACTAGAATTTTACTAAAACTTTTCTTTAAATTTTCATTTAATAATGTTTTTCTTTCGTAATACTCAATCTAACTATTTAATTTAAAGTTTATAATGAAGATATCAGTTATTATTTATTAGTCCTATTTTCAAAAATATTTCAAAACTTTATTAAATATCATGTAATAGTCAATTTTTATGAGAATAGCCAACAATTTCTTAAAAACCTGGCTAGTTTACTCATTTCTATATTTTTAAGTATATTGAATGTTAACAAAAAACATAAAACAAGTAATAAACTAAGAAAGAATAGATAATTCTAAATTCTAAAACAAAGGAGAATAAGTAAGTATGGAAATAAAATAAATTAGTTTGCCATCAGTCAGTAAATTTCTCTTATAATTTGTTGTTTTAGAATGAGGATTAATTATTTTCAGTAGTTTCGAATGGAATATTTAGCTTACAACCAAACTACTTTTAAAGATCACAAAAAATTAAAATTCCCACTTTTATTTTATTTTGAAAAAATTATTTGGTTGCATTCATTGATTGATTTATTTTTTTGTTCATTCATTCTTTCTTTAATGAGAAAGATTTAAGAAAATAGAGTGTATTTCAAAATAAATTGATATCCGCTAATTCTGATTAGTAGAATTGAAATCAGTAGCAATAAAAAATTAAGAGTATTTAATATTGATTATAAGTACACTCTATTCTGTTTTTTGAAAATAGAAATCTCAGAGAACAACAAAAAAATAAATAAGTAAGTAAGTTAGTCCAAAATTTTTTTCAATAAAAGTAGAAGTTTTTTGTTTAAATTTTTGATTAAAATATTAGCTAGCAATAAATAAATACGCGTCTTATAAAAAATGTACCATTATTTTATTTCGTTAAATTTGGAGCAAACGTCATCAGATTTATCGTATTATCTGATAACTCAATATAAAAGAAATATATATATAAGGTCTTTCACATTTTTAAATTGGCTATGGATTATTTCATAATCTTTCTCTTAACCCTTAATTGCATTCGTCTTTTTTGTAAGTTTCTATACCCTACTTTTACTCTGATGTCCAAAAAAGTTTACAGTATTTTTTTTTTCCAAAAAATCTATGTGAAATAGCCCAATCTTTTGAATTCATTATTTATTTATTGATTTGAGGCTTTAAGAAATCAAATTTTGTTGATTTACTAGCTGCTTCAGATTCAAATAATCGAAGTAGTCAATATTGAATTAAAATAAATTTGATTTCAACATAGAAAAATTATATCAATTCCAACCAATTTTTTTCTTTAATCAAAGGTTCTAGCTCTCTCCCATATACCATAAGACAAAATAATATAAAAAAATCACTTTTAATTTAATTTTATAAATTTCTAAAAAGTGTTTGAGTTGTCTATTCAATTATTTATTGAACGATTTTTTTTGATTGATTGATTGATGTTCTTGCTGGTTTGATTATAAATCTCTATTTATAAAATTAAACACACTGCATGCAAACCATCTGTTTAAATTAATAAACGAATTTTTAAAAAATAGTATTCTTTATTTTATATCATTATTTGCATTAAAAATTATTAAAACCAGAACTAATATCCACAAAAAAAAGAAACCCTAGTGATTTTCAATTCAATTTTGGACTTTTGATTCTAAATTAATAGAGCTTACTTCAATGTGTATGTTTAAAATTGATAAAATCAATCTCATGCTTTGTTCGATTTCTATCAATTGATATTTCAAAAAATTTTAATTTAATTCGATGATTTTGTTTGAAATTTTAAGAAAAATTAATATTTTTCTATTTTATTATAAATGCTCATTAAAATTAATGAAACACCAAATGATTATATATTTTTTAATTTTTAAATATATTGATTTGTCATAAACATATAAATTTTGATTTTTAGTAGCTAATTTTACTATTATTCATTTACTAATAATTACTGACGCAGTCCTTAATTTCAAATTTTTAATTCTTATCATTATCTGTCTGATTAATCATCTGATAATTAACATAATACCTATTCTTAAATTTTAAATATTTCATTTTCAAATTAATTAAAAATTAACTGATATAACTACCTAGATGCTACTAACCATATTCAAATTTTAAATCAGATCTATATTTAGAATAAAAAAGAGAAACCAATTAATTTATCTAACTAGTTGTCAGCTATTTGTTTTTTTATTAGTTTTTTAAATTCCTCAGATAAATTTATTCTAACAAATCATTTTTGAAATTTCAATTTAAATTAAAAACAAAAATACAAATTCGATCTGATCTACACAAACATTAATACAATAATTAATTTTAGCTACTTGTCAAAAATTTTAAATTGCAGGTATAATTATATCAATATAAATTAAGTAATATTTAAATAGAATAAAATTAATAAAAATAAACACATTTTTAAACATATTTTTAACTTTTAAATTTAAAGCTATATTTTTTATATGGACTTGTTAAAAATTAAGAACATGATTAAAAGCTATATAAATCTTTTAATAAAAATATTTTTTTAGTTAATTACAAATTTAATAAAATTAAATAAATACTTTGGTGATATTATTTGTGGTAAGAGCAATAATTAAGAGGAAATAATAATATTGAATTTTATTTAAACATAATCATAAATTCATATTAAAATGAAGAAATATACATTATACTTTAATTCATATTATGCTAAATCAGTAATTATTTTCAATAAAATTATTTAATATTTCAATTACTTTAATTAAATAAATAAACTAAGAAGAAAAATGAATTCTTTAAATTTTTAAGATCTCCTTGATATTAATTATTTTAACTAAATAAATTAAATTTAGCTTTATTTTTTTTAAAATAAAAATTTTATTGTAATATTTGAAGCTATGTGTTAACAACATTTAATTTTTCTTAAGTTTAATTTAGCATTTATGAATTTAAAAATTAATTTATTTAATTTTATAATTTATCTTTAAGATAAATAACTAATAAAAAATTCATTAAATTAAAAAATATTAAATCTGAGCTTGAAAGAAAAGCTACATAGAGTATTAGATTTCAATAAGAAAATATGTAGAAAAAATATGTCTTGGTTAATATTATACTTTGAATATATATTAATTTATTATCCATAAACTAAAATAAAAAAAATGACTTTAAAATATAAATTGAAATAATTCTTATTAATTTCATATTTATTCATTTTAGAAATTATGTTTGTATTTATTATGATGAATTAATAGTAGTTAAGAAATTTATGATGAGTCTTATATTTAGCTGATTACTTTCTTTTAGTTTTTTAATAGATTCTACTTGGTATAAATGACACATTTTCTTCTCTCTTAAATTAATTACTTGATTTTTAAAAATTTTCTAATCTATTTAAAAATTTGTTTTCTTTTAGAAATTTATTATAAATTCAATTTAAATTATTTTATTTAATTATTTTAATATAAACTATTTATTTAAATGCTATTTAAGGGGTACGAGAGTATTTTGATGATTATTTATTTATCTATATTTTTATAAAAATTAAATTTAGAAATTATTTCTAATGTTTAAAATAAATTGTTAATTATTGAGTAATTAAGATAAATAAAATTTCTAATTAGCAAAAACTTTTATTTGATCAAAATAAATTATTTTTGTGATATTTTGATTTTTTAGATTTAAACTATTGTTTTTATTGTAAAATAAATAAGTAGAAAAGCTTATTTTTAAAAAATAAAATTTCAGTTTTGAACAAAATTGATATTTGTGGTAAATAATTTGCTTCAAATAAAAAGCTTACTTTTTGGCAAAATGTAAGGATGTAAAAGAAAAAAAATGCACAAGCTAATAAATGTTGTTTGCTTCTTTGTAAATTTATTTATTTCGTGATAGGAAATATTACTAATATAATTATACCATTATAAAATTTAAATGTATCATAGATATATATATCCATACATTTATTAATGATTATATTTATATTCATACACACAAAATAATTCATTCTTTTTTGAGTATTTTATGAATTAAAATATATGATAAGCTGATTATTTATTATAAACTAAATAATTAAATCATATTTTATCACAATTTTGTTTGGTGTTATTAAATAAAATAAATAGCAAATACAACAATAGCAAGAGGAGATATACAAGCATAAGTAAGTATTACAAGTAAATATACCAAATAGCAATTTTAGCATTAGTACCATGGATCAAACTGAATTGTATTCATAAAACATTGAATAGCCAAATAGCATTAATTAGACTGAAGAAAGACCTGATTCTCTTTATTTCGAGTAGAGGGATCATTCAAATTCACACTATGGGGCAAATACAAATGCAATTTTTGGTAGTTCGATTAAAAAGATATCTTCAAACATTCTTCTTGATTCAGAACTTGCCAAAAATTTTTCTGAAGATTTCAAAAATCTTTACAAAGAAGCTTGTCGCTAAACAGATAATTACACTTTGAGAGACGAAAGACTTTAAGAGAGAATAAGTATCTAAGGGAGAGTAGCCCGTTTTAGTTTATATATTAAGGCAATTTTCATGGCATTTTTACCAATTTTAATAACTGGATTTGAGACTTTCAGCACCGTTAAATATATTACTAGCTGCACTTAAGGTGGAGTAGAGTAGCCTTTATCTGTTTGTGTGAGTTGCAATGGAAACAGCTATACTTATGACATATCATTAACTTATAATATTTTATTATATATTTTTTGGATAATCGTAGTGGCAGCTTACTACTTTTTCTTCTTTTGCATGAAAAAAGAATCTAATTTGATCATGGGTATGTTTTCTTTCTAGATAAAAGTAATTGGTAATACTTTGAGTGCCTTAAAATACCACTGGATAGGGTTTTCTTTGTATACTTTTTTGCTTTGTCTTGCAGTAGTTCTAAATAAAATAGTAAGACTTTATGCTGACTAAGATAATCAATCAGTACATTGCTCTAATGGCCAATCTGTATCTCTAAAACTAACAGGAGATAACTACACAACTGCTTAATATGTCACTTCTTTAATTTTAACTGTTTTATTTTCTATAGAGTCCTATAAAATGCTGATTAAACTAGCAGTAGAACCTTCATATTCTTACTTAAACTCCCAAAAAGTTTTCCACACAAGCTACAGCTCTGACACAGCTTATATAATGCAGCAAATATCCAAAATAACAAAAGAACTCGAATATTCAAAGTTTGTATAAGTGCTCTAATAAACAGCACTTGAAGCTAAAATTAATTTCAAGCTTCCTTTCACTAATGAGTATGTTAGAGAAGCAATACTTATTGTCACTGTTCTAAAAATTAACAGAGATAAACTCTATCTATAGGGTAGCTGAATAAAATATTTCTTGTATTTCGAGATGAATCTAAATAAAATGATTCATATATTATTTTGTTTTATGTTTTAATTTATATTACAGTAAAAGATGAAAGAGTCAAAAACAAATTTAATATTTAATTAGATTAGCTGATAGTTAAAAAGTAAGCATATCAGAATATAAATATTTTAAGTAGCTAATATATGCCCAGAAGCTTGCTTTTATATTAGTTACATTCAAAAATATAAAATTAAAATAGGAATTCTTATTGTTTGTTGAAAGTAAATTTGTTTGAAAAAATATCAAATTAAAAGAATTTTAATCAAATTTACAGTAAAAAATTTTATGATAGTAATATTTTTTTTCAAAAATATGTAACAAATAAGATAAACATATGGTTCTAATGTTTAGAGTAAAAAGAAGAGCAATCTTAATTTAATTTATATCATCAAATAATAAAAACAAAATGAATTAAAGTGAGGTTTTTATTCAAGAAACAACCAAAATTTATCACTATTTACTGTAATTTTTTTAGTTATTATTAAATATTTTTTTAGTAAAATAAATTATGGTTTTATAAAGAAATATAAATTTATTATTAAATATTAAATCATTATTATTATATTTAATTTAACAGTTTTAAGGTAGTTTATAATACTATATTATCTTATGTACCATTAAAAATTCATTTTACAATAACAAAATAAATATAAAAAATTTTATGGCATTATAGAAGAGCATATTCTTTATATTAAAAATACTATCTATTTTAATTATTATCAAAAAGATACTTTCTACAATTTTATATTTAAAAATATTTATTTGATAATGAAATTTAAACATATTAAGATTTTAAAGAAAAAATAGTTTATTTATTGAATAAGAAAAAAAATGATTTTAAAAAATAGAAACTTAAATAATTTGTATTATATCTCTTGAAATTTAATCAATTGTATCTTTATGGTATCTTATTAGATATAAAAACATTAAATAAATTTAAGTTTATAGAAGAGAGTAAATTCATTATATTTTTTAAAAATGTAAGATTATTTTCATCTCTAGTCATTTAATCAATAAATTACTTTAAAAGGTTTGGAAATAAATAAACCTATCTACAAACGAATATATCTATTAATAAAAAGATCAGACATTAATGCATATTAAGTAAGTATGAGTTTGATTTTAACCATGCTATCTATATATTTTATGAAGTTGCTATTTTATAATTCTAATAATTTATTAAATTCGATACTGAAAAACACTAAAAAATTTTAGCAATTAAAAATTGATTTAATAAATATTCTAAAGCTTGCTATATATAATAAATATTTCAGTCTTTTTTTTATAATTATTTAAAGAAAAAATAAATTCAAAGATTAAAATGAACAAAATAATCAATCAACTAAAAAATATTTATAAGTAAAAGCCTAAGTAATTCCATTTTTCCTAAAAATACTTTTTTTCTCAAGAAGTATAAAGTGGTAGTGCTTTTAATAAGCGCTTTGTGCTTAATCAAAATAAAATCTAAGAAGACAAAAAAGTTCCTGATTTAGATTTAAATCCAAACAATCACTTAACTGAAAAAATGGTATCGATCAAAAAGGTTTTAATGAACTCGTTATTAAAATACCCTCGAAGTGCTAAGCTTTATTATTTTTATGGTACAGTATTTTACTAATATTATTTGTTTGATGAAGCCTAATAATGCTTTTTAAGTGCTGTAGATATCGACCCTTAACACTTCTAATCTTATTTATTCTTGGCAACTATTAATGAAAGTGCCGGAAATTTACTCTCAGCAGAATAACTTTTGCTAAAGGCATTTAAACTGAATCCTTAGCACTTTGAAGTAAGTTATAAATTAGGATTATTTTACAAAAAAATTGGATAACCAGAAAAAACACATTAATTTTTTGTTGTTTGTGAAGCTCTTTTATTAAAATCCTTAGGTATTAATCCTTAAGACTTTGATACCTTGATTAAATTAGCTGAATTTTACCATAATTTTGATAAACCATAAGACTCAATTAAGTATTTTTTGAATGCAGAAAAAATTTCTTAATTAGATTTTGATTAAAATTATAATTTGGGAGTTGATTTAGCTAGTTGCAAAAAATTTGAAGAAGCAATAAAATATTTGTTGAAAGCCAAAGAAATGTTAGTATTTGATTTTAATACAAATTACGTTTTAGCAGAAATTTACTTGGAAATAGGCAAACTCACAGAAGCCTAATAGTGCCTAATCTGTGCTTTATAAATTGAACCATAATCATTTAAAGCATTAAAATTATTAGGAAATCTTTACCTAAACTTAAAAATGACTGAAGAAGCTGAAAAATATTTACAGAGAGCTTTTGAAATTAATCCAAATGACTTCAATACATGTATTTCATTAGGATTTTTATAATAGGCGAATAAACACAAATGAATATAAATAAGACGTAAACACTTCACAAGAAATAAATTCATAAATATTATTCATTTTTGATTGATTACCTATCTATGGAAAAACTTAAAATTATTAAATAGATATTAAATAATTATAAAATAAGTCTTCTATATTTTTATTTACGTCAATATTTTTTTAAGGATTAAAATTTCTCAAAACTCATTTAAAATTAATGAATTAAAACAAAAATTTAATTAGTTAAAAAGCAAAAATTAATATTAATAAATTAATTAACTAAATAAGAAACTTAAATTTGGTAAATAATTTTAAAAATAAATTCAAAGCTCTGCATTTTTTTTTAAGTAAATTCAAATATCGTTTTTCTAATTTTATACAATGAAAGAATATAAATAGCAAGTTGATAAATCAAAAGCAGATATTAACGAAAAAATTAATTAACTAACTAAGGAGTTTAAAATTATTTAATTAATAATACTTAAATAAAAAAATTGAAAAAGATTTTTAGGGATTTAACTCATTAAAATACATCAAAATGAATGAATAAAAACACCATTATAAGGAATTAAGCAAATAAATAAAAAATAACGAATTTAATTATAATTAATTTGTATAGTAGATTACATGCTTCAAAGTAAAAAGATATACAAATACATTTTATGAAAATTTATTTAATTTAAAAGAAAATTATTTATATTTTATTGTTTTCTATTTATTTTTCAATGAGTCAATAAATCATTTTTTTTATTTGTTTTTTGTTATTTATTTATTTGTAAATTTAGAGATTTATTGTTGGACTTTTCCTATGATTGAAATCCAATTAAGATAAATAATGGGATGTGAATTAAGAATATATTTTTATTTTGATAATTTTATTTGCTTTAATTCAAGATTTTAAATTTATTTATTTGAATCAATCGTCCAATAAACACAAAAGAGCAACACCTCTTCTAATCCAGTGATCTGGTTCTTCTTCTGTTTTTAAATCCATATACATGACAAAGTTAGTTGAGTGACCTGTTGTACTTAGAGTACCTCTTCTTGTGCTTGTTTTATATAGAGGACACTTGTATACGCTTTTAGGGTTGTAAGATTCTATCTTAACTGGTTCGAGCCTTTTTATTTATTAAAAAAAATTAACTTGATTGATATTGAAATGCATTAATAATTACCATATGACTGGCATTTCAACAAATAAGATCTTAGGCGATGATTCTTAGAGAATAGCTTTCTACACATTCCATCCACAACCTTCAACAAATAAACCGTGTACATTAACACCTTTATTTTTATTATTAAATATATTTTAATTCTAAGAATAAGTGTTATAAAATGTTAAAATAGTTAAAAATTTAGTTATTATTTTCATGATATATTCCAATTACCTATATCTGGCACTTCCGAACATTCTTCTGGTTTTATATTTCTTACATCTGTCTTGAATGTGAGAGTGTCAATAGCAATATGAGTTTTTCTTGCATATGTTTGTAGCGCAGAAGTCATGAAACCTATTTTTTGTAATTTTTAATTGAAAATTAACTTTTTATTAATCAATGAATGTTATATTACCTTATGGGAAGAACATAGCCGATATCCAGTAAGAAGGCATGACACCATTCTTAACCCAACTTCTGAAGAATTCTATACGTGATGTAAGATCAGTTACCCAAGAACCTAGAGGTTTTAGTGAAGGATATGCAACTTTTTCCCAATTTGCAGGTACCCTCTTAAGAAGGAAAGAATCAAACATTTTTTCTAAAGTAATTGACATTACAACTAAACCTTTGATGGCTTTCTTTAATTCTGCAAGAGTTTTTTTAATAGTGCTTATTAAACGGTTGAATTGAAGAACTTCTTGGTATCTAAACACATCCAAAGAATTAGGGTTCTCAACACGAACTTAATCTAGGGCATCTGGAATCTCATTCAATATTTTATCAGCTAGCTTAAAAACAATATCATCTGGAGTTTCTCCTGATGCACTCTTTCCTGTACTTCTAGGCTATCCTAAAAGAAGTGTATCAAAGAATTCCTTTACGGTCTTTTACTCAAAAGTAATATTAGCATTGGTGTGCAATCCGAATACTTCAGGATCGTCTTCTGTTGGGAACGAATCTATATAGCCTCTTACAGTTGATAGTTATAGTTCTGTTGGTGTGTGATAAATACCTGATTGAGAGAAATCAAATTTCTCGCCCATGATCTTAGGATTGAAGTATTTTCTCAAAAGAGCTGTAATTAATCTTACATCCTTATCATCTGTAACTCTACCACCATAGTTGATTTCAGAAATCAAATAATTCAAAGTTTCCCAAGGTATTTCAGGTTGTTCGTTCAAATAAATCTTTAAAATAAATAAATAAAATTGTTAATAAACTCAAAATAATAGAAAATTTATTAAAAATAAGTTTCATTTAAATATTTTTTCTTGGTTGATAAAAATTATTTTAATAAAACTGATAATAAATCAATCAATCAATCACAAAATAAATTAAATTTTTTCTTGAATATTTTTACTTAAGTCGAAATAAAAAATAGTATAAATATCATTAAAAAGAGTTTTAAGGGAATGCTTCGATCGATTATAACATAAAGTAAGTAAATTAATCAATAATAAAAATTACCATAAGTTGCTTTTGACATGTTTCAAAATCTGAATTCATCCACTCGTAGGGAATATTCCAACCAATAGCACCGAATTTTCTTCTTTCTAAAATAACTGCATGGAAGAAACCTAGAGAGAATAGCAATTTTTAGTATTCTGTTCTCTTTGTACATCCTTCGTATTCTTTTTCATCTACTTCATTAAATGTTCTTCCTAAATTGGCTTTCAAACCTTTAGGAGGTTCATTTGTCAATTTAATACCGCTCTTTTAAAATATGAAAAGTATTTAATATGAAATTAAAATAAGATTTTTAAAGAATAAAAAATTTTAATCACTATCAATACCAATTATTAAAAAATGAAAACTTTAAAAAAAAATAAATTTACTTGTAAGACTGGGACAGGGAATTTAGTGGTAGGCATAGAAGTTAGCCAGAGTCTATATTCTGGATGTGTATCGGCTTCTACTTACATTTCTTGGATTCTTTCTAATTCAGTCATCCATGATACAGCCAAGTGACAGTTTTATAAGCAGACCCAATCTCCATTACGTCTTCCTGTCTTAATCATTTCTTTAGCAATTTCTCCCTAACCTTAACCAAGAGATAAACTCTTTAGTCTCTAATCAAAATCTTTTTCCTTAGCAAGTTAGTACAAGTAAGCGATAGGATCAGCACCAGGAGATAAAACAAAAATAATAGGAGTTGTGCAAGTTGAATCAGCAAATGAACCCTTCAAATCGAAAAGAGGAGATTTCGTGAAGAGCTCTCCCAAGGTTTCTTGAACATAATATCTAACAAAAGTAATAAGCTTTTCTTCTCTGATTTGCTTAAGCAAAAGCATTTTCTAGAAGGGATCTAGGTTTTGCAACTTATCAGGGAATTAGCATTTCTATTTATTTCGAATTTAAAATAAATAATCACAAAAAATTTAATTAAATAAATCATTAATTTATTTTATCAAAATCAATAAGTAAATTAATAAATAAGTCTATTACCCATGGGTCTTTTGACTCCATAATCTGACTCCATAAATATCTGTCTGAGGAATCTTAAAGAGAGGGTGAGATAGGCTTATAGGCAAGACCAAGATCTGATAAGGCAGTTAAATATATGAATTATTTATGAGTGAAAATTGTTGGAATTAAGGTTTCGTCTATTTGAGGTTCTTAGCTTGGACCTTTAATAAAATAATTCCAATCTCTAACATTGATTCCTTTGCCTTCTAGGTTAATTGATGTAGAAATAAGGAAGGAGAAAAGAAGCTTATCTTTTTCGAAAAGACCTCTACAAATATTAATATAGAATGACTTTGTTATATCATCAAGCAAAGCAGCCAATCTTGCAGACAATTCAGGAGGATTTTCTGCTTTATCAAGACGAAGTTTAAAGAGTTTTATAAAGAATTCAAGTGAATATTAGTACATAGGATCAATATTAGAAAGACCTGCAATAACGAAATAAAGTACTGATCCTCTCTTTGCAATAGGTCTGTATAATTCTCTTGTTTGATTAATTTCCAATTAAGTTTTTTTAGATTATTCAATACGCTAGTTTACAGTCTAAGAAGTAGTCTTTGATTAATCTAAAGTATTAATAAGTTCTTCATCTTCTAAGATCTTGTTTTGAGCTTAGGCTTCACTGATTAACTTCAAAATCTATTTGGTTTATTAATAACAAAGATTTAATAAAATAAATAAGTAGGAAAATTAATTGAATTACTCTGTCTTCTAATTCTTGAAGTTAGCGCTTATCTTGAGAAACGGAGATAATTAATGAGACACGCTTTTCTTCTAATTATGCTTCTTCGTGACGGACGACTTCAACTAGAAGTTGATCTTCAAGACCTTGTGGGGTAACAGTGAAGTTAATAATGGTGGTTTTAATACAAATTTCAGGGATGTAATGAGGATTAGGTAATTTGGTAGTCATATAGAATTTGAAGTCTTTATTGTAAGGAACATCTTGATCTCCCAAACGAAGAGTTTGTTAACCATTCTTCTTGAAAGTTTACTTGAGCAAGATGGGCTCCAAAGCTGGATCTAGATCCTCTTCTATGTTTTCTAACAAGACAGGTTAACCAAATCTGATAGCATTTTCAAGAGTTTTTAAGAAGTTAGGTTCTGTTAACTTAGTTGTTTATAGATTATTGTCAGCACCAAGATTTTTGATCCATCTATTGGCCTAGCCTTAAGGATCAATAACAAGAGGCCATCTCTTACAATTAAAGATGAAAATACCATTTTCAATTGAAAGGTCATCAGCAGGGAGACCATTTTCTTACCATTCTCTGATTTGTACTTCTTCAGTCAAAATACGTTGAAGACTGAAATCCTTTGCAACAGGAATTTGTAATTTAATACATTCTTGAATCCATTATTAAAGCAATTCCTTTCTATAGTTGAAAACAAAAGGACCCAAGTAAGCAATACTTGCTGCAGCAAGAATCATATTACCAATAATGTTTTAGAAATCATCTTCAAGCATTTTCTTAGAGATTTTCCATCTTTCTGATTCACCAGCCAAACCACTGACTAACTTTTCAGCTCTGTTCAACTAAATTTCTGCAGTTTACTTTTGTTATTTCAGCATTTCTGCTTTTCTAACTGACATTTCGTATTTCTTTTCTAGATCTTGTACCATTTCTTAGATTTCTCTTAGAGCTGATTCTTTCTCATAAAGTTGAGCTTCGACAACCTATTTTATAACATGGTATTTATTATTATTATTCAATAAGAATAAGTCAATAATAAAAACAAGAATCTCCAAATTTTATGCAAAACTTGTTAGTTATTTTTTTAAGTTTCTTATTTGCTTTCCATACAAGAATAATATTTTATATTTTCATAATTTAAATGATAATATAGTCATAATTAATGATTTTATCTGTTTTCAAAGAAATCAAATTAAATTTTTTGTCAGTTTTTAATTTTTGAATCCTAAATTAACTATTATTAATTCAAATAAGGAAATAAGTTTACCTTCAGCTTGGCTTCAGCTTCTTTAAGAGCTGCTTCTTTAGGAGCAACAATTTTTTGTACTTTAGCGAATTTTTCAATAGCTAGAACCCAGATGAGTAATGATGTTGCTGCCAATGAAATATTTGAGACTTTTTCTTTAGTGAAGTTAGGATCATTCAAATAATTAGCTCTTAACTTTTACCATCTCTTTTCAGGGACTGTTTCGGGTTTAAATTCAACCAAACTATCTAAGAATTTCATATTACCAAGGAGTTTCTTAGCAGAATCCCAATCTTCTTTTTCGTTGAATAGTAAACATACTGCATTCATAACTACACCGACCATCGCAGGTGGTTATTTGAAAGATTTCATTTCATCTGTCATTTTCTTGTCAATTTTTTTGACTGCATTGTTAGCCTATTCAAGAATGGGCAAGGCTTCATCAAGTTCTTTCTTACAGACTTAACGTTGAGAGTTGACATCATCTCTAATTATCTAAGCAGCGTCTGTTTCTTACTTACATTTTTCTTATTCTACTGCAGCTATTTCTTTCTTTCCTTCAATTTCTTTGACGAGAATAGCGTTTTCCTTAGCACTTCTTTCTAACTCAGGCTAGAAAGCAATAATTTTTTATTGAAGATTGGCTACTTCTTTGTTGGCTTCATCCAAAGTTTAAAGACCAACAGTATATTTCTAAATCTTCATAGGAAGGATACCTTATTGTTCTTTCATCATTTCGATATACAATTTAATTAATTCTAAATAGCTTGTAGGAGTTACGTAGTTATGTCTTCTTAACTATTCATAAAACTCAACTGATTTATCTTAAACGCTCTAATGAATTATCACAGAGATATCTGAAAGATTTTATATGTAATCTTGAATACCTAATTTATCTTGAGCTCTATATTAGCTATCAGCGACAGATTGAAGAGCATCTTCAGGCCACTATTGAATAAATTTTATAATAAATTGTTAATAAAAATTATTATGTAAGTATAAAAGAATTATAATTATTTCATAAAGTATTATCATTTTTACCTTGTCAAACCAATCTATACCGCAACAGTTGATAATAGAGGGGAATTAACGGCATCTGTTACGCAATTTGTCACCAACTGGTGAAAATGTTAGCACAATGTGGAGATTTTCTCTGACTAACTAAACAAAATACTTGAGCATTTTATCACGAGTTTCATCAATCTTAGCTTCTTTTACAAGAGGTCTCATTTCTCCAATAATTTCTTCTAGATCTTCAGGTGCCCACAAGTTAGGTACTTCACCTGTGTTCAAAATATTATTTATATCTTCTAGGAATGACTCCATAACAATCTAGGTGTCACTGAATAAGAAAACTTAAGGAGTATTCTTTGCGCCTGCATTTTTCAAGAGCTTTTTCAAGTCATCTTTCCATTGAGGTTCTTTGTAATTCTTTGCTATTTCTATTGAGAAGCAGTTATATTAACAAATAAAAGTAGCCATTCTTGTTAAGCTCTATCTACCAGAACCACCAACACCAATCAACAGTGAATTACCTCTTGGCTGTCTAATAATTCTGCAAATTCTTGTTAAGTGCATCAAGGCATCTTAGAAAAAGACCAAGTTCATTTATTTCTAAGTATTTGTGTTATTGTAGTGCTACAAGTAGTCTCTGTTAAGCTTTTTATCATTAAAAGAAGATTTTTAAATTTATTTCATATTTCAAAAAAAATCTTATTCTAATTAAACAATTTAAATAATTTTTATAAATTCATTTTATTTTTATTAAATACCTTTTCTCCTAGCTTAGTAAAGTTTTCTTCAATTTTAACGTAGAGTCTCTAGTTATTGGCATAATCACCGAACAGAATTGAGGAGAGGTGTGGCTTGTCCCATTCAAGTTGGAAGTGCTCATTAAGTGGAGTTACTAAATATTCTAAGAAAGCACTCTTATCTTGGTCATCTACTAGACGATCAGCGAAAACTCTTTGGCATTCATGTGCCCATAAAGAGAGTAGCATTTCCTTGTCTTAGCAGTTTTCAAACTTAACTTAGAGAATACCTTAGAAAACTTTGGAGATATCTCTCAAGTTGAATGTGTAGTGACACTTTTTAGGTGTGGGCAAGAACTTTTGTTTCATATTCAAATACATATCGATAGTTGTTTTTACGATTTAAGGAGCAAGTTTATCTAATCCCTTGTATGGAGATTCAGCAAGGAAACCTTTTAAAATGTGCATGAAAATTGTTTCCATAGATCTTTAACTCAATTCTGGAGCCCAAAGCATATTAAAGTGTCTGAAAAGACGAGGAGTTACAGGGTTACGACCACCATCAGGAGGACCGCAAGCAACTATAAAGCTGCAGTCTTTAATGTTCATAAAGTAGAGTTTCTTTAGATCGTAGAAACCACCCTAATCAATAATTTGACGTAAAAGCTCATTAGGAGGTTGAGCACCATACTATTCTAAAGCAGGCATATTGACATCATCAATAAATACAATCATTTTTTTACCAGCTGGAGGACCCAATAAATCTTTTTTCTTTCTTTGGAATTTATCTTTGTCCATGAAAAGATCTTGAAGGTTTTATGATTTGGTTTGAGCAGAGAAGTTAAGAACTGAATTGACAAAGTGATCTTAAGAGAGGGTTGTCAAGAATTCTTAGATAATGACTGACTTTCCTGTACCTGTTTCTCCTGAAAGAAGAACATTTCTATTGTTTTTAAGCAATTTGGAAAGTAAATTTTTGTATTTAACAGTATCTGCAGTTGGGACAAGAATATTGAAATATGGGGTTTCTAAGTTAAACTTGAATTCAGTGATTAATTCAGTCCAGGGCTTGAATTCTTTCTTTTCGATGTTGATGTAGTAATCAAAGACTTCACCATCAAAGGGGAAACCAGATAAAATCTTCAAGATTTTACCCTTAATTGTTTGAGAGAATTTCTAACGGCTTGAGTCATGGAGATTACCACCTGTAGACCAAATAAATGAAAAGATGAAAATCATAGAACACAAATGTTCAGCTTCGTTATTTGTCATCTTTTCAAAGTTATGAACTTCAGCACATTCTTAATAAACAATTTCTACAAAATTCAAGCAAGATTGTACCTATTTTAATTTAAAAAAAACAATGAAATAAATAAATCATCAAAATATTTTCTTTATCTATAAAAAAACATACTAAATTATTGTCAACTGTAGGGATGACTTCTTTGCAGTCGTTTCTTAGGAACTTAAAGTTGTCCTTGAAAAAGTTTCTTATTTTTTCAACTAAAGTTGTAACATATTAAGGTGATTTGCCTTCCTTATCCTTATGTAAATGTTCCTTGAACTTAATACACCAAGTATCTAAAATAGGCTCCCAGCCAAGATGAACAGGTTCCATGTAAACCATACCACATCTTGAAACTGTAGCAGGTGAAGCGACAGCCAAATCTTAAACTTCGAACATCATAGTGAATGTAGCAGGCAATTTAATTCTCTAACCATTATTCAGACAAAGCATCTATTAATTAAGGAAGATTTTATGATAAAAATAAAATTTTTTAAAAATTAATTACTTTGTTATCATCCAATACTGTATTCATATTTTCAATCCAAAGAGCATCAACAGGTCCATCAAAAATAACCCATTTCTTTAAATCTGTTCCTTCTGCGACATTATCTCTGATGATTTTAGCTGCAATACCATCAGTCCATTCGTTAGTTAAGATGTTAGTATAACCAAAGAGCTCATTCATAGTAACTGATTTAGGGTTAAGTCTTTCGAGCTTAACTTATTTATGATAGTAATCAGTAGAACCTTCTTTTTCAAGCTAGTGCATAGCTTTAGCAAGAGTGTGAATATTTGTAGTTTTACCAGTACCTGTGATACCAACAACCATGACACCGTGACGTACCATGATAGTTTCCATAAGTTGGATAATCTTAGTAATGAATTTAGCAGGCTTTTAGTAATTTTAGATTTCCAATTAATTTTCAATAGCCTTTTGAAGATTACCATAATCAATATAAGGGATATCAACTCCTGGGAAGAGATCGCTAATAATACTCATGAAAAGGGGTAAATCGTGTTCTAAGAATTTAGGGACATTAGAATCTCTCATAGCACGAATAAGCACAATATCTTCAGACAATTAAGCTTCTTTTCTTCTTAAAGCACCTGCCATAACCAAGACAGACTTAACTGCTCTCATACCAAAATCGTAGTGATCCTATTTACTTAACTACTCTGAAGAAAGTTTATACAAGTTAACCATTTTTCTGGCTAAAACAGAGGCTGTTGAAAAACCTTCAGAGAAAAGAATAATTTCTGCAATCAATCTGTAATCTATTATTTTATTAAATTAATTAAATAAGAAGGAAATAAATAATTTCATTAAGAATTGCTTAAATCAAACTTGATAAATTAATTCTTTTTATCAAATTTCATAAATTTAAAAAATTAAATAATTAAATTTGATTAAAAGTTTAATTTTAAAATAACAATGTTTGTTTATCTAAAAAAAATTACCAGGAATCATCATTGCCACAGGACGGAAAAGAGCTTTCAAGTTATCAGGAAGTTCAGTACGACCAGCATAACCAGGGTTCATTGTAATGAAGACACCAAAATTTTGGTCAAGTGGGATTGTTCTTCCTTCGAATTCAAAGGTGTCAACATCTCTTCTGATGGCAACTTGAATGGTTAAGATTTGTTGTGCAATGACGGAAAGTACTTCAATATCGATACGATTGAACTCATCAAAGCAAGCCCATGCACCAGATTGGGCCAAACCACTGAAGAAACGACCCATAGTCTTAAAATCAAGACCGTCTGAACAGTTAAAGACGACACACTATACAGCTAAAGCTTTAGCCAAATCTTTTGTTGTTTCAGTTTTACCTGTACCAGCAGGACCAGCAGGTGCACCACCATAAGAAAGATACTTTGCACTTGTAAGAGTAATATAACATTTATCAGTGAGTGGAGTGATAACCAATCTGGGACCATTACCTAGATATTCATAACGATATTTAAATCTTGTATTTGTTTGCTTAACAAAGCAGTTGTCTTCTTCAACTTCCCAGTAATATCTGAGCTGTTTGCTCCATTCAAAGTCATTTAATTAGCTGATATTCAACTAAGTCATAGTAGATACGACATCTCTAGCGTGGACATCGATGACAATCAGGGCACCCATTAAAGTTCTTTCAAGAGTATTTAATTATCCTCTAACAATGTCAACCATTCGATCGATCAATACTCTCATGAATTCATTATATTCAGATAATCCTGTCATTTTACCTTCTGACATTTTAATGATTGCTTCAGTGCAACCTTGAGTCCATTTAATCTAATCAACTGTCAAAATAGGTTGAGCAGGATACTTAAATAACCATTCTCTTCTTTCTAAACCATTTTCTGGGTAATCTAACAAAGCTTTTTTAGTGATGTCATGCAAAGTTTTGATCATCATTTCTTATATTCTAAATAACCAATGCTCAACTGCACCTTCAGCAAAAACACTGGCAAAGAAGGGAACCTTTTCAGGCATAATTTCAGGTTCAGCAGATTACATTCCAACTATTTCCTTAGATTCATCTTCTTCAGTAAATTGAATACGATTGATGTTATCAAAACACTTTCTCAAGTGACTTTGTACTGCATGAGGATTTCTAGTTTAAGAAAGAATTTCAAGCAATTCGTCATTTGACAAGAAATAAAAACGAGGGAAGGCGGCTCTCTTTGTTTCCAAGTAATTTTCTAAACATTTTTAAATATCTTCTAACATCTTATTGAACATTTAGAATTTCTTTAATAAATCTTCGTTTGAGCAGCACTTTTGATTAAAAGATAAATATAAATATTTCATTTTAACTTCCGCTTTTTTGCTAAAAATAAATAATTTACATCCTAGACAAGAGGTCTCTTGTTTGTTTTAAGCATAGTTTCTTTCCAGAACTTGTCTACTTACATGAATTTAGTAGTTTCTTGAGGAAGTTACTTCTAAATATCTTCTGCAGAGAAAATATTTTCCAAATACATCCATTATCTTTGACAATACAACCACTCATCAATAATATCTGAAATTAAGACCAATTTTTTTTCCCAATCTTCAACAACAGGTCTAATTTCAGTAACATATTTGGTACCAAGCATAGTTTGGATTTTTAATTAATGGTCATCTAAAGCAGCAATAATATCTTCAACAGTACCCAAAATAAACTTATCCTTATAATCTCTATAAGGCATGACAATAAAGGCTAATTCTTACCATTTTTTCTTGATTTCATCTACTTATCTTTCAATACCTGCTTCACCACTAGCTCTTCCAGATATTTCTTCCATTTCTTCGATCTTCTCAGAAGCGTTAGAGCTCATTAAATCTAACAAAGTAAATGTTTATCCTGGTGAAATGGGCAATTACAAGATATCAAATATCTTCTTCCAATGTCTTACTTAGAGATCTTTGTTACCCAATGCAATGATAATGGGCATATTAGTTTCAAAGCTCTTGTATCTAATTAGTATTAAATAAAAACGGTTAAACATACAATAGAAATATATTTATAAATTTACTTTTTCTCATAGGATTCCAAAACTCTATCCTTTTCTTCTGTTGTTAAATTATGGATATTCATTTTGAGCTTGGCAATACCTTGCTTGTATTTTCTCATGTCCTTTTCAACATCTTCGGAGTTGAGTTGATTGAAAGGATTCTTTTTCCATTCATCTTCCTTAGTTTAGAATTCATCATAGTGAGACCACAACATGAATCTATCATTATACTTGGCTTCTAATTCCTTAAGATCTCTTGTTTCTTGCAAATTGAACTACATCAGAGATGCATAGTAGTGTAAATTTCTGTATTTTCCTTGCAAACCTCCATATTCACCACCAGTTTTATTTTGATTACCTTCAATTTGAATTTTAATTGTTTGCAATAAGTTCAAAGCTTAACTTGAAGAGGTTTCTTCAGAACAGAGGATGGGTTAGTTAACAGATAAAGCTGTTTGTTTAATATCTTAAATTAACTTTTGATAGTCATTTTCTAACTTTTTAATCATAGGAGCTTGATTTTCCTTAATACTAGCGTCTGCTTCCTTAATTGATTTACTGATTTTCTAATATTCATTTTGAATATTTTCCAAAAGCAACTCATCAACACCACTTGTGCTGCTGCTACCAGAAATATTGGTAAACTTAATCTTTAATTCGTAGTGCATTTCTTCAATTTCTTGTTTTTTCTTTTCTAGTTTACTATCTTTTGCAGCATCAAGTACTTCATTGTAGAAATTAATATAAGTTGCGTAATCTTTTAAAGTATTAGAGGGAGGTTTTGACAAGTTACCATTGTATTGTTACAATTGTTTATACAATTATTCAGCCTTTCTTTTCATTTAATCGTATAAGTAGACTCTAATGAGTTCCAACTACTTCTTAACGAAGTCGTCTAAATTAGATTTAATCTTAGAACCCTAAATTTGAACAACACCCTAAACAACATCCTTAATATAGTGCTAGATATCAAGCAACCATTTATTTAGCTCAGTAATTCTCTACTTAATAGTTTCGATTTTCTATTCTTCTGCTTTGAATGCTTCGAAATTCCATTCTGTCTTAAAGTTATGCACAGGTCTGCATTTTTCATACCTATTTATTAATTAATATTTATTTTAATTTTTTGTTGTTATAAAATTAATTTAATTAAAATTTCATTTAAAAATTAAATAAACTTAAATTAAAAATATTTGATTGATTTAAAATTACTTTTCGTCGACATAGTTTTGGGCATTTCTGAAGTCAGTGGAAATTTTGAGTAAAACTTCTTCCTTAATTGACTAGAATTCAACTGAGTCAAAAATGATTTTAGCAACATCACAAATATTTTCTGTGCTAAGATTTTTGATGTAGGATTCGAAATGATGAATAACCCTTAAAGAGCTACTTTGCATGGTGTTAACCATATCTTCGAGTAACTTGACTAAAGAATCGGTGACTTCTTTCTCATCGGGAGAGAAACTCATCTTTGCAACATCGAACTTTTAAAATATAAAATATCAATTATTGAAATAGTCAATTCAATAAAAATGAAAATAATTACTATAACTGTTGAACCGAATAAACCTTGTTTTCTTTCTTTCTTCATTTCTTCTAAAAGAGTGTGCATAGAGATGAGGTTAGTGTGGACAAGAGTCTCGACACACAAATAATCCACTAAACGGATAAAGTTTCTTAATTTTTCTCTATCCTTGATAGCTCTTTCTAAAAGATAAGCCCTTTCCTTTGCTTCTAAGGCTATTTCATATCTGGGCTTGGATTTAACTTGTTATCCAAATCTTGCTTCTTCAATTTCAGATTATTCTTTAATCTTTGTTCTTTAATCTACTTCCTTGCACACTACTTCTACTAAGGTAATTACCTTTTCTACAATAGATTCGTAGTTTCTCTATGCTTCCTATCTAGCTTTCTTTTAATCTTGCTTAAATTCTTCTTAGTCCCAAATCTAATGTTAAATAATTAGATTATTTAATTGACAAATTTTCATTTATAGAAAATGATTTATTTATTTTACCTTGCTTTGGACGATACTGTTTGAAACAGTTTTAGTGTTTTGTATTTCATACATGTGTTGGTTGATAGACATAAGGTGGTTGGCAAAGGCAGGCTTTGCAATGAAGGTGTCATGAATTAATTTCTTACGAGTCTTGCAGAAAATACGATAATGAACGTTAGCTTTCCAAATGTTGAAGATTTTTGTAATTGCATAGTTTTTAAAGAATTAAATATTAGTAATAATGTTAAACATTGTTGATTCATGCATCCAATCAGACAATGAAATGACTTCGGTGCTAGTATCACTATTTCCCAAAGCTGTTTGTGAAAAAAAAAAAAAAAATCAAATTATCTCTTAATAATAAAAATAATAAAACAAACCTTTTTTTCCTTTGGCAGTAAAAACATGGACTATACCGTGAGCTGAAATAGTGTAGTATTCATCAAGGGTAAGTTCCTTTTAATTTTCACTAACATTATTAACTTTTAAATCATAAGGCTTAAACTCTTCAGGTTTATGTTAATCATCCTTAACGCAATTAATAAATTTAATAGGTGTAGTGTTTCCGTACTAATTATTTAAAATATTAAATAAATAAAAAATATTTTAAAAAGAAGGGTTTTTAAATTCAAACAAAAGGTCTTTCTTAAGTAGAATAAAAAGTTGATTTTTAATGATATATTTGAGCAAACTAAAAAACCAATTGTAAAAATTCAAATAATTTTTATTGAACAAAAATTCAAAAATTTTGAAAATGATAAAATGTTTGTGTTTTGAATAAATATAGATAAATAGTGTTTACTATCATTTAATTAATGTATGAAATATCTTATTTAAAATGTATAATGCAAGCAAAAACATTAGAAAGATATTAAATAATTTTTCTATATGATTTTTTTATTTATATATTTGTTTATTTGTTTGATTGTTTGTTTTTTGTCTGTTCATAGAGTTTCATTTTTTAATTAATTAATTAATCAATTGAAATTTTGATTAATAAAATAACAAATAAAAAAGCAAAGAAGGAATGAATGAAACAAAAATTTATATTGTTTGTAATGAAAATAATTAAATTTTTGTTGTTGTGTTGAATGCAAATAATATATAAAAATATCATTTCATAATTGAATTAATGACAGACAATCATTTAAAAATAGTTTGAAAATAAGTTATAATAATGGTTAGCAATAATTACCTTAGCGAAGAATGAAATAGCCTACTCTCCTGTCACTATTTTTGCAAGTTCTGCTGCTACATATTAATCGACAAACAACGCATTTTATATTTTGTTTACAGGCTTTTTCATTTTTTCATTAAATAAATTCTGCACTATTTATGTGTATTTGTTTTCATTTCCTTCTTCGAATTCTTCATTCTCCCCATTTTCATATTCATCGCCTTCGAAGATTTGTTGATCTTCCATTTCAAATTCTTCTTGCTCTCTATAAATTTTTTCTAGATTTGTAATGAAAAAATAGTTGATTCAAAACTATTCTTGATAATAAAAACTGCATCAAATGAGCATAAACGCAAATTGTTAAACGAATTTGCAATCAATTTTAAGTGAAAAAATGAAGATTTTTTCTTTATTCTTAAATTTCGATTGATATATTTGCTGCTCATAATAGCTTTATTTGGCTAATAGTGATAAGTACCTGATATTTTGCTTTTATTGGGAGACCTAGTTTCAGTCTATCTGCTTTTAGACATTGAAAGTGAAGCCTTTTTATCACTTTAATTAGTCTTTACGATTGCATCACTACCTCCTCCTTTATTGAATTCATTTAAGATTTCCTATTTTAATAAATGTTTGCTTTATAAATGCCCTATGGAAAGGTGAATGTTCTTGTTTTTATCAAGACTATCTAATTATTTTTATTTACATCAGGATTGAATTTATAAAGCTTTGAGTAAGTCTCATGATCCGTTTCAGAAACCGCTATTGATAAATATTAAAATCAATCACTAAATTTAAAATGTTTCATTTAAAAACACTTAATCATCCAAATAAAATTAACTGCACTCTCCCTTAAAAAAGTACTTTTCATATAAAGCTGGATGATTTGAGGTATAAAAAAGTAGCTGCTATTTCACTTAAAGGAGAAAAGCTTGAAAGAGAAAGAAAGAAATAATAGTAATTAATTTAGTACATAATATGAAAGGATTTTTCTTGGTAGCTAGCTTCTTTCGCTTCTCTTCTCTTCTTTTCAGAAGTTCTTTATACTGTTGGTAAAGAATGAAATTAAAAATTGAAAAAGACGTAAGTAAATTGAGAGCTTTACATCTATGTTATCTTATCTAAAATTTAGTCTCTTAGCCATGTATTGTTATTCCAGTCAGTCAGTGTTTTATTTTTCTTTTTATTGACTTTAATACAAGGACTATCACTATATTATATTTTAATATAATAATTACAACTCATAATACTCATGCAAAAATTCCTTTTTGATTTTAAATTTGCATTATATCTCACAATACCCTTTTTCATTCACTATTATTATTAATACTCCTATTTCTATTCAATCTTTATATGCATAACATACATATTCTTCCTCCATTCATAAATACATGCAAATACACTTCATTTCTCATTCATTTATGTATTAACTATCTATCTTTCTTTATAGATATTTCATAGTCATTCTTCATTGATTTAAACTCAAATAAGTCAAGATAGACCATTAATTAATATATAAACTCTCTTCATTTTCTTCTAATTGAAAAAGTTATATTTTGAAAATTAAAGCATCTATCTATCTTTTTATTTAACATTTAAATCTTCAAATTTTAAAAATAAGCTTAAATATTTACTAAACGTTTTATAAAAAATCATAGACGATAAAAATTTATTTTCTATAAAATAATTAGTTGCCTTTTTATATACACATTTTAAAAATTAAATACAAAATCAATTAAATAAATTCAAATATTTAATATCTAATTTCCATTATGCTTATAAAATGAAACATAATGTATTAGAGGATCATAAAACATAGAAATATAATAATTAATGAAAAAAATAAAATTGCTTAAATATAATAGTAAGAGTTTTATAATTTATAAACACTTTAAAGCATTACATAAAAAAGATATTATAAGATCAATTTAATTATATAGAAAAATTCTGAATTTAAATACAAAAACTAATCAGAACGAAATTTATAAAATTGCAAATAATAAATATCTTTATTCTGGAGTTTTTATATAGAAAAATAAAAAAATTTTAAAGTCTATTATCAGAGGAAAATTAAATAATTTGTTTCTAGTATTTTAAAATATAAATTTGATAAAAATTAGAAAAAATTTTTCTTTTTGATCTATTCAAAGAAACAATAAGCTAAAATTTTTTCCTGTATAAATATTCTTTAATATGATTTCTAAAATTAGAGAGAATTACTTTTATTACTTTAAATTGATCATATATCTATCATAAATATCTCAACGAAACATATAACCTTATTTCAGATGAAGGGCAGTATTAATGTATGCATATATTCAAATATGGAGAGTTTATATTTTGTTAAAATTATTAATGATTAAAAATTCCTTTTTAAATTTTACATATTGGATTAAAATACTTAAAAAACAAAATAATGAGCTAACAATAACATTTCTTACTTTTTTATATTCAATTTAATTCATTTTATAATTCTAAAATAAATTACAAGAAAAATAGTTAGCAATCCTTTTTAAATAGATAGTTCTAAATAGTATAATATAAAAGAAAATATAAATTGAATAAAATTAATTTAAAGCTTAGATTTAATATCAAAATAAAAAACAAACCAAATATTTTAACATAAATAATTGTTTAATGATTATTAATTAAATTATTTTTATATATTGTTTGATAATAATTAAAATGTACTAAATATATAATAATTATGTTAAATATAAATTGCATTAAAAATTTATTGAATTTTTATTTAATAATTAGAATATTTTAATTCTTTTAATGAGGTATATTCTCAAAATTTATTTATTAACATTTACTTAATTTTTTGGGAATTTAATTATAAAATTAAAATAATATTTCAAATAATATTTTTGTAAATCCAAAAGGATGATAAAAAAATCAATTAAATTACTGATTTCATAAAAATTTTGTGAATAATTAAGTCGATCATATTGAAAAATCAAAAGTTATAATTGTATTTAAAGCTGAATTATTTATCAAAATATATTTTTTAATAAATGTAGAGCTAATTTTTAATGATATTCAATCTATTTTAATCAATGAACATGTTTAAAGGGATTAAAATAATTTCTTTATTCAGAAATTAAAAACAATTTCTAATAATTAGAAAATAAAAAGAAAGTTTAGCAAGCTATATCTAATATTTATTTAGTTGGCTCTATTTTAGCAAAAATAATTCCCAAAATAGCTATTTATTTGTTTATAATTTAATTAGGTAAAAACTAGCCAGTTATTTATGTATTGAAATTTAGTTATTCAATTTTCTTAAATTTCAAAAACAATTAAAATTACAAAAATATTAGAAACCAAACAAATAAATAAAAAACAAACAAAATATATTTACAAATGATTGAAGCATATGAAACAGATGTATTTATGGATCCTATTGGTATGAAAGTCTGGGAAAAAAGACATTAATATGTAGCTACTAAGTTATAAGCTCTAAATTGCAAAAGAGTAAGATAAATGAACAATTTTAACAAAGTACGAGTCTTTTATACTTAATCTTAATTTTGCTTATAAAATAAAAGGTTTTAGATATGGGTACAAATACTTGTAAGCTCATTTAAAGACTTTCGAGAAGCTTGGAATTTACTCAAATAGTAAAATCTCTTTATAAATTTTGAAAAAACTCATTTTTTTTATTCTTAAGGATGGCTTAGACATAGATGGCTTAGTACTAGAGACTCAAGGAATCTAAGTAAAAATAGTTTTTAATATGATCTATAAATTGATAATAAACAATAAACTTAGAACGCAAAACCCGATTTGATATAAAACTAATATGCAAGTATGAGGAAACAATAACTAGTAGTAAATCTGTATCAAGGTAGTGCTTTGAACAAAATTTAGCATTTAAAAGATTAGAAATACGATGCTGTTATCTTGATTGAGCTTATAGAGCATTTATAAGTAGAAGATGTTTACCTCATTGAACAAAATTTGTTTAGTTTTTTAAGACCATAATACGTGATCGTGACTACACCTAACTCTGACTTCAATGTTTATTTTAATTTTGAGTAAAGACAGTTAAACTTAATCAAATGAATTAAACGACTAATTTTTGTATTTTAGAAAATAAGGAATAATGTTTAGAGACGAAGACCACAAATTTGAGTGGTCTTAAAACTAATTTTAGTTTTGGGCTTAAAACATATGCTAAAGCTATGGTAAATTTAAGAAATAAATGTTAAGTGTATACATTTTTTATTTTTAATTCATAAAGGATACAAAATAGTAGAGCTGACAGGAGTGGGTGAACACAAAATAGAAGGAATTAAGAACGGTTTTTGCACATAAATAGTTGTATTCGAGAAAGATACACAAAGAGAATAATATCTGAACCTTCCTTTGATGTAAAATTGCTTTTTACAAATAAGGCTTTCAATATTAATTTTTTTAACTGAATGTAGGAACCTTTAAGAAGGATAAATTCGTTAAATATGTTAAATTTATTATCCATTTGAGAGTAAAGAACAATACTTTAAAAGAGAAGTGGTTGATAGCATCAGGTATTTATTTAAAAATAGATAAATTAATAAATAAATACATTTGACTTGTTATTTATTTAAAATTAATTATTTTTATGTCTATCTAACATAACAGATATATCCTGCACATTTCTGATGAGTAGTATTAATTTGAAGATGGTTCCTATTAAAATTACACTACCTTATCTCGTATTATGCAAAATCATTAGATATCAGCTAATTAATAAATTTAAGGTGATTACTAAAAACTAAAAGCCTATATTCAAAATATTTCTGAATTTTTAGTACATGAAAATTAGTTCAATTTTCATGAATCATTAGTTACTCTCAATTACCAATCGTTGATGGAAGATGAAGAAAATAGTGAATAGCTTGAAAGCGATTCTGAAAATGAAAAAATATAAAAATAGCCCTATTATAGTTTAGGTGAAAATTGTTTCTCTACAAATGATAATACTTTTTGTAGTTTCTCCACTCCAGATAACTTATTTTCTTAAAAAAGTTAGCCTCTATGTCAATAGATGGCTTTAGAAGAAATTGAATTAGAAGAAGCAATTGATTATTGAAGTACCTCATTTAATTTAATTAATCATTTAATATTGTCTTTAATTTATCTAAAACCTTTGATATATATAGCCTCATATCTAAATAAGCTTCTAAAATAATTAATCTTATTTATAAATTGTATGTAGATAGTGTTCGAATTTAAGTATTTATTTGTATTATCCATTAAAAAAAAGATTTCAAATAAATAATTCAGTCATATTTTTAGTATTGTATTATTCTTATTACTCACTTAAATTAAATATGGTTTTTTTCTTAACTTATTTCCTCAAAATACAAAAATGTTTGTGTGATTCATCAAAATTAATAAATTAATTATAAAAATATTAAGAGAAATAAATTTATTTTATTAACCACTTATGGTAAAATTTTGAGTTGATGAAATGCATACTAATAATATTTACTATTTATATAAAATTTATGATTGAGTAAGATTGAGTATTATTTGCTAAACACATTAGCTTATTTAATCATTTGAATAGTAAAATATTTAATTTTTTTGAAAGAGACATTTTTTATATCTAAATATATTCGAGCTATTTATTTTTTAGTATAAAACAACATTCCAATAATAATGGTTTTTGTAAATTCTTAAATTAAAGAGAGTATTTCATTGATCTCTCATCTGTATAAATTTAATTTGTTGATAAAATTCATCTTTTATAATGTTTAAGTAAGTTAATAACATTTATTATTTTCATTTAATTGAAGAAATTAAAATATTTAACAAAAGAAAGAGAAATTTAAGATAATATTTTAATGATAAACATTTTATTGCTTTTATTTTAATTGATACAAATAGATCTTAAACAATGAAGAACTTCTTTAACAAAGAGTAAGTAGCACATACAATCATAATTCAAATTAATCATTTTTTTTATTAAAGATTTATCAATTTGATATTATAAATTATTAATTAAATTTTATCAGAAAATTAAAAAATATTTTAGAATCAAATTTTAAAGATAAATGATAAATTTAATCTTTGAAACAAATAATTTTTGAATTAATTCTGTTTAAAGATTAAAGATTTTTTATTTATTTTTATTTAAAATTAAAGATTTAATAAATTTAGTTAAGAATCTATCTATCTATATATATTTATTTATTTGTGCTTATATATGTATCTATCTATCTTTCTTCCTTTCCTTTTTGTCAATCATTCTATTTACCTTATTGAAATTTTTGTTGCTTTGGAAATAATAAAATAACTAAATAGATTCTTTGAATCAGCTATATGATTTATTGATTAATTTATTTATTTTATATATTAACAATTGATTGAGCTTATTTATGAAGAGAAAAAGTATTTAATAAAAGGAAATAAGAAGAAGTTTATCTTTGCAAAGAATAATAAAGCAAATTAAAATAATACAAAAAAGGGAAATTAATTAATTTAGGAAATGGCTATCAGAAATTTCGTTTTCAAGATTAGCAACTAGATTTAAAAGTAAATTAGTCTTATAAAGCATAATTAGCAAATATGGTGATTCGGATAAGAATAAATGGGCTTAAAATTTACTTAGTTACAAAAGGACCATCGTTTTATTTGCTTTATTACCATATTTTCTAAGAAAAATTACTTTATTGAATCATATTAAATAATTTACTTAAATTATAAATAGCTTAGCTGCTAAAAGAAGTTTAGCTTACTTGAACCAAATCGATTCCTAATCTGTTCCTTCTCGTGCCACCATCAACATGAAGGACTAAGTTGTTCAGTAATTCATTTTACATCTAAATAGGATTTAAATTTATTCTTTCTACAAATGATTTTCTGTATGAGCACAAGATTCTAACTAAGTTAACAAGTTTGTTTGTTTGTTTGCTTGCTAGCTTGTTAATTAGTTAGCTATAGTATTATTTATTTGAGTATTGATCAATCTATCTTTAGATTTCAAAAGAAAATTGCATTTATTTTAATATGAAAATAGCAAGCAAATTAAAAATAAATAGAATAGGACTCATTCAAATATTACTTAGATATCTTCTGAAAATGCTATCAATAAATAAATAAAAAATTATTATAAGCAAAACAATAACAAAGATACAGCCATAAATGAGCATGTTTTAAAGCCAAAAGCCTTGATTGCTCTTAATTTTGATTAATAAAAAAAAGTTATTTACTCAATCAATCATGTTAACTCTATTTTATTCCAAAATTAGAATGTAGAGAGAAATCGATAATATGGCTAATGTCATTAGAGCTTAGATCCCTGATGAAGACAGAGCTGAATTTGAAATCCTTAAAAAATACTACGTTACTGGTCAACACGACACCTTAGTTGATCCCCAAGACGTCCTCCTCCAACTCGACAGAATCCAAGTCCTCAAGAACCTTAAGTAAGAATTAATTAGCTTAGGAAAATACTAAAAAAGAAAATAAATAAAACAAATAGACCATACACACATTTTAAGATTATAACTATTGCTAAAATAAATACAAAAAAATATTTAAGAAAATATTATCTAGGTTACTTAAATTAGAAATTTCAAACTACTACAAATTAGATATTAAAATTATTTAATTCAATAAGATGCACTAGATATTTAAAACATTTTATAGTTAGTTAATTAAATGAAATAAATTTAATAAATTATATATATAATCTTAACCTGTTTATGAGTTTACTTAACAAATAAAATACTAGAAATATTGAAATATATTCAATTAATTTTATCAATTCATTTTTAATTTATATAATTAAAACCTCACTTTAAAATAAAAGGATGATCGAATTAAACGAAGAAGCTTATGACCCTGAACTTGTTAGACTTGAAAAGCTCAAGGCCAGAGTCTTACTTGAAGAAGAAGGGTAATCAATTTTTAAAAATTTAATTCAATAAGTGAATGAATGATTATGAATCCATTAAATAAGAGGAAGAAATATTTTAAATTGAAAATATATACATAGATTGATTAATTAGTTTATGAAAATAGTTCTTATTCTAATTTAATAAAATTGTTAATATTGATTCATTTTAATTATAAAATAAATAAAAGTGCCCTTTTGGAATATGCTCATTTCATTTCTAAGAGACCTTACAACAAGCCCTATGAAAAATGGGGTGTCAGCGAAGAACATGTCAAGCAACAAATTCTTGGTTGATTCTGTTTAATTTAAATTGAAACCTGTTGAGTATTAATAGCAGATAGTAAATAATAAATAATAAACTATTTTGCTAAAAGTATCAACTTGTCCATTAACTTAATTCAACTAAATAATAAATGCTTCTTCTTATAGAATTTGAAGTTAATTAATTACATATTTAGTCAAGTTTGAGTTATACATATATACGTACTTTCATGTATTCACCATCCATAAATTATCACATGAAGCATCTTACAAAAAATTCTTTAATATTCTATTATATACCTATGTATCTACCAGTAGATTGATTAGTTTCTTTTATTTTATGATATATTTAATTTAAAATCTACTAATTAATTTTTAATGCCTGACATAAATAAATATATTTTAAATCATAAACATATTAATTCGGTTTTTTTAAGATTTCCTAAAATAAAACTAAGATTAAATAAAGAATTTAATTGAAAACATAACTTTAAACATATTTTCTTTTGAGACATAGTTGAGTAGTTTAGTTAATTATTTCAAATGTATTAGCAAAAAATGTAGGGCATATTAATCTATCAATCAATTATTTATTTATTTTACAAAACAAGCATAATTAGTTCTTATAATTTTGCACATAACTTTACTGATTCATATAAGTACAACTTTAAATGGATTTTGGTTTTGAATTAAATCTAAATTAAATAAATTTAATTAAACAAATAATAAATTGTTATATACATAATCAATCATTTAGTTTACTTTATTGAAATAAACATTTTAACATTAGGTGAAGATTAATTTAAGAAATACTAAGATCGTTTAATTATTTTTGAAAAAATTTTGAAACTTTTCCAAGCAATAAAAATTATTTTTTGATCTCCATACAATTACAATTTTTTTATTATTAAAATATTAGTTTGAAATTTAAATTAAACATAGTTAGATAAATTATTTTTTTATTATTATTAAATGAAGGAGATTAAATTCTTAATAAGCAAGTTTACTTACAATTATTTAAGCTCAAAAAAATGTAGAGTTTATCAATTATTAATCAACTTAATCAAGAAGAATTATATTCTTTTTTCCTAGCAAGAATGACATTAATTTTATGTTTTAGGTAATAAATAAATAAATACCAATTATAAAACTATATTTAATTCAATAAATTATAGAAATTTTGTTTATAATTACTTAGAAATATTTAGAATCAAATTATATATTTTTATATTAAAATGTAATGCTAATTAAATGAAAAATATTAAATTTTGGGGATTGCGTTTTTTTTAACTAAATTTAATATTTATTTTATCATTTCATCAAATTAATAATCAAAATAATTTTCATTCTTTTTTAAAAATTAAATGAGTTATTGATAGAATGTATTTTAAATGAATAATAAATTATGTAAAAATCTAAAATAAAAAGTTAAATAACTACATCAAATATTTTATTTTTGAGCTTTGCAATTTATAAACTTTTTTTAGCTTGATACTTATTAAGAAATTATTAATTTATTTATTTGACTTATTTTCTAAAACTACTATAATTTTATTATACAGAACTATAAAAAAATCTAAGCTATTCCAGGATTTTCACCATTACAAAAAAAAATTGAGTTGCTAACTAATTCAAAAATTTATTCTTTGCATGTATCTTTCTGATAATTTCTTAGTAGAATAATTAAATTAATATTTTAAGTCAGGAATAAAATCACATTTGTTTCAAATAATTACAAAAAAAATCTAAAATAGATTAAAAAGTTATTAGAAAGAAATAAAATATCTAGATTAATCTAAAAGATTATCTTTTCTCTTTATAATTGGATATGTAATTTATTTATAAAAATATGTTTAATAGATATAAAGCTTTTTGTTACAAATACATTTTTATTTTAATAGATTGAGATACATGCTACGAATTAATTTTTGACTTAACATTTTATCAGTTGAAATAAATTCTATGCTTGAATTAAGTTATTCTTTTAATAACTAGTGTCAAAGTATCTATTTGTTTTCCATCGTTAATTTACTAATTATTTTTGTGAACACTTGAATCGATTAATTAATAAATATGAATTAACCTTAAGATGTAACAAAAATTGAAATATTTTGTTTTTGTTTATTTATTTATCAACTATTTATTTAGTTAAGCTTTACAATTTTTGGTTTTTATTGTAAATTGAAAAATTATTTAAAAATGATAGTGCTGTTATTAAGAACTCTATTGTTAAAAGTGAACAAAATATTTTAGAGACATATTTTTTAGATATTTTCTGATATATTCTAGTCATATTTTATAAAATAATTACCTGAAAATAAGCCAGATATAACTAAACAATCAAATCATAAAATCAATCCGTTAACTATCTCTTTCAATTTTTTTCTATCTCAAATATAAATCAAATTAATTTTACTTACTTACCTCAATTATTTGCAAGTAAGTCATTAAATTAATTATGATACTTTAAATAACCACGTTAGTACTCCTATTTACTATTTACATATTTATTTATAATAGGCTTATTAGTTAATTATTAAGTTATCCATTTAGGCATTCATTTAACTAATAAATAAGTTATTTATTTAGTTAATTTATTGATAACCAAAATATTTTTGAATTGAAATCAATAGATAAAAAATTTTCTACACTTAATTTCTTTTAATCATTAAAAAAGGAAAAAATAATAATTTTAAGATTTACCTTTAAATAATTGAATATATGCACTGAATTTGTTTAATTTCCGTGAAAAAAATAACTAATTTATAAAATATAGGAGATATTATCTTTATTTAATGGTAAAAACTGGTGATTGAATAAAATAAAATAGATACTTAGCATTTTTTTAATTATAAAATCAAAGAGATAAAACAAATGAATTGTAGTTGATTTAAATTTCTTCAAACTATTAATTATTGAATATAGATTTCTTTTTAGTTCATTTTATAATCAGTGTTTATTAAAATTATAAAAAAGACAGCTTAGATTTTTCAAGCAGTATTTTTTGATTAATTTATATCTATAATAAATCAATTATTCAATCAATTAAATAATCCATCCATCAATCAATCAAGTAAAAAATAATTAGAAATCTGTTAGTTTACTTTTTCTAATAAGAAAACTTCAAAAAACTCTAAGTTTCCTATATTTAATTGTATTTAATTCAGAAAACAATTGGTGTTTTGAGAAAAAAATTCCATTAAGATTTGAAAAAATTGAAAGAAATAAATAACTTATGGTTTTTTTTTGTATTCATATTTATCTCTACAATAAATAACCAGCAACAGCTATAACTATTTTTCTTTTATATTTTATGGCAACATTAAAGTATTCTATTAATTTAATCTTAATTCAAGCTCTCTCAACTCAGCAAAGCTTAGAATAAATTTAAAATAGAAAAAGAGAAGTATATATAAGTTATGATTGATTGAATCATTATTAGAACTTTGTGATGGAATTATTTTAATTTATATAAACGTAAATGGATTTTTGTTTTTATTTTTTGATTTTTGTATTTATAAATTAATAGATTAGACTGGATATTATGCAAATAATATTTTTATTTATTTACATTGAGAAAGAAAGTAAGTAAGTAAATAACATCAATTACAAATTGTTTACAGGTAAAATAAAAGTGTTATCATTTAATTAAATTGTTTGTTAGACTTATATTTATGTATCTATTTTTTATGAAATATTATTATATGTGAACAATTTTATTAGTGATTGATTGATTGGTTCACTCTGTGAATAAATTATTATTTTTATAGCTTGTATGCATATATTTGTATATATTATTTAATTGTCTATATTTTTTTAATTTATATTATTTTCTTTATTTCAATCTGTCTTCTATCTATTTGTCTGTCTACTTCTTTTTAAATAAATGAAGATAAATAAGCTGGCTTTTTTCGTAGTTATATCACTCAGTAAATATAGTTATGCAAATATCAGCTTAAATTGCTTACTGAAAGGCAGCCTTAATGTTATTAATGAAATAGCTTTTTAACATATTCCTAAAAATTCTGAATTTAATAGATTATTAACTTCATAATAAAATTAACTAATATCCTTCAAATAAAAATGAGATTTTTTTATTAAATGACATTTTTGGGACATTCATTTATCTTAATTGAAAAAGTTATTTAATTTTTAGTAGGACTTTTTGCTTGGAGCAGTTTAATTAAAGCCATGTTGTAATATGGTTTCTTTGTTTGTTAGTTAGTTAGTAAGTAAGGTTAGTTGGTTTGTTGGTTGATATATTGATAGGTAGGAATTTAATTTTAAAACTTTTTTTGTAAATAGAATAGCAATTTTTTATTTGGTTTATTTTTTATATTAGAATAAAATAGATTTAGTTTTATGATTGAGAGAGAGCATGATAGATTGAAAAAGAAATTTTGTTTGTTCTTTGATGTATAACTAGCTAAATTTTAAATTGTTTATGAGTTATTTTAAATAATAAAATTTTGATATTATTTTTTTTAATTATTCATATATTTATTTTGTTATTTTTAGGTTTGCTATTTGGTGTTATTTAGTTAGTTCATATATTTTATTTTGTTCATTTGTGGCAACGTCTAGAAGCGTCTTCTACATTATTGAAACTAACCCATGAGAAGCCTTCCAATAAGTTCTCAAGCTGTTATTGATATAAAATAAAATTTATATTTAATTATTTGATTAAATTTGTTATAATTAATTACCTCGTCTTCGATCTCTTATTCAGAGTGTCCAACTCTCTTCACTTCTTACCAGAACTCGAGCCACTCATCTTATGAGATTGTACCATTGTTATCAAGGTCGACTGCCTTGAATAATTCTTCGGTATTAACTTTAGCAAAATTAGATTTCCTGTAGTTGTTTAAAAAATAAATTTTAAATTATCAATAATTGATTTGTTATTAAAAGAATTGATCTATCTGCTTTTGTAAATTTAATAAATTGGTTAGTTAATAACCTAATATCCAATAAAAAATAAATATATTTTTATCAATTTTCTAATTTTTTTTCGATTCTTAATTTATTACAGGCTGCATGCATTATTTCTTTATTTTTTGTTTAGTAGAATATACTTATTTATTATTTCATTTTACATTTCTTAATTTGTTCTTTATTTGAATAATTCCTTGCTTGCTTTGTATTTTTGGAGTTAAATGCAGCTAAAAAATAATTGAAATTGTGATTTTGAATTTATAGTATTTGGACCTTTCAAACAAAACTTTAATTTTTTGTCAAAAATTGATGAAAAAAATAAACAAACAAAGCAGATTAAATTGAATTTATTTTTTTAGTTATTTACCAGAATTTTATTGTTTCATCTTTGTCAATGGTGCCTGAACCATCAGTGTCTATCTTTCTAAAGACGCCCATAATCTTATCTTCCAAGTAGGGGCTAAGCTATATTTTAAATAAATCGATTAGGTTTTGCAACACAATAATGTTTGAGAGCATTGAAAAAGATAGATGATCTCATTCATAATAAAAAATAAGAAAATATCTAACTCTTACAACTTTGGAGTTGTTAAATCCCATTTCAGTCTGTGTTTTCGCTGTAAATATTAATAGTGTAACACAATAAAAATGTTTGATTGTTTGTTTGTATTTCAACTGTTTGCTTGCTTTTGTTATTAGGCTTAGATTGATTGATTAATAGATAGATAGTCGGCTTTGATTGATTTATATGCTTAGCAGTAGCAATATATTTATCTATGTATTTGTTTATTATCAATTAATTAATTAGCTTTGTTTGTTTGCTTGCTTGCTTTCTTTCTCTTTTTTGTGAGTTTATTCTAGGAAATTTTTATGATTTTAATATTTATTAATTATATTAATTTCCCACTTTGTTTTTATAATTAATTGTTTCCCTTGCTTTTTACTGTTTATCTATCAATATATCTATTTTTCAGTTTGTCTAGCCTAGTTATTAATATTCAATTAATGAAAATTTATTTATTTTTTGTTTTTTGTATTTATTTAGAAATTCAATGTATTTTTAATATAAAAAATTAGTAAATTGAATAAATATATTTGTTTGTGTGCTTTTGCAAAATTTTTCTTTTTTATAAAATTTTCTTTTCTTTTCCTAATTTATTCCATGATTAAAATCTGCTTTTAATTTGCATAAAATGCGATTTTTTTATGCTTTACTAATTTTTAATGATTTTTCTAATTTTCCACTTTTTTTACAGAGTTCACCATTGTATATGCAACAATACTAAACTTAAAACCCATCAACAAAATAAAATGTGTCATATTTTAGTTGAAATACCTCTCTTAGATGATAGTTCAAAGAGTTTAATGAAATCATTAAAACTGTTTTCTTTGTTTTGAATACTTGGGTTTTAAAGAATAAAAAGCAGGTATATTACAAACAGAGAAATATCTGTAAGAATTTCATAAATAATTTCTTATCAAATAAGGAAAAGAAGTAAAATGATATATTGTAAGCTAATTACTAAAAAAAGCTTATTATTTTTAAAAAAATTTAAGTAAAAGATTTAAAATAAAAATTGAAGTCGCTCAATTGAGCTTCAGCTCTGATAAAGATATTTTTAGAAATTTTTAAGTAAGCAAAGAAATTTATAATAAATTGAATTGATTGGGATTGCTTACAATTTCACAAATTTCAAATGTATGATTCTAATTAAATCCTTAGCTTTCCACAAAAGAAAGATTATTTATAATAAATAAGAAATATAAATATAATTATTTGTTTGTTTGTTTGCTGCTTGCATATACACGATTTTATTTGATTACTGAGCAAAGCAAATACAATATCACTAATAATAAATAATTCTTAAGTCATTTATATTCAAAATTATAATTATTCTCAAATCAATAGCTTTAAATTTAAAGGGGGGGAACATTTAAATTATTTTTTGAATCCAATTGTTTTTAAATCTTAAAGTCGAAAATGCAGTCATTTATCTTAAATAAAAATGGTTTATTTTCGGAGTTTATAAAAGTGAGTACAAACAAACAATTGCTAAATTTACAGAAAATTTAGTTCTAACTTTTGTTATAGTCTATTTTAATTCAAACGAATATAATCAAAAACTAAAATTAAAAATGTATCTTTTGATAGTTATTTGATATTCTTATTCAATCTAACTAACAAATCCTTTCTCATCTATTTCTTTACTAATAAGTTTGAATAAAGTGTAAATTCAAACCTATTTTTTTTTATTCGAAGCAAATAAAACTAACAAAAAACAATTAAGCTAAGATAAAAACTTCGATCTATCTATCTAAGACTATCACAGCTTTGAAACCCCATTAATTATCAGACTAATCTTAATACTTGAAAAAAATTTATTTTGATGTTGCTTCAATGCCTTCTAGTAATTCAGATCTATCTGCTATCTTGCAAGTTCTAGATTGAAAAATCAAGAAAATTATTTTTTTTTCAACTTGAAGTTATATAAAATATATTAATAGGCTTATTGAATTTGTCTCTAAATTGAAGAGGATTTTTTCTCAGTTTGAATTAAATTTGATAAAAAATCTATTTTTATTTATTTACTCTTGAAATTACCTTACAAATTTACAGATTCTTAAAATAAAGAAATCGCAGCTCTATCTTTTTTACAATTAGTTTAATGCTTCATATGGAAAAAAATTAGTACTACAGATTTATTTATAAATCCTTGCAAAAAAAAATTGTATTTGAGAAATATAAGCTGTGTGTTAGTTAGTTAAAAAAAATAATACATATTAACATACAGCTGGCTGACTGGTTAAAAAACAAATATAAATTTAATTAAAATATGCTTACTATCTTCATTTAATTTGTATTAAAATTTTATCATAAATCTGTAAGCCAGCACAATCATTTTGCTGAAATTATTGTATAATATAATTAGCTACTAAAAACAAAGTATTTTCAAGCACTTGAGCTTTTAATAACGCTTGGTCTGACAGGGGTTAATTGATTGTATGTTAGTAACTGCTTTAAATAATTAATTTAATTTAAAATCAACTGTTTGCGTTTATAACCTAATTGTTCTTTTTATAATTTATATTTGCGTTAGGAAAAAACTAATAAAATAAATAGGATTCTAACTAAGACTAAAAAATACACTTATTTTTACTGGAATATACTAGTTTCAAAAATATTATTTACCAATATATTTATAAAGTTAGAACGCTTAAAATTGCAGTATTTTTTTTTGAAGATAAGAGTATTATTTTTAATTATTAAACGCTACCAAACAACTTAATACCTCAATTTAATAATTTTTTCTCTTCTGAATTTTTTAATATTTATTTATCAAAAGCCAAAAAAAAAATTGAAAGAATAAATATTTGAGCTTACACTTCTTAATTTTTGTATTAAAAAAAGTGAATGAAGCTCATTTTTCTATTTCATTTTGTAAACAGAGTAAAATAAATCAAAGAATGGTAATATCTATCAACCGCATATGCAGAAAGAAAAAACCCATAAAAAAACATAAATGAAGTCTTCAAGAATATAAAATATTAATACGCTTTTATCATATTTAATCAGATTTACTTTTTATTACAAAAATTTGAAAAGAAATAATTTATTTATAATAAATCAAAGTCAATTAATTCAAAATATTTGATTTAATTAATCTATCTTATACAAGAAGACTACAAACAAATAAATAAATAAGTAAACAATAAATGGCTTATACATTTGAGTAAGTAAAAAGAGTGTAATTAAAATTAAGATAAAATAAATTATTTATCTGATATTTTCTATTTTAGATAAATTTTAAATATATTAAAAAAACATAATTTCTTTATCATCCATTTAAATTATTTGAGAGAACGAATAATCTCGAAAAAATATTTAGCAAAAAGAAAACCAAAAGCTGCCTTTTTTATTTGAATGAATCAAATCATTCTAAAAAACCTATATTTATTTCAGAAACCAAAATCAAAAAATCTCATCAAAATCAATTTTAACGAAGACTTATTATTATTTTATTTAGTCAAAAACTCTATTAACAATTTTTTAACTTCAAAGATTAAATAAAATACTTACTATTTCTTCAAAAAATTCCATAAAGTGTGACATTTGTTTAGAATTCGTAAGAAGTATTTTTTTTAACCTTAAAAATTAAAATAAATAAAATCTATGTAAATTTCATTCATTATATAAAAGGAATTAATGTAATAAAATTGCACTGACCATTAATTAATTAATAACTAATAAATAAATTATTTAATTGATTTATTTATTTATAGATTTTATTTTATTAAAAATTCATTGATTTCTATTTCAAAAAATGAGTGGATTTGAATTTGAACATATCTAATTTTAACATTAAACTGGTGCTTTGAAAAATATTTCTTTTGTTATAGAACGAACAGTAAAATATTCCCAGGAAAGATATTAAATTATGCAGATGAAGACAATAAGAAAATAAAGAAAGAATATATCATTTCAAATCAGATAGATCTATTTTGTTTTTTTGCAAATTTATTTATTTTATTAATCAAAATTAGCTTACACTGAATAGAATAAGAAAATACTGGCTTACCAAAAAACATACTGAATTCAAAAGTTCTTCTGAGCAATAAATCTTTCTTATTCTTATTAATTACTTTAATTTCTTCACTTTTTATGCTTTCAAATCTATAATTAAAGTATGTACGAGCTAATTAAATAAATAACTCTCTTTTCTAAATTGATTCAAGCTTACTAAGATCAAACTATTGGTTCTGAATATTTTTCGCATCGAGCAAGTAAAAAATCTTTTATCAGTGGTTGTCATTAATTTTATAATTTTTTTTCACTGATCTGATGCAAAAACTAGATAGTGTAATCGATTTATTGTTCTAGAAATTTTTTAATAATAAAAATCAGATTGTGTAAATCCTTCATTAACTTAGATATTTCATACTTAACTTATTGTTTATAATTCGCAGAAAAAATTTATTTATTGATTTAGAAATAGTTATTTAATACAAATAATATTTTAAATAAAAAGTCTAATTTATAATTTATTTAATTGCTTATTTATTAAAAATATGCAAAAATCGTAAACTGATTTCAAATATTTTCTAAATGTATTTTTATTATTTAAATTCATTAAGTAAATTACTCTTTTTTTTAAAATTAATAATTTTTATTTTTTAAAAATCTAAAATTTTAAGTCCATTATCTATTTTTACATTTAGATTTTAAAGAAATCACAATTATATTTTTGCTCAAGCAAGTATAAATTTTAGTTATATTTTTATAGTGTTTGTCATTAATAAATATTAAAATTAGAATTAGTATTAATTTTATATTAAACCATTAGTATTCTACTTCTTAGTAATAATCTTTAATGTATTAATTGGTAGTAATTTTAAATTTACATTACCTACATAATGTATGACATTTTTGAATAAGCAAAGGTTTAGAAATATCATTAAATAAATAACTCTTTTTACTTAATAAATATGGGATAAATACAAATTACTCCTTTTAAATAGATAAAATAAGTAAAATTTATATTAGATACTAGTATTTTAGAAGAAAAAAAAAACTAAAATTACTAAAAGATTTTTAAAATAATTATACTTCAAAAATCTTTAAGCAATTTTAGAAAAATGAGAAGAAAAAAAGGATTAAAATTCAAATTCTATTGAATTAAAGAATATTTTTATAAAAATTATAAAATTACAATATTAGTTTAAATAAATAGTTTGCTTTTTCATAGCCTTTTTGATTTATTAAATTATTTTATTTTTTCTGTTTTTACCTTAATGCCTAATTACCAGTTTACTAAGGATATATTAACAATAAGCTTTTATTGTTTATAACTATTAATATCTATTTAATTATTTGAGAGTAATAAATAATTTTTAATAAATTGATTTTACCATTTTTATAATATAAATTTGATATGATGATATCATTCATTTATTATCAGTAAAATAGTAAAATGATATTTGTAATTGCCATTTTAGATACTCTAATTAATTTATTTGTAAATCATTCTCAAAAAAATCATAAAAGAAATAATTTTTAATCAATTTTAATTAATTAATTTTTATCAAATCTATGAATAGAAATATTTTAATGATTTAATTTTTTGGTTAATTACAAACTTTTTATTAACAAAAAATTAAATTACCATTTTAAAAATAACAAAATAAATATTCCACAAATTTTCACCAATATAATAAAGTATCAAATATTGAATGAATGCCTTAACAACTAAATTTAATAAAGAATAAGACTATTCTTTTAATTGTTAAGAAATGAATTATTCATTTTACTAAAAAATTTTATATCATAATAAAAACACTTAATGCTAACTTCAAAAAAGATATTTTAAAACTAGAAAAAATTATTAAAAAATATGAAAATAACAAATTAATTTAATTTGATTATATATAATATTTTTGTTTTATTGAATGCAGTAGCATATTGCTTTATAAATACATTATAATGCAAGTCAAATATAAAAAAACTATTTTCATTTAATATTTATTTTTAATTAAAGTTTTCAAATTTTTAATTCTTTTTCGTAAGGAAGAGGAGCAAAGTATTAGTCAATTAGTGATTGAGGAACGTCCAAGGGAGATTTATAAGTCCACTTTGGAGTGTCAGATCTATCAATTAAAACTGTTCTAATACCCTCGAAAAAGTCGTTGTCTTCAGTAAATCTAGTTTTTAAAATTTAATAATTTTTTTTAAATCAAAATTATTATTAAACAACTAATTTTTTTGGTGAATTTACTAATTTTATGTTTTTTAACCACACTGATTATTTATGATTTAAAACGAATGTCATAATTATAGAAATAAACAAACAAACAAACAAATAATTACCTTTATGTTAAGCGGAAATCTGAAACGAAGTTTTCCTTGAGAGTGAGCTTCTTACCTCTTTTAATTTACTCAAAAATAATTCTAAGAGAAATAGCATTCTATTGATTTATCAACTTTGCAACTGATTAACCAAATTCAGAGGTTGAAGATTAGATATTTTAATAAATAGACTAAAAGCTTTCACCATTAAATAGCTGTTTGATTTCTTCTTCGTTGGAAAAAGTTAAAGGAACTTATTCAGCATATTTAGCAACAATATTTTTAATATCATTAGATGTGCTATTTTAATTTAAGCTTGATTTTACTTCTTCTTCAAGAGCATCAAGCTTATCCCTTGGTACGTAGTAATTAGCAACACCAGTAGCAACTAATTCTTTTCCTTTGAGTCTTGCACCAGTTAAGCCCAAATATAAACCAATATTACTACGTAATCTAGATAAGAAATAGCCACCACCAACGTCAGTGAAAAATGCAATCTTAGCCTCTATTTAATTGATAGCAAAATATAATAAATACAATATCTATAGATAAATAAATAAGCTCATATTTTTATGTTTTCTAAAACTAATTAAAATAATATTTTTTAAAACTTCCTTTTTCATTGTTAGCTAAAAACTGTGGATTGATTTTTAAAATATTCTGTTTTAATTATTTTTACTTGTTAAAAAAAAATTCAATAGTAGAAATCACTAATTTGGAAACCTGCTAAAAGTGCAAATCAATTTTGAAAGCAAATTAGATATTTACTTTCAAAAACCCTAAAATTATAATGAATTAGAAGTAAATTGCTGCTTTTATTCAAAGTAAATATATAGAAAAGTTTTATTTAGTCGGTTTACTTTAAAATTCTCATTTTAGAAAATCATATTTAAGAATTTTCATAAAAAGAAATTGTTTCTAATGACTCAATTTTTGAAAATTTGCAAATGCTTTCTTGTTTATTTATTTCTAGTATATTTCTAAATAATTAGCTTTAAAAAATATCTATAATTTATTTCTCTTGTGCATTAGAAAATATATATTAAATTTTTAAAATCACCAATAAACTATTCTTTTAGATTTTAATATCTTTATTTTAAAGCAATAAACTATAAACCAATTTAATGATATTGGCCTCTTTTTACTTTATTAAATACAATAATAATATTATTTATTCACCCTTTGATTAGCCATTTTTTTATTGAGATGGGTTTTCTTTAAACCAACACATATCAAATCACTATTTTGTTTATTTAACAATTTTATGTTTTTTCATTTTATGCCAAATTTTTGAGCAGGTTAATTATTTCTATTTTTATGTTTGATAATTTGGATTTTACTTTTTTGAGAATATCATTTTATGCATGCTTTTCCTTTAATATTTAGGGTTTTAATTAATTTTTAAATATTTTTTATAAAAAACTTCAATATTTTATAGAGCCACACTTTTATTTCCTATTTGGGCAATTTTTAAAACTCATTTTTAGCTATTTTAATAAATTTTATTTACATGTGCAAAACATAATTCTTTGAGTAAATAAAATACAAATCTTTTGAAATGATTTTACCTGGCATAGCGAATACAGAGTTTTCAGTTGCAATTTTAATAGGTGCATGTACTGAAATACCAACACCACCTCCCATAACAATACCGTCCATTACAGCAATTTGTGTGGGTTTCATGTTAGCAAGTTCATAATCAAGTGTGAATTCTTCTCTGAAGAATGTATCGAGGACAGGGAGTTCTTCGGGTTTACCGCTTTTTTTGGCGTCATAGAGAGATTTAATATCACCACCTGCACAAAAAGCTTTTCCACCTGCACCACAGATCCAGACAGCCTTAATATTATCTTAAGTCCAAGGAATAATTCTGCCTTAAATTTTTCTAATCATAGGAAGATCTAATGCATTCAATGCTTTTGGCTTGTTCAAGACTACCTTTACTTTGAATTTATCCTAAGTGAAGAGGACGCTATCAGTGGAGCTAGAAAAATTGGATACAATCTATCTATTTAATTAAGTAATTCTTCTCATAAGTAGGCTTAATACTATGCTAATCAGTTTTCTAAAAGTTGTGTGTTAAAATGAATTTGAAAAATTAAAAATTATGTATTTTTATTTTATTATAATACAATTTATTAATTAAAAAAACAAATTTCGCAATAAAGAAATCTTTTTAGAACATTTCCACCTACTTTTGATAGATATCATTACACATTTCATGACAAAGCAATTCCATAATTTGAGAGATTTCTGACAGTATTTTAAGATTTAATTAAATAAACACAAATTATAATGATTACCTTTTTTAAGTATTTTCCTATCATTCTTCTTCAAAATTTCTATGATGTAATATAAAAACTGTAACAATAAAACATTCTAAATAAAATTCGATTAAAATACAATATTTGCTCTTAAGATTGTTTATGTATTTATGATACATGAGTAAATAATGTCTAAAATTTTCTAAATTAATAAAACTTAGTAATAAAAAATGTGTAATATTTGTTATGAGAAAACATTAAATTAAAAATATAAAATTAACATAACATTTAAAATTTTGAAGAAATAATTTTTAAATCAAATATCAAAAATAAACATATTTTAGAAGAGAATAAGGATATAAAAATGTTCTACTTAAATTTAAATCATATTATTTTATGAGTTTTTTCTTCTAAAATTGTAATTATTTATATTAGTTTTTTTGCTCTGATAGCTGTTTCTGATTAATTTACCTAGTTAAGTTGTTTTAGCTGAGTAAATTATTCTAATTTTTCAAAGTAATTTTTATATTTATAATTAATTTTTTTTTATATAAAATAAATTTCAATATTCAAACTTGGAATGATATCTTGATGTTTTCATCTGCTATGATAAATACGTACTTATGAATCCATTCATATTTTTTAAAATAATCAGTTAATCTTCAGTATATATATAGATAGCTTTAGTATATTTTTATCTAGTAATATGTTTTAATTTAGATTAAAATAGGTATTATTTAAAATTAAATTTTGAAATTAAAAGGATAAAATTAATTAAATTGCAAAATGGATATTATATTTTATTAAAATATTTTAAAATTTCAATTTATAGCACTAAAGAGGTTACTTTTAATTTAAAAAAAATTATTTTTACCAAAAATTAATTTCTTTTGAGCATTTAAATTATTTTGAAAAAAAATAAATTCTTAATTTAAATAATTTTTTAATTTTAATATTATTCTTTTTTTTTATAAAAAGTTCGACACATATATTACAAAATATAAATTGTTAACATACATAACATACATTAAATCAATCAAACACATATTTAATTAATTATACTAATTCAAAAATTATAGATGTTTGTTTTTTCTATTTCTTAAATTTGTCAACTTTAATTTTTTCAAAAAGATAATTTTTTAAGAACATCATGTCATTCATTTTTTAAACTAAATTTTATAAGTCCAGTAAATAAAACATCATCATTCATTGAAAATAACTTAGCTTGCATATAAAAAAAAAAAAAAAATTTGAAAAAAACAATATTAAAATAAAAATACATTTTCTCAAAAAGATAGACTACTTATTAAAGCTTAAATTTGATTGAGAACAAATATTATAATAAATTATTTTTATAGGCATAATCTAAGAAATCTAAATATATTTCTTGAATTAAATATTGATGAGAACAAATATCATTTTAAATGAATAGGCAGAGGAATAAATTAGTAAATGAAAAATAGATATTAATTAATTAGTTAATAAATTTGATCAAATCAAAATATCTTTTCAATTATTTTAAGGTAAATAATTTTTTTTTTAATATAACATTATCTGAAATGCATGTAAAAAAAATTGATAAGAAATAAAATTTAAATTGAAAAAAATGTTGTGAATTTATTTTGTGATATATTTATTCCTAACTTAAAAAAAAAAGATTTGAATTAATTTCTTAGTAAATAAATATTTATTCTTTTGTTTATTTTATTTGAATTAAATATCAATCTAAATCTTTAATTATATTGAGAGAAAATTGCTTAAAATTAGTTAATTAAATCAAAAAAAAATCTAGATTCTATTTTTCAAATTTCATCTATAAAATGTTGTGGAATAAAAGTAGAAATTCATTTAAGTATTTTGTGAAGAGAAAAATTGATTTATACAAAAATTGATATAAATAGATAGATAAATACATTTTTAATTTATTGATTGATTGAAATGTGGACTAAGTAAATGTTAAATGAGTGTTAATATATATTTATTTATTGTAATTATTCAAAACAGAGTAAGAATATTAGGAAGTTGAATAAATTGGAGAATAGCAGCTAATCTTCTTTTTAGTAAGTAGATTAATTTTCCTAAATTTAGAGCTACTTTTCTTATAAGAAGAGCTATTTAATGGTTATTTAATTGTTTGTCTATTTTAATCTGATAGAATATAATTAAAATCTAATTTATATTTTACATTATCTATCTAATTAAATAGCTAATAAATAAAATCAATCTACTTTGTGTTTATCTAAGCATAGATAGATATTACTGAAGCAATTTATTCATTGAAATTATTGGTTAATAAATTAAAGTCATGGTTTAGTTGATAGTAATTTACAAATTATAAGGAGGGGTATTTGTAAGAATTTTTTATCTGTAACAAGGTTCATGTGTAAATTATAATTATTGTTGTTTGCTCATTTCTTTTCTTTGGTTTTTTACATAGATAGAAAGCTTCTTTTAATTTTACAGATTTTTTTTTACTTTACATTTTTATTTTCTATTAAATATCGACAAAAGATTTATCATCAGACAATTATTCAGTTGGAGTTTGTGTTGTTGATTATGAATTTTACAATTAGTTCAGGCTATTACATAATCAAATGGTGACCTGCACTTTAAACTGTAGAGAAAGTTCCTTTAAGATATTTTTGTTAGTATAAACGGAGACAGCCTTCGCTATTCATCCAATCATTGTCTCCATATAAGGCATGAACTTTGGCATTCAAAGATTAATTGTTATTTCTAATAATCTCTTCTAACGAGAGCTTGGGCTAGGCACGGGGAAAACCAACAAGGGAGTGAATTTACTTGTCAGTTGATTCTGGTAATGAAAAGAAGTTAAGCAAGTACTAGACCCAAGGATGAGCCTCATCTTTTTGTTTTACATTTAATTTTTATTAAACTGCTTGGCCAAGCACAAAAGACTTTGGGATAAACCATTACTCAAAAAATTTTTTAGGAGTCATTTTCATTTTTCCTTAATAACGACTGAATAACAAATCTAATTTTTGTAAGAAAGGCTTGCTTTTTAAATAGTTGTTAAAATTGGCTTCATTTGATAGGTCATTTTCAGGAGTTACTTCTGTGCTTCCCATAGGTGAAAAGAGGAAAAGTTGATTGCAGACTACTTCAGGATGTTGCAAGGCGTAATTTGCAGCCATGTAACCTCCAAAAGAATGTCCTGCAAGCACGAATTTCTCCAAACCGAGGGTAATTCTCCATTACTCAACGGACTCAACAAAAAAGTCAATAACATTCTAAGGACAAGAATTATCGATTTCGAAGTTTTATCTATCAGAAAGCCCCATTCCAATAAAATCCAGTGCAAAAACTTTAAATCTCTATGAAAGTGGTTGCAACATTTAGTAATAAGAAAGGCTGCTACCCGAATAGCCATGTAAAAGGACGATTGTTTCTTCATTGTCTTCTCCGCACATGTAAGTGTGGATGAAGCTAGGCTTGCCTCTGAGATCTATTTCAACATCAAAAACATGGATTTAATTCTCTTCAAATTTTGTCTGAAGAACTTTAGATTCATTAATAAGTGCTTGTTTATATTGAGGAAGATCACGGACGTCTTTTCCAGTTTGATTGTAACTCATTTCTATCTCTCTCTCTTTTTCTTGTATTTATTTGGTTGATTTTTGTTTGGTTATTTGTTATGTAAAGGAATGAATAAAATTAAAATTGTGTTTTTTTCACAGTATTTATTTAAGTGTTTGGAATTGTATTGTTTTTTTTATATTAAATTTATAAAAATAATTAAAGTATATCTTTGACTAATTTATTTGCAGCGGATAATCAATCAATCTATGCTAGGAAATTTATTAATCTATTTATTTATAATTGCTAGTTATTTTTAGGTTATTCTTTATTTGCTTAATTGAATGAATCATCAATTATTGATTTTGTCTTCTACCATGCCATAATTTAATTAATTTGTCTATTTTGCTCTGCTTTATAAATTCCAAGATTAATCTGAGAAATTCTATACACCTTCTATTTGTTATTTTACAATTTTTATTTACTCTAAATCAAGATAAATTTTATGTGATATTGTATAATTTCTAAGAATACGTCTCAAATATCATAATTACCTTTAGGCCTTACTATCATAATCATTAATAAATATGACTGATTCAGTACTCTTCAGAATTTACAATTATATTTTTATGTTTTACTCTTGGCTTTTAATTAAAAAAAATATTTCTCATTTTCTTCATTATTTTAGGGTCAACATAAAATTGGATTAAGTTTAAAAATTATCTTAAGAGAACAACTTTTAATTGTATAAAACCATTTATAGCAAGTAAAATTTAAATTTATAATTATCTGAGACAATGCTTTGCAGTAGATTTTTTAAATACGGTAATGATAAATAGTAAGTTAAATTTGATATGAATGAAAAATTAATGGTTAGGTTAATTAAATGCGTATAAATTTATCTATCAATTGAATACCTTTCTTATAAATTCTAAAATGATGAATTTTGAAATATATTTGATTAATTGATTCAATTAATTAATTAGTTAGTTAGTGAATTAGCTATTACAATAAGCTTTAGCAAACATCAAAGTATTCTAAATATAATAAGTTAAAAATATAAAATGATAAATGCTTTTTTAGATGTTTATATTTAAGTATTCAAAAGTGATTCGAGAAGGATTTATTTCAGCAAACTAGAAACATATTGACAAAACAAATCAGAAAATTTGAAGCTTTTTATATTAAAATTAATTCTTAAAAGAGAAAAAAAAAAATAAGATTTAAAATAGATTGAATTTTCATTTAAATATTGAATAAATTTAAAAAATAATACTCGCCAAGTTTTGTTTTAACATATTTTAGAGTAATTAATATATTTGTATTTAGTTTAAGCTAATAAAAGTCATAAGATTATTAAAATAAATGTAATAAAAAATTAAATACATGTGTGAATTGTAAATATTTTATGAAATTAATAGGTTTGTTTTTCAAAAAATGTAACACTAAAATAATTTAAAATAATAGAACAAAGTGAATGATTATGAAATATAAAGGAAAGATAAATAAATTTACTTGTATTTTTTAATAAGGATTAAGGATTAATAAAATTAACAAGCTATTAATGTACTTATAAGAAATGTAAAGCTAAGAATGACTAATAAATTCTATGTTTTTCTGTAAAAATTAAGTCAAATTCTGTAAATCTCTTTACTTATTTAATTTACTTTTTTTAAATTTATTAGACTTACTATTATTTTTATTTACTTAGAAAATATAAATAATTTTATTTCCCAATAAAGTTAAAATATTTCATTCTTTATTACAGACAGATTGGTAAAATAATTGAAATATTATTGAATTACTGAATAAGATATCAAAATATTCAAAACAGATTTTCTTTGTTTTTAGAATATGAGTTTAATTTCCTAAAGGTCCTTGCTGATTTTAGTTTTTTTATTGTGTAATTCATAGAAAGGAATCTAATAGCCAAATAATGCAACAGCAATTAGAAAAATATTATTAAGGTCTACATATTGATTAATTTAATTTAAATTTACACATTTTTTTTTAAATTTAAATCTAAGTAAGTATTTATAAGAAATGAATTAATTGTGAATATTTTTAAATTATTATAAATATTACATTTCTTAAATTAATTATTTATTTATTTATATAACTAGTTTTTATTCAAATAACTAAATTAAACCTGAATTTAGGTTTCTAATCGCATAATTTATTTAATAATCACTTTATATATAATTTACTTAGAGATAGACAAAAATTTTTTAAATTAATTTCATCTCATGCTAAAATTGATTAAATTAGAAATAGATTTTTAATTAATTTCAATTTTTATAAAATAATTTGATTTATATTATCAAAATTATAATAATGCA
>JH719992.1:100527-477064 GCA_000231845.2 Tetrahymena malaccensis 436 | reverse complement strand
CCAGCGGGGAAGGGGGTGGGGTTTTCGAAGGGGGGTCTAACCTTGGGCTTTTAGTTGTTGTAAGCGAAGAGGTTCATAGCAACGATCATTTAACCGGAGGTAAGTTGGATGGCATTGCTGAAGGTAAGGTCTAAACCGATGGGTAAGTTACCGAAACCAGCTTCAGTAGGAGATCTGGTCAACATAGCGTTGATTTAGTCTCTGATACCGGGGGCCATATCGTTGAGCTTGCTTTGGACAAGTCTGGAGAGGAGATCGATGAAGAAGTTGAGGATAGCCTTAACGAATCCGGGTAAGTCGACGGTGGTGTGACCGATTCTGAAATTGTGGATACCGAAAGTGGCAACTTATAATTAACCAGCACCGTTGATACCGAAGCTAACATTAACGTCAGTGGAGAAGGTACCAGAGGGGGAGGCAGAACCCTTAATGAACTTGTTCAACTTAGCTTCGAAGTGGAAGGAAACGTGCATATCATTAATGGAGAGTTCGAAGTTATTTTCAGTAATGGAGAAAGAGATAGTCTCAGGAGGGATTTCTAATTCACCGTGCATATTTGATAAGTGGAAACCAGAAGCATCAGTATCGGGGGCGTTAAGGTCTAACTTACCACCAGGGATGAGGGTGGGTAAAGCCCAGTCCTTAGCCTTGTTCATGAAACCAGCAGTTAAGTGGATTCTGGCACCAGGAGCCTAAGCGATTGCAAAGGTAGCAATCATAAAGAGAGCAATGATTTGTTTGTTCATCTTCTTTTCTTTTTTTAAGTCTAACTTTTTAATTTATTTAATAATTATTATATTGAATCCTGAAGTGAATTTAGGCTAATTTAAAATGAGATAAAGGAATTGGAAAATTGAGAAAATTTTTAATATTTAGGATTTATGTTCCTTTTTTTTAAATTTCAGAAAGTAGGAATAAATATTGAAAGTAGCATAAAATAAAAAAGGATATGAAAAAGTTAAACTTTTGATAAATATTTTTAAAAACCATTGAAAAAACATGAAAAAGTAGAAAATCATTATTGATTTTTATTTTAAATTGAGGTTGATAAAGTCTTACAATTAATTTCCTATTTCCTCTTATCTAATCTGATTAAGACAAAATTAATCCTAATTTTTGTTAAAGTAAATAAATCTTTAGAGATAATAAGAAGATTAAAATGACTAGTTTAGATTAATTTATTTCAAACAAAAATCCTGTTCATTAATCAAAACAAATCTTATTCTTAATAGTCTTTGCTATTTAGTTTGATTAAAGTAAATCAATCAATCAACTAATACAAAATTAAATAATCGATCCAAATATTTCTTACACCCTCATCATAGAATTCAGTGTAAGCTCTAAAATATTTTCAATGCATTAGAATTATTCTAAAAATATTTTTCAAACTTGTTTTGTTTTTCATATTTATTCGAAGCACTCTCCTTTATATCTGTCTATTTTAAGGATTGCTTGATCATTTCAAAATTTCTGTAATAATCTAAAAGACTGACAGTCTCATAATTTGTGTTTACAATAAATTATTTTGACAATCAAAATTAATTAATTTATTGTCACACATTTATTGTAAATAATCTAGGGTAAAAAAATACAAAATTAAAATTTATACCAAAAATACAATAATGCGCTTTCAATATTTATAAAAAAATAAAATGCACAGGTGATAATTAAGATGTTAAGCTTTACTTTTTTTATTTATAAACCACTTGTAAACCATTTATATGCAGATATATTATTTATCAATACCTTAAATAAATGTCGATAAACCTCATCATTTAAAGTTAATATGAATAATCATATCACCAATCAAATTATTAATAAATAGAAGAAAAATATAAAATCATATCACCAACCAAATTATTAATTAATAGAAGAAAAAGCCAAAATAAATTTGTTTTTCTGCTGCAAGTACGAGTAATAATAATCTTTTGCCTCAATTATTGAATTTACTAAATTAAAAACACTAATTTTTTTTAAACTATAAATTTTACGAGCATTTCCTCTTTTTATAGCAAAATAGAATCACATATCTTACCTTAAAGGAAGTGTAGGAATAATTTAGAAATGGAAAATAAATTATACAAAACTATATTTAAAACAAAAAATGGATTTTTTTTTTATTTCATTTTAAAGTGTGCTTTATAGAGATTTTACTTTATTTTGTGTCAGAGAAAGGAGAAATTTAATATAATTTGAACAGGCACATCAAAAACCACACATTCTCTTGATTTAATTTGTATTTCTGCAGTAAAATAAAAAGCGCCTGTGTAAATTAATTAAGAATAGGAAAACTAGATTTATTTAAATCTATAAATAGTTATTATAATGTTATCTTCTATTTCACAAGTTTTTACCTAACTAAGTATATATGATTTATTTTAATTATAATTTAATAAAATAATATAAAACCATATGTTTATTTTAAATTTAAATGAGTTAATCCAATTATTAATAAATAACAAATAAGTGTGCAAAAATGAAAAGTAAATTAATAATAAGACTAATTATCATGCTTGAAATAAATTAGCTTTAATTTTTGTTATTGAATAGTGAGTGAATGACATTAAGTTTTTAGGATAAATAATACTTTTGATTAAAATTAATACTTATGCTTTTTTTGCTTTTATAAATTTATTTAATGACTAAAACCTCTTCAAGTTGTATATAAAAGAAAATTATTAGTATATTAGGAAAAAATTATTAAAAATCATACTCAAAAGTTTTGATCCACTTATTAATCACAAACTAGCTAAAATCTAAATAATCTTTAAGGGAATTTCTTCTTTTTTCTCACAATTATCATCAATCTTACCATTTAAAATTATTTAGAAATTACTTTCTTAATTTACACAATTTACTTGCTTAAAATCATAAAAATATTTTAGTCAAATTCTAATGAAAAGAATGACCATCTTAAAATTTTAAAATAAAATAGAAATTATTCAATCAAAAAAATAAATAATTATTGTTTGCAAATAAATAATATCCTTTTATTTTATTATTATTTCTAATGATCCCAATAATAGAAAATTATAATCTTTATTGATTTAAAATTTTATTAAATTATTTAGAAAACTAGTCGAAATAGATAAATATCTTCATTTTATCAATAAAATTTAGTTTCTAATAATTTAATATATCACTTTATTTTATATTTTTGTCATACAAATCAATATTATGAAAAGAATTATATTGTTTTGAATAAGTCAAAATAAATAATAATCAAAAATATAAAATATATTGAAACTTTTAATTGATACTGAGTAATTTGATGAGAGAGTTGTGAGTGATCTGCTTTTAAGAATATGCTATAAAAAATATAATTTAATTGAATGAAGAGTATGAATGTAATTTGAGGCAACTTTTATTTATTTTAGCAATTTTCATTGTAAAAATATCATAATAATTCATTAAGGCGAGATAAAATCTAATTTAACTAATCTCTTTAATTTGAATGCTTGTTCTTTAAATTTTATTTTTTTATATTAATCAGATTAAGGATCTAAATGAGTAGTTGTAACAATTATATTTCTGCATTCTTTTAGCTATTTCAAATAAAATATATTACAATCTTTTTACAATATTTTTTTTAATTATATAAATTTTTCTAATTAACTTATTGATTTACTAATTTTTAAATTTTAACATAAATTTAATCCTTATCTTAAAGTTTCTAGATTTTTGCATGTAGCTAAACCTCTTATTCCAAATCTTCAAGATTTTTGAAAATCTTGAAATTTTTTGAAATTGCAGTTACTTCAAAATTATTTATTTTAGATCAGTTAAGCGTAAATATAATATTTTAATTTTACAAAATTACCTAATGCAATTATAATGTAGTTTAATAATAAAGTAAAATTTATTTTAGCTTAAATCTAAATGTAAATTTTCTAAACTTTGAAATTTATTTAATAATATATAATTATATCTAATCTTAAATAACTAATAGATTATTAAGCAAACGAGATATCTTGTTTTTTTAGATTTTTTCTGTACGCTTCTGATTCGTTCAGAAGTAGCTCTGATATCTTTTAATTAATCTAACAATTTTTAAAACTAATTTAAAAAGAAATTAGCTTTGAAACTTAAATTAATTCATTTTGAATTACTTTTATTTATTCAAAACTAATAATGCGGTTAACAGCTTCAAATTAGAGTTAAATAAAATCCAAGGAACAGAATTTTCAATCTCCACATTAATAGGATGTTTTATTACTTTTATTTTTGTTGCCAATTTAGCTAAATGAATACTATTCGTTAAATATATATATAAATATGAGCTAATTAGCTACATAATACAAACATAAATATTTGAAGAATTTCAGAATGAAATATTAATAAAATATAATCAGATTTCAAACAAAGTATCTAGAATTCAACGATCAAATTACATATATATAATTCATTGTAATTACTTAATTAATATTCAAAATGAAATCTATTTTTAATATTTTAATTGTCTACTCAATTTTTGATATATAAAACTTATTTATTTATATCAATAACTCTACTTATTCTTTAAAACGATAATTAAGTCTATCACTTTTAATTTAAACATTTATCTTATTAAGTAATACTTATTCAAATATAAGACTATAAGATGACCAGTCTTTTTAGCTTGTGCAACATATGTTTTACTTTTAAGATATACTATGGGCTGATTTAGTTCCACCTTTAATAAAAATAAAATATGTTTGTATATTTAACTTAATAGAATTAATTATGAAAAAGTGAATTTAATTAACTACCTTAGATCTATATTTAGCTATTTTAACTTATTATTATACTTCAGACCTTAACAAAAATTGTAAACACCTTTACCTCCTATTTCATTGTTACTAACAAAAATATATGATAACTATTTATTTTAAAATTAATTACTAAAGATTTAAATTTAGCATAGAAATAGTTTCTAATTTGTTAATTCCTAACTAAATTATTTTCACTCCTGCCTCTTTTATTGAATTTCCCCTATTTTTTAAAACGTTTTTGTAATTTTAAATTCGTTTTAGAATGATTTTATTTCATTCTTATTGACATTTATAAATATTTTAATAATTTTCATCTAACTTTAAAAGCTATGTTAGAAATATTAAAATTTTATCGAATTATTTTAGGCTTTTATAAAAAGAAATTTTAGTTTTTACTATAATTTTAACTATAGTTTTTTCAATGATTTTAAATGCTAAAGAGCTTCACTTAATATAACACACCCTTGCTCGCCAATTTAGTTCAATCTAATAAATTTAGTTAATAAACTAGATGAAAAAAAAATCAATTTGAATAATCTAAATTACCCTAAATTTAAGCAAACATCTTTGAGATTATATAAATTTTAGAATAATCTTAATAGCTCTAAAACGCCCTCAACCCCTACACCATTACCTCTAAGATGTGTAAATAATAAATAATGTAACATTAAAATAAAAATATTATTTTATACTCTATATTTAAATTCAGTTAATCAAGAGATTTGCATTCAATTAATCCTTCTACTATTGATTTGACTCCTTCTTACTTTATCTTATTATTACTGTTACATATAAATTTAATTATTCCTTAAGATATATTTATTTTTACTTTAAACTGATGCAAATACTAATTAAATTTTAGCAGTATTTAAAACCCTTCGAAATTTCCTAGCAACTGTACTCATCAAAAGTACTAAACCTAAAAATTCAAAAAAGAGAGATTATGTTAATATTTTTAAATAGTTTGCATTTAAATTTTTAGAAATTTTAGCGAATTTGTTAATAAAATGATTTGGCTAATTTAAATAAATCTAACAACAAAACTATGCAAAAATGTTTAAGAAAATAAACAAAAAATTATAAAATTTAAAATAAAAGCCATAAAATAAAGACTTAATGAATGATATTTTAAAATAAATAATATTTAATATATGTTATTTTTTTTTAAATTTTATTTTACCAAAAGTTGAGTTAAAGAAATTGCAAGTCTGTATTTTTTTTAATTGCTTGAGATAACTGTTTGGAACCTTCTCTACAAATTTCGTTTTCTCTATAAGTAATATCTTAAGTTAAGAAATAAAATAAAAATAAACTACTCAAATCCAAGAGTGAGACTTTTAAGTATTTTCAGTTTAGCGATTGCTTACGATAAAACAGAAATACCATTAAATTTAACTTAATTACCCCTATTTTAGATTATACAAATATAATTTAATTTTTTAAGTTAAATTAGTACATAATTCAACAATAAATGTTTCTCATTTTTACAAAAAAAAATTTAATTACCATAAAAGTAAAGTAAGTTTTGTTAATAAAGCAAGATTTTTAAAAGAATCAGATATTTATTAAATTCCTTCATCTTCAAGCTAATTGTATCTATTATTAAATTAGAAAATTTAAATAATTAATATTTATGATTTTTAATTGAAGTTTACTCTAAATTTAAGAAAAGAGTTTGAAGTTTGCAACAATATTGAATTCCTTAAGATAGATGCCTAGCACCTATTGGCTTTATTTTGTTAAACCTTTTTATTGAAAAATACTTAGTTAATATTATTAAGATTATAATTTTTATAGTATGCAAATTATTCAAGCTAGATTTTTCTTGATTTTTAATTACATTTCTGATAACAAGTTGATTGGAATGAAAATTAAATTCTTAATTACCACAAGTTGAGAGATAAGGAAATAAGGTTTGGACAGTTCTACAATGTGGTAGAAATTGACTGAGCTCCGATTTCAGCTAACTGATTGTTACTGAAAAATAAAGCATAAAATAATAAATTTTAAATAGTTAATGAAAATTTACGCCAAATTAAGGTTGAGAGATTGCAGATTTAAACATTATTCTATCCCATTTAGTATTTTTGTCAACCCACTAATGTTGTACTGCAATATTTAGTTATTCCTGTTTATTATTTATATAGATTGTATCCTATGCTTATTAATCAATAGTTTTACTCTAAATTTATTGTAAGATTTTCTATTTTTCTGCATGGTATGAAGTTAGATGTGAATATCTTAATACCTTCACTCCCAATTTGGTTGTCACTTCATGATATCGTTAATATTTTAAATAATTTAAATATTATTGATTTCTAAATTGATTTATTCTTAAATATAAACCTTATGTTTATCATTAATTTTCTTAAATTTTCACACTTGTTGAGACCTTAAACTAATTCCTAAACTCCTTCTTGCCTAATTTTGTTAAACCTATATTTTTTTGTTGTTAAATTATGCTTAAAGTATTTAGTCTCTTGTGCTAGCTTTTATTATATTTTACATTAGATTTATAGATATGTTTTCTAAGCAGTGCATGCCATTTAAAAAATGCATCAAGCTATGAACTCCATCTGAGCCTATTAAACACTCTCTTGATTATTATTATTATAACCATTTATTGGTTTATTAAAAATACAAACTTTAATTTACTAGAAATTTATGTAAAGCTCCTTCAACACTGTAAATTTTGTTATCTGTTCTGAGAGGGTTAAAATCTCTTTGCTTTTTAATGGGTATTTTCTATTTAATGAATAAATTTGATGGCTACATAAAAAATCTTTCTAATTGGGTACATAAAGTTGATCATTAACGCCTCAAGCTCGTTTGCTTAAGCAGTTATCTTTTCAAGTTGATTGTAAGAGTAAATTGTTTGTAGCATACTTTTATAATATAAAATGAATGATTAGATGAAAAAGCTAATCTATAAAAATGTTAGGATTATTGGGAATTAGATAGTTTTAAAGTAATAAATAAAATGTTTTTATCCTGTAAGAGTTTACAAAACTATTTTTATTATTAGATTGATGGGCGCTTTTAAAAATATAATAAGATTGATATCACAAATATTTTATTCTACTTCCTATATAACAACTTCTTTCTCTTTTTTATTAATTCCTCACAATTTTTAAAAAATATTACTGATAATTAAATTGATTACATTTAAGATTTTCATATTATTTTTTAAATAATGTTGATGAATATTCAAAATAACTTTCCAATATATTATTATTAATGACAAAGTTGATCAATAATATATTTATAATTATTTTTTTATTAACTATTATGTTCTATTATAATAAATAAGATATATTGGTCTGGATAAGTTATTCTTTAAGTAATATAATATTTATTATATATTCAGGTTTACATACCCTGATGTTAATAGAATATTTTTTCATTTCAAACTTTTTTCATCTTTTATTATTTTTAATAGAATTTAATGAATTACTACAATAAATTTTATCTCATCTCGAATAATTTATCATTATATATTAATATATAATACTGTAAATAACATTAGATTTAAATATTGAATTAGAAGAATAATAATAAAATAATATTTTTATAAATTTATAATTTATTTACTTTATTCTATTAAATATTTATGAAAATATAATCTTACTAAATTATTATTCTAAGAAAAATTCTTTAAGGTATAGAAAATAATCATTATTAAAGACCAATAAGAATAGATTATCTATCATAAGAAATTAATTTTATTAGAATACATAGAGTTTCTTATTCATTCTATATTTTACTGCTCAGATGCAAAAAATATAGACAAAATAAACTAAAGTTCCTCTATTTTACTCGTGTATGTGTTAGCTAATAAAAAATAAATTTTTTTGATCATTATCTCAATTTAATTTTTCATTTACATTTATTTTAATGGTATTGTTCAATCTCAATTAAGTGCATTTTAGTATATTTATTTTTAGTTGATATTTAGCTAATAAAAAATAATTTTTTCGAATATTATCTCAATTTAATTTTTCATTTACATTTATTTTAATGATATTGTTCAATCTCAATTAAGTGCATTTTAGTATATTTAAATATACTGATTTCTAGTTGATTATTTATAATTTTTGCGTGATCTTATTAAGGATAATAGAAAAAGGTTATCTATTTTTCAGTAAATTGATTTTATGTATTTTGATTTTACGTGTGGATATTAAGTAAGTTATTAATTTTTTTAAAATAGTAGAAAAAAATAATAAACCAAACAAAGCAATAGATAAATGATATCTTTGATCAAAAAAAAAAAAAGATAAGAATGAATGAATATAGAAACATAAGCAAAAACACAGTTCTACTGAGTACTTTTATGAAGAATTTTGAAGTATATGTTTAATAATTAAAATAAATAATTAATTTAAAAGAAATATCAATTTTTTTAAAACAATATTGTATCTTTATCATGTAATTTAATCAAGAAGGTATTAATCAAAGAGGTGAGTATAATAACTAAGGTATTCCTCAGCAATTTTAACAGGAGTACAACCCTCAATCATTTTAGAAGTAAAGAACTTTCGGAAATACTTCAAGTTCTTTATAAAGAAGATTAACATAAAGAGAAAAGAGTAATGTCAAAGGTCATATATTCAAAGAGCCTAAATGGAATAACTCATTTAGTTTAGAGACCCCAATTTTTGGGATAATTACATTTATTATATTGCTTGTTTACTTATACTTCTTGTTCTCTGGTAAATTAGGTAATACTCTCTTTAAAATAAAATTTGATATAGCAAAACAGGATTTCATTTTTAATATCAATTTTAATTATTAGAAACTGACTAAGAAAAGTTAATTTATGGAGCTATTGCAGTTGTACTTTATATCATTGAATGTTATGCAAACGGAGTAGTAGGTTATTTAAGTAATTAAATGAGTGTTAAAGAATTGTAGAATTACTTGAATGAAATAAAGCAGATGAATTTTGAGCTCAAATTTCACGTTTCCTCTTATCATTATGAGCATCATGTATATTATGATAATGAAAAAAAGAAAAACGTAAGTACTCAAGAAACAAGATATACCTATGATGAAACTTTTTACTATCCAGTTGGATAGACTATCGATGAGACTGAAGACTCTACAGTCTTTTTCGAAAAAGCTAAGTTTTTTAGAATACACAATTTCATTACTTACTCATTTGGAGATTAACAAAGTGCTAGGTACTATGATGATATGATCAGACATGCAAGAAACAAGGCCAAGACTAGAGATATGTATCAATCAGAAAATGAAATTTAAAATTGTAAAGGTTTGAAGACAACTTTACTTGCTTATTAAGATGGAGTCAAACTTGATCCCATGCTATCTGTTCCTGTTTATATAATCTACTGTCTTGTAGGATTAAGTTTATTATATAGAGTTTTGCTAAATTAGAGAGTTTGTTTTGTTGAGCACTGTATACATAAAAAGGTATTTATGGATTTAAATAAGGTGAACCCAGAAGTATATTAGTTTGAAATGGTGAGATAAAACATACAAAATTAACAAATAATTATGAATAATTAGGCATAAATCATTAACTAGTAATAGCAATTATTATAATAATAGTAATAAGGTGTTTTAAACCAAAATATACAATAGCCTCTTCAACCTAATTACAACTATCCTTAATAACCAATTAATGATGTCCCTAATCCTATGAACTGATGAATATAAATAAATAATAATCTTTTATTTTTATATTTATTTTCAATTATTTGTTTTGCAAAAGTAAATTTTAAATAGAAAGAAGTTTAGATAGACAAAAATAGCGTTTTATTGAAGTTTTAAAATAAAATAAAAAAATATTTGATATTTCAATAGCAATTTGTTGGGGTAATTTTCAAATCAAATTTGATAACCTTTATCATTTTTGTTTTAAAAAAAAAAAATCGTCAAAAATGAATGGAGTACCACCTATTCGACTCCCCCCTTATTAATGAAGAATTGATATATCTTTAATTAAAATTAAATAAAAAAAATATTTTTTATTATATACTATGAAATATAATCAGAATTTCAAAAATTAAATCAAATAAATTGCCAATAAATTTAAAGCTATTGTAAAATGTCTAGGTTATATTAAATTAAACATTTAAAAGAACAAACCTATCTAACTTTTTAATAATTCTTATAAAATTTACAAAAATATGTTAATGAAAAATAATATTTAGATAGCAAATCTTATATGACTTACTTATTGTATATTTTTTTATTCTGAATAAACATATAGAATCAAATTAACAAGATAAACAATATTTTAATATTTTTGAATTAACTCTAGATAAAGCTTAATAAACAAATAAACAGTTCTACTTAGTTGTATAGAAATATTTTAATAAAGATACTGTTAAATAATTAAAAACAGTCAAATAAACAAAAAAATTTAATAAAAATAATTAATATACTTATCAAATATGTAATTTAATCAAGAAGGGATCTCCTAAAGAGGAGATTAGGTTATTTAAGACAAACCACAGAATTCTTAGGATGATTTTAACTCTTAATCTTTCCTTAAGAAGAAAACTATAGGAGAAGTATCTTCATCTGTGTAAAAAAGGCTAGCAGAAAGAGAAAAGAATAATTTGAAAGGTCACTTATTCTTAGAACCTAAATGGAATAATTCATTCCACTTAGAAGATCCAACTGTAGGAATAGTAGCAATAATAGCACTAATTGTGTACTTTTTCTGCTTTTAATTCGGTTATTTAGGTAATAAATTTTTGGAAAAAATTTTATAAGTTTGTATGAAAAAGCTTTTGTTCTAAAATTATTTTAAAATAAATAGAAAACAATAAAGAAAAGCTGATATTTGGAGGGTTTGCTTTTTTTCTTTATATCATGGACTGTTGTACCAATGGAGTAGCAGGTTATTTATAAAACAAGGTAACAGTTAAAGAATTACAGAGTTATTTAAATGAGATAAAACAAATGAAATTTGAATTGAGTTTTGATGTTTCTTCTTATCACTACGAAAGTAGAAGACATTATGACAGCAAAAGTAAGAGATATGTAACTTCAGAAGTAAAAATAACAACATACAGAGAAAAATTTAATTATCCTGTAGGTCAATCCATAGATGAGACTGAAGACTCTACAGTATTTTTCGAAAAGGCTAAATATTTTAGAATACACAATTTTATTACTTACTCGTTTGGAGATGAACAAAGTGCTAGATATTACGATGATATGATCAAATATGCTAAGGATCAAAGTAAGATTAGAGACATTAAATAAACAGAGGAAGAAATCTAGAACTGTGTTGGTTTGAAGACTACTTTACTTGCTTGCTAAGATGGAGTCAAACAAGATCCAATGCTGTCTATGACTGTCTATATAATTTACTGTGCTGTAGGATTAAGTTTACTATATAGAGTTTTATTGAATAGGAGAGTATGTTTTCTTGAGCACTGTATACATAAAAGAGTAATAATGGATATAAATAAAGTAAATCCAGAAGTCTATTAAATTGAGCTAGCAAGATAAAGCATACAAAATGAGCAAATAATTTAAAATAATTAAGAAATAATTCTTAAACAATAGTAATAACTACTTGAAAATGACTAAAATGGTATTTTAAAACAAAATTAATAACCAATTAATTATGATAATCCTCAGGAACCATCAGTAGAACTACCTCCTAACTAATGATTATAGCTGATAAATGCTATATTACTGGTTTTTAATAAATTAAATTATGTATTATTTATATCTTAAAAATATATCATTTAAAAACTTAAAATTAAAATAAAAGCTATTTTAATGAATTAATTAGATTTTCAAATTAACAAAAATATTTAAATTTAAAAAATGCAATTTTGCTTAAATCGCTTGTTAAATAATCATTATTGTGATACTTAAATAGCTTTGAATCTAATAAAAATATAAGGATACTTATTGTTCATTATTTTATGAATATATTTTCACTAATTTTGTTTATAAAATAAATAATAAGATATTTAAATTTAAGTTAAACAATAGGTTAATTATTGATTAATATTATTGAAATAAAATTAATAAAGAGAAAATTTTGTTACAGAAAAAATATTTAATATAAATTTGTTACATTTGATTATTTTTTTATATATATTTGGTTATGATTTAATTATATTTTTTTTTATTTTTCACAAATTTGATATGAGAATTTCGCTTAATATTTTTATTATAATTTTAGTTTATTAATAATAGCTACAGTTTTCTAATAATATTTCTTCAGAATCATTCTAGTTTATGTAGCAAGCTATTATTAAGTAATGAAGTGAGTTCTAAAATGATAGTGAGTTCAAAATTTAAAAGATACTATTTTGTTAATATTGTGTTTGTTTTGGAAAAATATTTATTTGTGTTAATATATTATTTTATTAAAAGTTAATTTGTGATTTGTATTTTCAATAGAAATCATCATCTTCATCAGGTTGGTTTTGCATGAGCATGTTATGTTTTGTTTTATTTATTAATATGCACGTGCCTGGAGCTATAGAGAGGACCACCCAAACAGGGAAAAATAGAATACCAATCATAATCAGAAGAGGTATTTTAAACATACGATAGGAACCAAAAGTTGACTCGTTTAGATTGAAGTAGAAAATTAATGGAAGACATATTCCCATTACAGCTAAATAAATAGGATATATGATGCAACCAATTAGGAATAAAAATAAGTATTTTAAAGTCATAACTAATAAATGCCAGATAGATATGGGTAAAAATTATTTTTTGCTGCACCTTCCTAAGCAGTTATACTTGTTATAATGTAGATAAGTAGCTTCTTATTTACAAAGTTTACAAAATTTATGGTGGCACCACGTGCAATAAATTTTATCTTTCTTCAGATGTCTAGCATATTACTATACTGTATTGCTGCATTTAGGACATTGAATTTCGTTACTTTTCATTTCACCATATTTAATAAGCAAAGCGTCTTAGCATGTTAAACCCTAGTGCCAAAAAGTAAAGCATCTTGAACATATCTCACTATAACAAATAAATTAATTAATTAGTTAAAATATCAAATTAAAAAAAATTATTAAAAATGAAAATGTAAGCTAAAAAAATGTCTATTTTTAAAAATTAATTCATTAAAGTTAATCAAATAAAAATCTAAAATTAATTTGCATTTTTCTGGATAGAATCAAGAGTAAGATTCAAAATCTATTAAAATAATACAAATCTTTAAAGTAAATAAAAATTTCCACTAAATTTTTCAAAGCTTAAATTCTTAAATTAAAATTGATAGAAGTATTTTCATTGATTTTTTGTACGTTTGAAAAGAAGATTGAAATAAAAAATAATTTTTTTGATAAATATATTTAAACAATCAATATTGTTACTAATTGCAAAAACTTACAAACTTTTCAAATAAATATGCTTTTTCTATTTTTAGTTCTAAGCTAAGTTAAATCTTTGTATTTAGATATTTATTATCCTTGATATAAATATTCAATTATTGTATTTAAATTAAATGTGTGGTCAATAAAAACTATTTGATAGGAGATTAACACTTTTTTAGCTAATTTTTGTATTTAATTTTTATATTTGATTTGAGTTGGATAATTGTGAATATTTATTTATATCCATTTAAACATTTTTATAATTTTTATATTTTATTGTAACTTTTCTTTTTTTAGAATTTATTATAAATTTAATGTAAATATGATTTTAGCTTACATTAAAATATCAAAATGTTAATTATTCCTTATATTTATCAATTAATTAATTTATTAATGAATGTATTACCTTTTGCAACTAGGACATTCCAAATTAAGACAGTCTGACCTTTAAACCATATATCCTTGACAGTCTGGCTTTATACAAAACAATACACTGTTTTCAATTTTTAGCTAGGAGATAGATTTGAACCTTAAATATTTACTATAAAGCTTGGGATCGTATTGTACTATAGTCCTTAATTCTGCATTTTGATATATAGCTGAACAATTTTGCTAAGGACAGCAAATACCCTAACTTGAAACATTGCCATTTTCTATTTGTGTTTACGCATATAGATAGAGACAGCTTTAGCAAAATATGTGCTTACATTCATTGGATGCTTGAATCATAAAAGAGGTATCGATATTCTCTTCACAGCAGATTGAGCAAGTCATTCCATCTATAATCAACTTTTTAGTGAAATTTATCGAACTTTAGAGAGAGCTTGCTCTTTTAATCTGCTTACTATAAGTCTACATTTAGATTTATTTGAAATTTTTGGGAGAAGTCATAGACTAAAATGATGTTTAATGAGATGATATTGGTAGAGACTCATTTTGCTTTTTGTTATTGATTAAAAATTATGGAAAAATATATTTAGAACTCTGTTATCCAGTTTATTTTGAATAGTATTGACTCCATATCTTGAAATGCATTTCTTTGATCAAAAGGCAGTATTCAACAGTTTATTACAAAATATATTCTTTAGAACTTATCATTAAGTCAACTCTCATCAAGTATTGCTCTGCGTCATTTAAATTAAGCTACATTTCGTAGAGCCTGTAAAGGATCCAAATTTTTCTGCTTTATTCATCCTCTTCTTAAACCGGTAAGTAGTCTTCAATTTAATCACTTTTTTTAATGCGAGAGAATCTAAATTTGTTGCTATTCTTCGTTTCAATGCTTATTGAGAACTGTCTTTACAAAATGTTTTCGTTGTTTCCGCTGTTGTTATAAGGCAGTGATAAGGGTCTCTTAAAGCTCGAATCACCATTGATCTTTTCCATCTAACTCTGAAGCTCTTAACTACCTATTTGTTTAATATTAATTGACTTTGCAAACTTTTAATTGTTTTAAACAAAGAAGGAAGCATAAATAAATAAATAATATGCTTATATCTTCTGATAATTAAATATTATAAATGAATTTTATGAATCTTTGTAATATGCATTAATTTTTACAAAGCTTACTTTGAGAAGACTTTTGTAAGAAGCAAAAATTAAATTAAAAAATAGATAGTTAGTTATACTTCAGTGTTTATATATTGCTTATTTTATCTAAATGATCTTCATAATATTGAATTTTATAATTCATCTATCTATTTTATTTGTTTTGTTTTGTTTCTTTGCTTTGCCAGTTATGTATGATCTTTAAAAAAATTTTAAAGAATCTTGCAATCAAACTTTGCTTCAAAATTTTTGTAAAATCCAAAATTACAAACTGATGACTGAATATATTAATTTTTTTTGAAGTTGTAAATACAAATTTAGCTAATTTATTTTCATCTGGAAATGTAATTATCATAAGAAAATCTAATTTAAAATAAATTAAATTTAGCAAAATATACTGAGTTTTGAATGGAAATCAATCATTATTTTGTTTGGCTTGCATTAAATTGCAAGCTTTTTACTTAATCTATTCTTAGTTGGTAAGATATTTTTTGTGATTAAGTATTATGTAAGTATTTATGATTCTTTTTAATTCTATGCAATTACATTTGCATTTGACTTGAATTAAATTAGAATAACCAATCTTTTGTTTAAATTCTATGTAATCAAGACACTTTTAAAAAGAATATTAAATAGAACAAAATAAGATTTAGCTGATTAAGGGTAATTAGTTATACTTAAATATCTACAATCTTTTTATTTTCTTTGTGTAAGTTATAAATTTATTTCCCTTAATATTTTAATAAATATCTTGAATATTTTGCAAATATTCTATTTAATTTTAATTTCTTCATTTCAATAAAAATAATTTTTACAACAAGAAACCCCGTTTGCTTCAAATAAAGTCAGACTGAGTAATAAATTTTTGTTCTGCAAAATGCATTTTTTTTTTACTGGTTTAATAGATTAGTCAAATTTGAAAATCAAAATTAAATAGAAATAATACCTTATTTAGAAAGATAAAGAGAAGCATTTAACTAGGAAGGCGAGATATCCCATAGATAAAATTGCATAATGTCAGTAGTAGCAATCTATTTATTTAAATAAAAATCAAAAGCCTAAATTTATCGATTCATTCATTCAGAAAAAAGCAATTAATTAAAAACTTTTTGTTCGTTTTAGCAAAAGCAAAGTTGGTTTGTTTATTTTTGAAAAAATTCTAAATTACATTATCAACATTAATTTTTTTGAGAACAGAAAATGTATTTGCCTCTACATCATTTGTATCTTTACTAGAATTACTGCTGTTGTCTTCTTTAATATCAGTTTACTTCATTTAAAATGAGTGAAAAAGCTGTAAATTTATTTATTAAGGATTAATTGAAGAGTTTCTTCTTTTAGTTATAAATTTTTAGTTAAAAATCTTAATTTTTGGAAGAATAATAATTATTACATAATAAACTTTTCTTTTCTGATTGTAAATTTAAATTAATTTATTGGTAATATAAATTACCATAAGAATAAATTAATCAATTAGAGCAATAATTAATTCATTTACTTACCTTACTCTTCAAAATAAATCTATTATGTCTCTTTAATTAGCAAAATAGTGTAAAACAAAACAAAAACTTATTTTAATCTAAAATAATTCAAACTTGTAAAAAGAAAATAATTTATTTTAATAAAATTTTTATTCTCCTTTAGCATAAATAATTTTTCAATAGCAAATAATTTCGATTAGGAACTATTCAGAACAGAAAAATAAAAAAATAAAATTAATTAGAAGTAATAGAAGAGTTAATTATGTAAAAGAATAAAATATTAGCTATAGAAGTTTTTAAAAAATACTTCAAATTATATTTTTCAATTGAAAATAAATCTTTCTTCTCTTCAAATTAATAAGACTGTGGCATAGAATGTGAAAGCAAGTATGTTTTAAATAAGATTATCAATATTTTGTTTTACTAAAAATAGAGGCTGCATATTTATTTAATATATTTGAATTTTTTTACATTTTATATCGAACCTTATAGATGGTCTATGTAACAAAGATTTCAAATTGTAATAGTCTAGCTTTACTCAAGTTAAGCATTTTGTTTAATTAAAATGATGGGATAGAAAGTATTCTAGGTTTGTATTTTGCAATAAATCTATTTAAATTGATCCCCTTTCAGTTTATAAATTATAAAAATCTTCCTTTCTTCTTACTGTAAGTATTTATTTATTGACGATGATGTAAATATTTGAATATAAATAATCGCGTTAATATCTAAATTAATGCTTTTAATTAGATTCTTACTTTTAATTTCAGGATTATTTTTGATAGTTAAATTTGAAATTGCATGAAATAAAAGTAAATTATTAATATAATATTTGATAGAGCAATTAATTATCAATCGATATCTTTACAAAATGTTATTTAAAGGATTTTACTTTTATATTTACTTAACTTTTACAAAAATAACATTTGCTTGATTAAATTAAAGAAAAGTATCGAAATGGAAATCGATTCAAATTTATTAAATAAAAATGCTTATTTTAGTGGCTAATATTTTAGAGAAAGACGATGATATAAACTTAAACTACATAAAAAACAAGTCAATATTATTTATTAATTTATAAATCACATAAGAATTAATATAAAAAGTTAGTTTTGATTCTGCAATACTTCTATTTTGCTATTACTAAATAATTTATTATTATTGTAATATGAAATAATTAGAGAGCTACTTTAAAGTATATTTCTAAGTTATACTGAATGATTTCTGAAACTTGTAAAAATTTTAATAATATTTTTCTCGCTTTATTCTAGAAACCTAACTTACTCAGTGACTTATATTCAAAATTTCAATTAAAGCTCAGCAAATTTATTACTCATCATGATTCAATTTTGTATTAATTTATGATTTTATTCACATTTTGAATGTATTTTATTGTCTTTATTAGCTAAGATGCAGTTTATTATTTATTTTTATTGAAATTAAGTAATTAAGGTATCAAGCTAATGAGGGACTTAAACATTTTCAGATATCTAACTTAGAGAAATGCTTTGAGAAAAACCCATAAGCCACTTTAAAGTTTATTTCTAAGTTATACTGAATGATCTATTCTGAAACTTGTAAAAGTTTTAAAATAAGCTTTTTTCTAGAAACCTAAATTACTTAGTAATTTACATTCAAAATTTAAATTAAAGCTCAGCAAATTTATTACTAATTTTGATTCTATTTTTAATTAATGTATGATTTTATTCACATTTTCAATGTATTTAACTGTTTTTATTAGCTAGCCAATGAGGGACTGAAACACTTTCATATATTAAACTTAGACAAATGCTTTGAAAAAATCAATTAAGTTAAATAACATAATATTTTAGTTGTTTATGCTGCGGTAATAACAAAAAGAAATTTACGCAAGCATAAATAGCTAAAGATTAAGTTAATTAATTAATTTATTTTTTCAAACCTTTTATCTACATTTTATATATCAAAGAATAGTCGAACAGCTATATGATCTATATCTATTAAAAGCAAACAGTCTTTTAGGTGAGACTCAAGAGCAATCAGATAATACTATATTTATTTTTTTATTCATATAAAAAAATGTTATATTCTAAAATCTGAATACTGATTAAAAGCTTATAAAATATAGGTTCAACATAATTTTCAAACATCTCTATATTTATTTTAAAAAATATAAAAATCTAATTAAAATATTTACCGAACTTATTTCTATTTAAATTATTTAAAACTTACTATTTAGAATAAGAAAGTTTTAAATATCACAATCCAAAACAAATAAGTCTTAAAACGCAGCCACTAAATAAAATCTATATTTTAAGAATAACTTCTTTCTTTAGAAAGAACCCTATTTATATTAAAAAGAATAAATGAGCCAAATATTCCTATTGTTACTTTAATTTATTATTTTTCTTACCTATTAAGTTATTTTTAGTAAAACTTCTCTCTAAAATATCTTTAAGAATATCCTACAATCACCATAATAATAAATTCAATGCAAAAAACCTAATTAAGCTTTATAAATGTAAAATTAATATGTTTTTATAATTAAATATTAATTACTTAATACCTTATAAATCATCTAAAAACTCAAAATATATTAACTTAAAGAAAGGATGAAGAACGTTTTTTAAATACAAATTTGACAGTTCTTTTTATACATTCCATATTTTGTTCTTCAATATTATAAAAGCCAGAAGCTAAATATTTAAGCCACTTTAGCAAAAGGCAACAATCTTTAATGTGCCAAAAAAAAAACTAAGTAGCTCAAATAAATGCTGGACATATAGATTCTGTAGCGAAGGTAAGAGCAGAAATAAAAAGATAAAGTAGCTTCAATTTTCTATGTTTTTTTGAGTTTGACTAGATGATTCTTACTCTAATTTTTATGTTATTTTATATGTTTTTCCTTCCATGCTTTATTAGTAATATCTTCGCATTGACTTAATCTAAATTAACAATACTTTATCCTTAAATTTTAACCTTCAATTCTAAATTTCGATACTTAAATTGCTTACTAAATTTAATATTTATTTGTAAAGCTTTCTACATGTACTCCTATTCCCTATAAGCTTATTACTTCTTTCTTTTTCAATATGGTTTGCTAGTTGCTTTTATATAATTCTTTTTTTTGGATTTTGTTTAATTACTAAAAATAAATTATAAAAATATATTTATTTGATATTTCCAAAAATTATGATTAATCATTTAAAAATTAATTTAAAAACCAAATTTGCTGTAAATATAGCTGTTAAAAAATAAATTTATAAATATAAATTAATAAAATTTTCATTTATTTATTGCTTATCCTCAAATTCTCTATAATGTTTTTCAATAATCTAATAAAAAATATCTTTTTTTATTTAGATATTTTTATGCTAAAATTTAAAAGAGGCAGGCCATTAAAATAAAGAACTTATAATAAGTATCTTATTATATTAGTTTTTAAAAGAATGAAAGAATAAAAATGAATTAATAATTTAGTATAAATTATTTTAAAATAACTTTTTCGATATTTGGAGATTATTAACTAACTTATTTATTACATAAACTAATTGCTGATTCATAAAAAAAATTAATTAATTTTTATATTGAAAAGTAAACTATAATTTTTTCATTTAATTTAGAAGAATAAAATTTATTATGAGTTGATTAATTTAGATATTAAGATTTTATTTTTCTCTAAATATATATTAAATATTTAATGTAGAAGATATATTAAAAAGCAATTAAGGCTTTTGCTTAAACATTTAATACAAATTTAAAAGTTTTTAATAATAAACAATTTAATTTTAACTCTAATAGAAATAAATGGAATTATTGAAATGAATAATTAGAATTTGTTTAGAGGTACAAAAAAATGAACTATAGATTGCTAACATCAGATATAAATAATTAATTTACATAAAAAACTAGAAGATTTTTGCTAAATATAGATAAATAGATAGAAATTATTGCAAAATGAGCTAACTTAGTGATTAAGTGCTAAAATTATATTAAACTCTATAGTAAAGCAAATTGATGATAGCTTTTCTACAATTAACTATTGAGAGGCAGAAATGGATAATACATAAATAACCTCAAATAAAAGCTCCGAAAAAATGAACAAATTTAAAAATATTTTTCATAATGAAAAAAACATATTTAAATTTGCAAAATTAATCAATAATTCTCTCAGTATTATCTGTATTATTGTTGACTGTTTCTAACAATATTTTGAGATTGTCTGACTTAGGTTTGGCTCTATCTAAGTTGGGAGCTGCTGACAACAACGTTTTAACCAGCAGGGAAAACACTGTTGGCAATAGTGGGTTGGAAGTTGCTAGCATTAACGCTGGTTTGGTAGACAACAGGAGCAGGCTTGTAGACGCTGTACATGGGGATAGCGTTGGTGGGTTCTTCAAGTTCGACTCTCTTTAAGATAACGAAGACCAAAAGAATAACAGCAAGTAAAGCAAAGACAAGACCAACAACGATAACAGGGATTCTGTAGTTGTCATTTAAATTGAGGGAACCGACAGCAACATCATATCTGTTTCTTAAGACAACAGTGCTGGTTTCAGCATTGAAAGTAGCGTAGTACTTTTTCAATAAGGTGGTACCAAAGTAGAAGTCACCAGTGTTTTGAGGAGCACTTTTTTTAAAAAAAATGATTTTTAATTAAAATTTAATAAAACTCAAATTAAGTAAATTATTACGAGGAGAATTTGAATAATAATTCGTAGTTGCCGTTTTCTAATTTATTGATGTATTCAGAGGGTTAAAGAATGACAACGACGTTGCTATTGCCTTGACCCTTGAAAGAGAAGGTGATGGCATTGTAAGCATCGAAACCAGGGAACTAGTCAGCAGGGCAGACGTAGTTGTAAGCGTTACCTAAGTTGCTGGAAGGTTGGAAGCAGGGGAGTTGCTTGGAATTCATGAAATAGTAGAAGGCGGGCTTTTTATTATTAAAATAAATTATTAATATAATTAGGACTTGGTGCTTTTAAAATCTATTCAAACTAGCTAAAAAAAATTAAATGTATCAAAGAAACAATTATTTGTTTGTTGGCTATTTAATTCTTTTTAATTTTTGCAATTTTGCTGCTAAGGTTATCCTATTGAGTTTGACTTTTTTATTTTCTAACTATTTTATTTCTTTGATTAGTTTATTCTAGTTTGATTTTTGATAGATTTTTTAACTTTAAATAACTATTTCATAAAAATATCTTTTTACTGTTTAAGAAACAGCGACGGCTTCAACGTGAGGGACATAGATGTACTTGGAGGTCAAGTCAAAGTGAGCAGTGAGGGTTTGGGAGTCACTTTGGAGTTAAGATTCAGACTTAATCTTGATTCCGTTAATGGTAACAGTCCAAGTGTTGGAGTTAACAGTGGGGATAACCAAATCAGAGGTTTCAGGTTGAACGAAATATTCTCTGTGACCACCGATGTTGAGTTAAGCAATAGTGTCGTGAACGTAGACAGCGAAGGCGTTCTTAGCAACCAACTTACTGCTTTACTTGAGGACAGAAAGGACATTGTTAGTACCCTTGGAGAAACTGAGACCAGAGTTGAAGGATTGGATGAGGGTGCTTTCTTAAGCAGCAGTGCTGGGATCAACGGTACCAGGAACGTAAAGAGTGATGTTGGCAGAAGTTTTTTCATCAGAATCTTGAATTTGAATGGCAGCATCTCCCTTCAAAACGGAACCACCTAAATTAGAATTTGAAATAATGTCAAAATATTTTTTTTAAATTAAGCGATTTGATAAATTAATTGATGTTTTTGAGACACAAGAAATATCTTTTATTTTCTATATGAAAAATAAATATCTTTAAATAAATTTTATTGCTTTGTTTTGTTGAGATATTTTGAAGCTAAAATAAAATGTCCAATCTTATTTGAAAGATAGCATTTTAAAAGTTTTTATTTAAATTAGATTTTGTTGACTGATTGTATTTCATTTTTCGTCTTAGCGAATTGCAATTGTAAATTTAAATTTTTTAAATCTTAAATGTTGAAAATTTGAATTTTAAATAATTCTTCTTCTCACACTTAGTCAATTGATTGCTATGTATGTATATGTAAACATATTTTTTTACTTTTCTAAATAAAAAATGAGCTCAAATGAAGTAATATTCATTTAGAAGCTAAGGTTGTATCTTATGGAGATGCATTTTATGGGGGAGTATTTTTTACGAAACTAGGTTTGATTTTTCAAAATTATTTATAATTAAAATTTCTTTTAAATTATCTCCTCCTCTTCTTTATGTCTATCTAGAGGCTTCAGAAAACAGTATTTTGTTGTAATTAGATGAGTGATTTTATGGCTATATGTTACTCTTTAATCACCCCGCAATTAAATATTCTTAAAAATTGTAAATTTTCTAAATTTCATATCTTTTTTGGATATTTTGCTCAAGTATAACAAATATGTTTTGTCAAATAGAATAAATAGTTCAATTAAGTTAAAAAGAAACATGCTTAAACTAAATAAGGCTTTTATGTGATTGATGTTAAATTTTGATGAGTTTGTTTGGATTATTTTATGTATATAAGTTAAGCTTTTTACTAATGATTTAGATATAGAAAAATATTAGTCAGTATTGGATTTTTAAATGATTTTGCATTTGAAAAAATAAAAGCAATGAGGATTTTAAATAATTGGATGAGCTTATTATAAAACTATAAATGTATGTATGTTTCTTGTTAATGACTCTTATTTTTGTTTTAAATTTAATGTATTTCTTTAAGAAAAAAGAATTTCAATTTATAAGAAAGATAAATCAATCTTCAATCAATCAAACATACAGTCTGAATTAATACCACTATCAATCAATCTATCTATCAACCAAAAATATATTTTAACTTTTTTTTTTCTTAAAATTTGCTTTTGTTTTTACTAAATCTGAATTGATTTATCAGTTTTTATTTCATCGCCTTTTCAATACCCTTAATGAAGAGGTAGACAATGCTTCGAATAAATCTTCGAAAACGAAAATGAGTATCCGAAATAATTTTTTTTTGAAATTAAATAATTAATTAATTTATTGATTAACTAACTATCATATTGTCTTGAGTAATCTAAAAATACATCGATAAAAACTGAAATATTTACCATTGATAGTGACCTTTCCACCAAGAACGTTGAAAGAACCTGTTTGTTCAGTACCTTGAGCGCAAGGAATGGTGCAGTCAAAAGCGAAGGGGTTGACGGCAACTTGATTGTATTGAGTTTATCTAGAAAGAAGATAATTAACGTTTGATTCAAGATCAATAACAGTTCTTTAATCTTGAGCTTGTTTGGTGAAGTCAACATCAGCAGATAAAACTTCATCAACGAGTTGCTTGACACCGTTAGCATCTTTATGGAAAACTGAGGTAGATTATAAAGGGATATTTAAAGTAGCGGACATAGCCAAGCCCAAGATAAGGGCGACAGCAATAATGGTCTTCATGCTTTCTACAACTATCTATCAGAAATATCTTTTATTTCCTTTTTCTTTTTTTATTTTTTATTTATTAATTAACAAATATACAATATAGGTATATGAGCGACCACTACATAAATCAAATCATTCCTTTCAAATAAAAAATCACTTTTTTCTTAATTAAATATTTGTTTGATTGTTTGCTCTTTTGATTAATTTTTCTTTCTTCGGTGATATTTTGTTTGTATATAGGAAAATACGAACTCTAGCGCAAATAGCTGTGGAAAATACTGGGGGTAAACAACTTAGAAATTTAATTGAAAAAATGAATATATAAAAGATATATATTCAAATTTGGCCGCCAGACTTCACTTTTCCCTTTATATTATAAAAATTCAAGTTTTTTTTTCTTCAATTAAGCAATCATCAACTCTACCACTTTATATTGCTGCTAAAGCCACACACAATAAAATTATTTATGAAAAATATGATTCTAATATACTCTGTTTCATTAATTTTTTTATTTTATTTACTTTACAATAATTTTTAATTGTTTAATTATTTGTTGAGAGGATATTAATTATTTTTTGACCAATACCTATACCATATTTGAAAATATCTATACTTAGAAATTTCTATTTCTATAATTTAGCTTATATTTTTGGGATGTATCTTTGTTCATTCATTATAATTAGTACTATATTCCACTTGAAATTGTTGGTTTTTTAAGGTTTTAATTTACTTTATTTTTAAAACTCCCTTCAAAAATTTTCAAAGCACTTTATTTCAATCCACTTCTTTAATTTAGATAGATTAGCCTTCTTTTCCAGTTTTACTTTTTAGTTAATTTAGCTATTTGCCTAAGTCTTCTCATCTTACAAGATCTTTTCTTGGTTTAAATAATCATAAGACCTACCTTATGTGCTCGATCATTTTTTTTAGCACTGTTTGGAGAAACATTCTTTATGTTTATCTTAAGTATATCGGAGTTTTCATGCTTAATTAGTTTTAGATTTACTTTCTAAATATCAGAAGCAAAACAATTAGAATATAAAATATAATTATCTGCTTAATTAGATTAAAATATATATTTATTAGTAATCATTAATTGACATTTATAATTATTATAATAATTAAAAATATTTAATTTCTAGTTACAAAATAAAAATAAATTACTCAATTGATTTTTTCAATCTTAAATTATTAATAAGATATATATTTATGTGGTGAAAAAATATTACTAAAATATGCTTTGATTTTATTTAGATAATAAAGTTTAAATGATCTATTTCTTTTGAAATAAAATCTTAAATTAGAAATAAAGAATAATTTTATAGAAATTATCAGAATGTTAACATTAAAGCAAAAACAGACTTGAATGGATGAATTTTAAATGATTCAAATATATTTTATTTATTTATTGAGAAAGACTTAATGATAATTAATTTATTAGCAAAACAAACATATAAATTTTAGTGAATAAATACTACAATAAAAATATTTTTTGATTTTATTTAGATAGTAAAGAGATGAACTTGGTTATAAATAAAATAGTATTTTTAGAGAACAAGAATTATTTTATAGATAATATCAGAATTTTTTAAATTAAGGGATTAGAGATAAATGATTTAATTCGTTTAAAATAAAATTAAACTAGAAAAAGAATAATTTTAAAGAAATTACCAGATTATTAAATAAATGGAAAATTGAGATATTGACAGAAATTTGTATGATTAATATATATTCTGATCGATTGACTGATTGAGAAAGACATGCTTAAACTTAACTAATTAAAGATAAAATATTAGCTTTTAGACAAAGTATAAAAACTAGCTTAAACAGTTTTAAAATATTATGCTTAATTTATTTATCTTTACATGTGAAGTAGTCATTATAAAATTATTTTTTTAGTTTTTTAATTTAAAAAAAATTGAAAATACATAAATAAATTTAGTTTTTTATTTTAAACAAGAATTATTTTTTAGAATTTCTCAGATTTTATTTAAATTTTAAATTATTTTTTATTTTTAGGAAAGAGTTAGTTAGCCTCTTTTGAGTGGATTTAAAAATGAGAAAAAAATTAACATCTTTTTAAGTATTACTAATATTTTTAGCTCTTAAATAATTAGACTATAAAATAATTCTATTCGTACAAAAAATATATATTATTTTGTTAATTTTTAAAGAAAATGTTATTGTGTACTAAATTTTATTACAATATTTCAATTTACTCTTAATTTAAAATTTAATTCAAAAAGAATAATTTTTTTCTACTTATTGGTTTTTTAAGGTGAGGAATCTTATACAAATACTTAAATGGGCGTTTATAAATGTATTTATGTATCTATAAAAGAATGAAAGCTAAAAAGAAAATGCTTGTAGGTATAATGAAATGGAAGGGGAAAATAAAAATGAATTGTAATTTGTATTAATTGATAGGCTAGTATGCAATTTATGAAGCGAAACATAGATAAATGAATAATGCAGGCAATTAAGCAAGTTAGCTAGCTAGCAAGTAAAGCAAGTAAAGAAAGAAATAAAGAAAGGATGAAAGAATGAAGAAAGTAGGTGATATAATTGGAAATATAAATGAATGAAAATGTCAAGATTTAGCATAGAGAGAGGAGAAAAGGAAGTAAAATAATGAAGATAAATTAGAATGAAAAGAAGAAATAGTATAAAGAAAGAAAATATATAAAGGGGAAATTTAATGAAGTCTAATTAAATAAATGTATGTGTATATGTTTTGAATATGCATTTGTATTTAAGATACTTAAAAGCGGTGTCGAAGATTAAAATTAAAAGAAAACAAAATAATTAAAGTAAAAAATATAAAAAAGAAAATAAAAATCAAAATGGGTGTTGGTAAACCTAGAGGTATTAGAGCCGGTAGAAAATTGGCTAGACACAGAAAGGATCAAAGGTGAAATATTTTTTTAATAACAATCAATCTACAGCAAGCATGTATCATAGGAGTGTTGCAGCAAATCTTTGCATTTCTTCTCTTATTTTTCAAAGCACTCTTAAATAAATCATAAAAAAATTACAAATCCATTCCATTCATTACAATCCCCAATTTTAACAAACATTTTAAAAATATTTTTATTCATTCTCATCAATATTGCTAAATGCATTTAATGTCTTCAATGATTCTGTTAAGATAAAATTGTATCTCTGCTCTAAGTTAGCTTTCTCATTCTTGTGAACACTTTATCGAGATAGCTCAAAAGCCAACTTTTCAAAAGCAAAATAAATAATCTTTTAATAAACAAAAGCAGACAAGTTTTGTTTTTTTGAGTTAGAATCTAAATTCTCATGCTTCAAGCTAACTTTCAAACAACAAAGTTCTTGCAAAGAATTAAGAAATAGCATAAAAAGTAAACCCCTAAAATAGATGGTTTGAAATAATTAGGTTTATATCGACAGTGATTGATTGAAATTCTCTAATTGAGTGTAAATAGATTAAATCACACATTAATAATGAACTGTAAAATAGAAGCTAAATAAGGAGACTTTAAAACAATAAAAGCAACTATCATTGAATCAAAGATTTGATTAAGCACTAACTAACTAGTATAATTAAAGAGCATTGATGCATAGCAAAAATGAATGATTAAAGATAATTATTAAGAAAATGTGTTGTTTATCAAGTAAATAAATAAATTTTGCTTGAAATTTTTTTCTTTTGAAAGAAAGATCTCAACTAACTTTAATAAACATATAAAGAAATAAAGATTTTTGCTTAAATTAATTGGATGGATGGATATAAAAATATAATTAATGTGAATAAGAAAATATAAATAATGACTGACTTCTTGCATGCATGCATGCTTGCTTGCCTTTATCTCTCTAACCTCTCAAAATAAATTTATTAAATTCAATTTTAAATAAAAAGATGGGCTGATAACGACTTCAACAAGAGACTTTTGGGTTCCAGATGGAGAAATCCTTTTATGGCTGCTTCCCACGCTAAGGGTTTGGTCACTGAAAAGATCGGTATTGAATCTAAGCAACCTAACTCTGCCGTCAGAAAGTGTGTTAGAGTTTTGCTCAGAAAGAACTCCAAGAAGATCGCTGCCTTCGTTCCTATGGATGGTTGCCTTAACTTCTTAGCTGAAAACGACGAAGTCTTGGTTGCTGGTCTTGGTAGATAAGGTCACGCTGTCGGTGATATTCCGGGTGTTAGATTCAAAGTTGTTTGTGTCAAGGGTATTTCTCTCTTGGCTCTTTTCAAGGGTAAGAAGGAAAAGCGTTGAGCTGCATATTAATAATAATACTTCCAATAAATTAAATAAAAAGAGTATTTGCCTTAATATATATTATTAACTGTAAATGAAAATATATAGTAATTATTTAAATTTACTCTCTCAAACATCTTTTTAAATTAATTAATCAATAATTGATACTTCAATCCATCTCATTTTTAAATACTTTTTTCATTTTTTAGAATACATTTGTGCTATTTATCTTTTAAATATTTTAACATCAACAACAATAACAACTACAATAAAAAGAATAAAATTATTAACAAAACTAAAGCAAATATCAAACAAATATACATCAAATAAAAAGTTTAAATAAAATATATGAAATATTCTAAATGTAATACCAAGTATATACATTAAATATGCTAAATTTACTCTTAAATGTTGGATTTAAAAATTGATATTTCTTTTTAAATAATCATTTTTTTCGATTTAAACTAATTTATTAACAATCGCAATATTTATCACTTATGAAGAATATTTTATTTAAAAAATTACTTTTTTCTATCATTAAAAAAATTTTTGAATTATTAAGAATAGAAAATATTTTAATGATATAAAAATAATTTAAACACAAATTTGTTAACGTTTTATAAATGTAATAAATGATCTCCTTATAAATTAAAAAATTATATCAACAATAATCTGAATTTTGTGAATCAATAAAGAATGAATTAATGAATGCCATTTAGCTAGGATGTTCAGAACAAATAGCAAAAAGACATTTTTAAAGATGGTAAATTGTTTAATTTTGACAAAAAAATAATAGGTTGGAGGGAGTTAATTTTAAAAAATGGATGTTTTAGTTTAAGAACAAAAGCTGGAAAAAAATGGATAGGATGGATCTATCTAATAGATTAATGGAAATAAATGATAAAATATAAGGGGAGAAAATTAATTGGAATAAATTTAAAAGAAAAAATTTGAGCGTGTGGGGAGGAAAGTACAAAGATAGTTTAAAGAGAAAAGTACAGCATCTAAATCAAAGTATTATCTAAAGTCAAATAAAAGATATATAAAACCAAAAGTATATAAATAAAAATGGGTAAAACCTACATCAACGGTAAATAATTTTTTTAATAATTGATCTCCATATTAATTGCTTTATTCTCTTATCACAATAGCTTCCAAGACCTACTCTACCCCCAGAAGACCTTATGAAAAGGAAAGACTCGATAACGAGTACAATATTCATTTACTTATCCATTCTGACTACACACAATCCATTAATCTATCTTTCTAATTATTATTTACTAATTCTTATGTTATCAACACAAAATACATAAAACCCTTAATTTACCATCCCAATCCATTATTAAAATTTGATTCATTAGCTTAATTTCCTAAAACCATGGCACCAAAGCTAATTATTTCGATAAATTTCATGGCAAAGTAGTGGCTACTCTAAAAAATTATGAACTATTCTTTCTGTAGTTTTAGCATTATGATCATCCTGACTGACAAGCAATCGAATATAAAATATGAAGCTTTAAATAATAAATTAATTAATAGATGGAAGTTAATGATCGAAGTAGATTCCTTAGTAAATAGATGGCAGTATAAGAAAGGAATCACTTATATTTCCAAAATGCAAAGTCATCAATAAATCAATCAAAAAAAAGCAAAAAAACAAATCATAAACTTTATGAAAATAGCAAGGTATTAATTAGCTAATAAAAATCTAGCATTATCTAGGAAAAAACTAATTAGAAAGCGTAATACAAGCAGCATCCAATCAAATAAAAGTATGACAAAAAAAATATTTTGTCTAAATTCAGATCATTGGAATGAATAAGAAATAAAATATCTTAAATAAGAAAAAAAACAAAATGAATTAAATAAAGCATCAGTATAAAAATAACTTAGATGCTGAGGATTAATTAAAAACTAAATATTTTATTTAGGATATTTTATCAATCTATTTTTTAAAAAGCAGCAACATACATGATAATGATTGATTGATCAAAATAAAGAATTGATTAATAATTAAAGGTCAACGAGACACAATATAAGAAATAAAAAACATATGAATGAAATGAATTCATCATAAGTGAACTACTAAAAACACTAACATAAATAAATTCATTTAATAAAGTTGTCTCAAAACAAACAAACAACCAAATCTGCTCTTTTTGATCAATCCTCTAAATAAATTCATTCCGCTTTCTAAAATTCCTGATCAATCACTTCCTTTCTAATTCATAGTTATTCATAAATAAGTGATATAATTATTAATATTTGATTGATTTATCAGTTAATATCTTATCTACTTCACTAAACATCCATCAGCCATTAAATAATTAGCTCTTATAATTCTCTTACTTCTAATAATAATTGTAATATTATTATGATAAAAAATTCCATGCCATGTCATCTAATTGAATAAAACTAGAATAATGATAAATGATTTTTGTTGATAAAATATGTTTTGATAAATAATGATTAGCAGATAGAAAAAAACCCATTAATTTTTATACATTGAATTTATATGCTAATTAATTTTTTTTATTTAGAATGAAGCTTATCGGTACTTTCGGTTTAAAGAACAAGAGAGAAGTCTGGAGAGTCTAAATGATCTTGGCTAAGTTCAGAAAGGCTGCTAGAGAATTGCTCACCTTAGACCCCAAGGACCCCAGAAGATTATTCGAAGGTTCCGCCCTTTTAAGAAGAATGTTCAGATACGGTCTCCTCAGTGAATAAGAAAGAAAGTTGGATTACGTCTTGGGTTTGACCATTCACAAGCTCATGGAAAGAAGACTCCAAACCAGAGTTTTCAAGTTAAATTTGGCTAACTCTATCCACCACTCCAGAGTTCTTATTAGACAAAGACACATCAAGTAATTAACTAATAATATTTAGTATATCAAACAATTTAATTAATTTCTTTTTCTAATTTATCAATAGGGTTGGTAAGAACTTAGTCAATGTTCCTTCCTTCATGGTTAGAACTGACTCTGAAAAGTCTATCGATTTTGCTTCTACTTCTCCCTTAGGTGGTGGTCGCGAAGGTAGAACCAAGAGAAAGAATGCCAAGAAGTCTGCTTGAGGAACCTAATATTACTTACATATAAATATATAAATTATTTAAACTTAACGCTTTAAGTTTTTTTCAAATTTAAGAGTAGCTATTTGTTATTTCTAAATCTATATTGATATTTAAATTTTCTCTAAAATATTCAATCTACACACGCCTTTATTTATTCAATCAATCAAATATTCATTTATTATTTTTTTATGTTTAAATTTGTTTATTTATTGAACCATTCAATCCTTTTTTATGCAGATACTTGATAAATAAATAAATATTCATTTTTGATGTTTAAATATCACAAAATAAGTTTATAATTATATATTTTTTTATCATAAAATGCTTTGAATATCTTTAATCAAATACTTTGATCAAATTATTTCCAATAATTTACTCAACAGAGAAGGATTTAAAAAATAAATGATTTATAATGAAAACACTGCATAACTTAATTTTTATTAGATATAAATTAATTTGTAGTATATGAATCATTTTAAAAGTTTGGATTATTTGGATATTTTATGTGTTAAGTAGTTAAATACATTGATATTTTATTTTATAAAATGTGTATTTATTTACAATAATTAATTGAATATTAAATTTTTATATTAATTTATTTATTTATTTTTTTTTTTTTGGTCATTTAAAATTTATTAAATTTTTTTGATTAAGTGATTAATTTATTTAATTGAAAAATTCAATAATGTATTTGTTTGATTAAGTATGTTATTTATTATTTATTCTAAAGGTAGTTTCTCATTTTTATATATATTTTGATGGTGAATTTTATACACTACTTTAAAAATTATTATTTATGCTTTGTAAGTTCTTTAAGGATTCGCAAAATTGCCCCTTATCATTACAACTGCAAGCAAATTAAACAGAGGGAAACTCATGAATCTCAATATATTTATGGTCACTATGGCAATTTTTTATGCAATACAAGCAGTAGTAACTGTCATTTTTAACTTGGTTTTTTTCATAACAAGTTAAGCAGTGGAACCCTTAAAATACTGCACTTTGCTTTGAGGTATTCCAGCATTAGTTATTCGAAATAGTTTCTAATGGGATGAACGAAAGTGATGCATTTTTACCAGTTTAAATCTTTAATAAATAATTTAATTTAATTCATGTTCTTTTGTTAAAATCAATTTTACAGATAAGTTGCTCTGCTTCCTTGCAATAGCTCTTTTGATGATATCTATTTGAATAGTTATGTAATCAAATTCCTCATTTTTCAGGGATAAAATATATTATTCGTTATCTAAATTTGTAAACTAGTCTAAAATTTATTGTTTGCGAATTGTTCGAGGAAATGTGATAGTGACTTGTTTAAGCTTTTACTGCATTTTGATCATTTTGCATAAAACTAAATTAAAAAATATATTTTAATTTAAAACAACATCCAAAGCTAATTCTGTAAAATACTTTTAAATGTCTCAAAAGAGAGGATATTTTTATTTAGAGAAAGAGTTAGTACTTCTACTTTAAATTAATTGAGTATTTCACTCTCATACAGCTTGAACTCTTAATCAAATAATTGATTAGAATCTAAAAATATTCCTACTTTCTTAACTTACTTAAATAAAAATGGAAAGAATAGCATAAGTAAGTTTGTATCATCCTATTTTATTTATTTATAAGCAAAAATTAGTCAAATTATTATTTAATTCATTCATAATTTAACTAAAATAAGATTTCTAAATTAAAAAAATATTTACCATTAAACAAACATAAAAGAATAATCAAAGTTTATTTTTATTGATTTGAAAAAGAAAAAGAAAAATTAAAATAAAATTTTACCTTGTTTACACAGCCTGTTAGATACAAATAAATTGTGTTCAAACTTTTACAAGATTCAATAGATTTTTATAGTTTGACTAATTAAATAGTAGAAATCCTGTTGTATGAAAGATTTAAGTAGAGAATTTGCAAAGAATGAGGTAAATTAAGCAGAGATGTGTCATCAAATAAATTTGGTTGGTTTTGAGATATGTTAAGAGACAATGTATGAATACTTTTGAGCTACTCAATAGCAAGGAATAAATTGTTAGAGTCTAATTGTGGAATGCTATTGTTTGAGACATCTAATCCAAAGGAATGCAATTATTTGAACTTTTAAATTTGCTTTAAACTATTTACTAACTTTGCTGGATTGTCTAAATTCTTTTTTTATATGTCAATATTAAATATCTTGATTCGGTCTTAAAATGAAGTGCTTTTTAAAATTAATGAATCAAGTATTCCCAGAGGATCACTTTGTTTACCTTCCAATCTAACGATTAATTGAAGAGGATCCTCTGAAATTTTTGTTATTTGCTCAGGCTTTAAAAAGTCTGATTATTATTGCTTCACATGGTCTTTATAGTCACAATCTTTAAAAATTAGGCACAAGTTTACCATTGAAGAGCCTACTGATTCAATTACATCCAGAACCCAATCAATTACTTCTGATTTTTGTTATATTATTTGTAAATTTAAATGGGCCAAACCATCCATTTTATATAAGCAGTCTATAATACCATGAATATTTGATTTGTCTGTCCCGCTTAAGCTCAGATTCAAATACTTATAAATTCTATTGGAGTCGCTTACTTTGATAAAATTATCATAAAATTTAAGCATTTCAGAATATTCTGTAATAGTAACCTATTCAAAGTTCTCATTAACTTAATCGGTTAAACTTTTTTATGACACTTTTATTTAGAAATTTTGGTTTAAATTACTGTTGACAGATAAGAAATTATTTTAATGGTTACTAGAATTCCCATTTTAAGGAATATTTGTTTACTATTATTAATATTATTGTTGTTGTTATTGATGCTATTTTTGAGTTGTCGAAGAAGGAAAATTAACTTTTAATTGGATTGTTGATGTGCTCGTTGAAGTTAAATTTCCATTGTTTTAAGCAGGTATTGGATATAATTTTGTTGAAGATAGATTAGGTTTTATTAATTTTTAATAGCTGAACCTTGATTTTTAACTTGAAGCTATTTGCATCTATTTAAGTTAAGGAGTTAAGTCTCCTTTGCTAGCATTACTTTTAGAATATTTATGAGGACTCGCTGGATTCGAATTATCAGAATCCAAAACTTATTTGATTGGAAAATTCTCTTAAATACTATTAAATCTTACTTTATCTAGCTTTTAAATACCTTCAAATTCACTTAAAAAAAAAATTAATTAAAAGTGAAAATATTGCAAAAAATGTTTCAATAAAAAGTAAAATTAAACAACAACATTTTTGGTTGCTTTTTAATCTATAAAGCTATTGAATGAGTTAGTTATAACCAATATTAACTATAGTTAAATGATAAATATACTCATTTAATTTATTTCAAAGGTTCAATAATAAATAAAATAAATTAAAAAATATTTAAATAAATAAATTTACTTTTTTTCTGTAATAAAGTATGTATTTTAACTTTGAATAAGACTTTAATCTTATTCATTATATTAATTTTGAATAGGAGGAAGCTTAAACTGAGAAGAAGAAATGTTTTTTTGCCTTCTATCAATATTTTGTTTGTTAATTTGGGTTGGTGAGTCTAACTAGTTAGTTTGCTGCAATTCTTTGAAAGATTTACTTGTTTTCCCATTTAGAGTTTAGTTAAATGGATTTTTAAATTGCATATTTGTCAAAGAGCTTATTTGGTTGCTAGTTAAAGTAGTGTTTGGAATATTGCTAAAGCTAGCAGGGTTTTACAAATCAAGTTAACTTTTTTATGAAGAAGTTTGTTGATTCTTGTTGCCATTGTTATTGTTATTGTAGTTGAAGTTTTCTAAATCATCTTGCAAAACTTTTCTAGTAACTTTTGAGCTCATAGTGATAAGTTAATTTCTCATAGAAAGGTTTGTACTAAAATCAATTTTTTTTGTTCCAGCTTATGATTAATTTCTTGTTGATTGAGAATAATTCAATCTTTAATCAGCAGTAATAGTGTTGGTTGCCTTTTTATCTTAGTTATCGATCGGTTGTTGTTGTTATTAAAAATACAAAGATTGTTACTATGAAAATTGCTAATATACTTGTTAATTTTAATGAAGATTGGAAAAGAAAGCAGAATTATATTGATTATTTATGCTGTTTAATGTAGATTACTTTGAAGTATTAAAATTATTTGAGTCATTACTAGGTTGTCTTAATTATTATTGCTTTATTAAATCGGAACTAATCAATATTGATTCTGTAAAATTTGCTATATTATTTTAATTGTTTGCTTATGTATTTAAATTCTTCTTTTTGTCATTAATAGTGTTTGATTTTTTCCTTGATTATACTTATTCATTATTTTAAAAATTTGTTGAAGAAATAGAAGTAAAGTTAGTTGGTAATGAAGTAACTGAACTGGAAGAAGCCGTAAAATTTGAGTCTGTAATTTTTACAGGTAATTTCTTTGTAGATTGCTAAGCTTAGTGAATTTTGAAATTTGTTAATTGTTTGCGAGAAATTGAAGTGGGAACAATTTGCTGTTTCGGGTTTTCGTTTATACTATCCTAAAACGTAGAGGGTGATTCTTCTGATTCTTTATTTTTTATTTCTTTTGGAGAGATGCTCGCTATGAGTTAAGATTCGTTTGATTGCAAGTTATGTAAAGCAGGTATTTAATTATTTTTTACTAACGATTCTTCCTAAGAGGAGCTCGCATTAAAACCACTTAGTTATTACTTTGTAGGTACAATTTAAGATGGTGAATCATTATCACCGATCCCACTTTAAATTAATTAAATCATTTTTGCCTTTCCATCATTAGCTTTTAATTTTCTTTATTAAAATACTAATTTATCATAATTTCTTTGGTTTTTTAAATCTTATTAAGTTTTTTTTTTATCCTCTTTAGAGTCAGCTATTTTATAAAAAAATTATTAGCTTATTAATTCATCTAAAGAAAAAAAAATTGTTTATTAAAATAAGCAGAGATTGTTAATTAAACTTATCAGAAATATTATAATGTTTGTTTTTATTAATTATAATGAGTGAGTCTGTATTTTAATAGAATAACTCTAAATAAATAATTCTTAAAGAATATTGTTTATTGCTTTAGCTTAAAAATGATATAATCTTAAGTTTAATTTTGTTTATTTTTGTTAAAGAGTATAATTTGTTTGTTTACTTTAACTTATAAAAAAGATTGCTTGATTAAGCAACACTTGTTTATCAAACTTCTTGAAGTTTTTTTTTATATTTATTTTTAATTATTAAATTGATGGGTGAATCTTTTTTAATTTAATATTTTTAATCAATAATTCTTAAAGAATATTGTTTGTTGCTTAAGCTTAAAAAAAGATGTATTCATATGTTTTACTTGGCTAATAAAAAAATTCTTAAAGACTAATTTATTTTTTACTTCAACTTATTTATTTATTTTTAAAATGAAATTTTTTAAAATTTTCAAAAAATTATTTGTTTATTTTGGCTTATAAAAATTTGAATATTTTTTGTTAATATTAAAAAAACTTGTTTTGGTTTGTTTGATTATTCATTTGTTTTGTTTAAAAACATATTTTTTAAATAATTTTATCAATTATTTGACTTAAAAAATGAGTTTATTTTTTAATATGATGCATTTAGTTAAGATTTTTGTTAGCTAGCTATAGCTGCTTTAAATAAAACAATTACAATAGCTATTTCACATTATTTAACATTTTATTTTACTTAAAAAAAATCAATTTTTAAATTTAATTAATTAAAAAATTACTTTTGCTTATTTCAAATTAGTTTTCTATACACATATCTTCATTGTTGTTGGGAGACGACTAGCTATTTGGACTCATTTGCTCTTTAATAGCTGAATTTTTAAATAAATCATCAAAAATATTTCTTAAAGCAATAAAGTCTGGGCGAGAATTAATATCAATTGTAAGCATTTTTGTCAAGACTGTTTTAACCTCTTCTGAGTTATTCATCCTCAAGGAAGTTATCCTTATCCACTCGTCTAAAATATCTTGAAGTATTTAAAACCATTCTTTTTTACTCATAAGGTTGTTCCAGTTTGAATTTTTCATGTAAATGTGAAAATTACTGGTCTTTTAGATTATCAGATTGATAAAACAAAGACCAAGACTGTAAACATCATATTTGTAGATGTGAATTTAATCACTTAGAAACTCTTCTGGGGCTAAATATGAATCAGTTCCTGGCTTTTTTGTTTTTTTAAAAGTGCTTTAATTAGCTTAGCTGCTACCTATATCGCAAAACTTTATTTCAATTTCGTAGTCTATGGACTAGGTTTCTTATTAATTATATTGGTTTTAGGTGGCTTCTTTTTCTTCTTAGAGATAACTCTAATTCTTATCATACTCATTAAAAAGAAATTTGTTTGGAGCTATTTTGTTATATTTTTGACTGCTAAGCCTGGCTGATTTATTAGGAGAAAAAGTTGCACTTTAATCAAACTATAATTAATGAGGTAATAAAGTCTTATTCTTGTTTTATTTGATCTATTCATTACTTTTGCTTGACTATTACTGGGATTAGCATGCAATAGGCTTCCTAAAAACTAATATATTTGCTAACTTAATATCGTTGTGAGCTATCTTTTCTTCCTACAAATTAGCCAATGCATGAATACTCTACTTCATAATACTTATAAATTCTTTAAATTATATAGGCTAGTTTTACTTTAATCTTTCATCTAAGAATTACTGCAAATTCATCTCTCCTTTCTCCATGAGAATGTAACCTACTTCTAAAGATTCTGTTTGATAGATAGCATAATTTATCAAATAAATAAGTCCTGGTATTCGATAATTGAGCTATCTTATTGATTTAACAAATTCTATTTCCTATTTAATATCTTGACCAAAAAGTTCTTTCAAAATAAGCTTTTAGCTAGGGCTATTTTTTTTCTCTTTCTAGTTAGAGTTAGGAGAATTGGAAGCCTAGATTTTCTACAAACTTCTCTCATTTAACTCGTTAAAAAATTATTGATCCAGATCATTTTAAATAAATAGAGAAATATCTGAAATCTCAACTTCGAAAATAGAATTGTTGCTAAACTTTATGAAATTCCAGGAATCCACATACTTTAAAATATCGATACCTTCTCTCTATCGTTCTTTTTAATATTTTACCTCATTTATCATTTTAAAATCTTTATAAGTCTCCGCTTTTCTATAAATTTAACAAAATATTTTGTTTTTATTCCTTCAATACAATTAATGAATAAATGAATTAATTAATTCTTCAAACTTTGCTTGTATTTACTAGTCAAAAAGTTAACTAATATAAGCAATATTATTTTTAAATTCATTAATTTATCAATTTTTGTGGTAGTTTATATCAAATGTAAACCAAAATAAATACAAAACAATCACATTTCCATAAAATTTACAATTCAGCTTTCTATACTTTGATAACAAATTAAGCTCTTCTCAAATTAATAAAATATTGACAATAAAATATTTAAATTTTACCAATAATTTATTAAGTATCAACCAGTTTAAAAGGTTATATGATAATCAATCAATATTCATTAGAAAATATTTAGTTAATATCTTACTGTTTTAATTTTTTTATTTATCTGAAACTAATTTTAAACACCATTAAACTCTTATGAAATATTTATATAAATTAAGAATGCTATTTTAAAATGTTTATTTAAGTTTAAAATAATTTCATATTCAATCATTAAAATTAAACCTATAAATATATTTAAAAGAATTTTATTTAATAGATTTAAAATGAGTTAAATCTTAAATTTAATGAACTAATTATTTTTTTAAGTATTTAATTAATAAATTTTGAAATAAATTAAATTAACATTTAACATCTTGGATGAATGAAATATTTATTTACTTTTTTCTAATACGAACAAATAAAAAATATTCAAATCATTTAAAAAAAAATATAAAATAATTTCAATCAAATTAAAAAAACTTTTTTTAATTAAAATAAAAAAATTATTTTTGAAATAAGCAATCCAAAATAATTGAAAAAGATCTAAATTACTTAAAAGAAGTTTCTTCAAAATATGTATTTTAGTTAAAAATAAAGTAAATAATTTTTATGGTTTTATTTTTTTAAAATTACTTTCAACAAATATTTTACAAAAATAAATTTCTTCATTTTTATTTTGTATTTTTGAATAAATATGGAATAATTTATTAAACATTGTTCATTTTTTTAGAATCCAAAAAATAATGGATGAAGATTTCTCAATGGTATTACTAATTTCTTTGAATAAAATTAAAGACTTTGCTGTAAATCACATTTTTTACAAAAGAATAATCTTAAATCTAATTAGTTGTTTAAATATTATAAATAGAATAAGAGATAGAGAGACATACAGACAGACATAAGGTTGGTTGGCTATATTTAAATGCAAATAAAAAGCACTTCCATAAACAGTCATTTAATAATTAGAAAAAATCTAAAAGAATTAAAAATTAATAACTTCAAAAACTATCTGTAGATTGCATATTCTACTTAGCGAAAAAACCAATGAATTCAAAAATTATTATTCCTTTAGCTATAGTTTCCCTCTTAGCTTTAAGTTCACTACTTCTCATTAACAAAAGAACCACTTTAAAATCTGATTAACCTACTATTTATGATTGGCAATCATGCCTGCAAAACACAGTCCTTTCATCTTGCGATTAGGATGACCCTCTCGATGTTGATGATTGTAATGCTGCAGCCACTGCTTCTTCTAGTTGCAACAGTGAGTCTTCACCCACAGCATCTCAATCCTGCACTCACTGGTGGTATTATTATGAAACCTCTCAGGGCAGTGATGCTTTACCAGATAGTTTCTATGAATGCGCTTCAGACTGCTTAAATTTTGCTTAGTAAAATAATTTTTACTATTAAAATTTCTTTTCTCCTATGTGGATCAATTGCGCTTTACCAACTTATCACAATAACTGAAAAACATAACCAAATATTTCTTCAGCTAATATGAAAAGGAAGATATCTGATTTAGAGAAAGTTGTAAAATAAGGTTGAATAAACATTAAACATTTTCTCTATAGAAGAGAATTAATGGAAGTACTTACTTATTTATTATATATAATATATATTTACTTAAACACAACAAAAAAATATTTAAAATGATAATCTGATTCAATAATACCTATATATAATATTAGTAAATGCATCTATTTATATACTTTTGTAGCTAAAATAACCTAAAATTTTTTTTGTTAGCAAAATTTTCAAATTTTAATACGTTTTTATTTAATTTAAAATAAAAATTACTCTTTCATGCTTTCGTCAATCTTCTTTTCAAAAATTTTGTCTATTTTATCTTTGATTGAATTTGAAAAAGCAAAAATAAGCCAAACACTTCTTTATTTTCTAAATAAAATTATTTTCCTATCAACTCTCATAATTATTTATCTTTCTACATAAATAAAACAAGCTCTTTTTTGATATATCTTATAGTTCTGATGCATTAACTGATATTTTAATTGATTGGACCCTACAATTTTTGATAATAAGATTTGCTTAACTTCTACTTGCTTAAGTTAAATAAACACCAAATCATGACCTCATAATTTCTAAATTTTTATTAACACATAATTCTATCAGGTAATAATTTTGCTAGTATCTTTTAAAAATTGAAACCAATCATTTTTTAAAATTTCTTTAGCAAAAAAAAAGCCATTAATCTAATCAAAAAGATAATCTAACTGACGTTCACAATATTCCTTTTGTAATTTATTTAAATCAATGATTAATATCAAAATTAAATGCATCATCTCATTTAGTATTATGTAATACATTGGAATAGAACAAACTTTATCGTTTGATTTTTTTATAACAAATTAAATCATCTAAAAAATCATTTGAAAAGACGAGAAAAAAATATTAATTCAAAGGAGATTTTTTAGAAATTTAGGAAAATAGTTAGTTAGTCAATTAATTAATTAGCTTGTTTGTAATCAATTTATTTAGTTTTTTTTCTATTCTTTGCTTTCAAAAAAGATAGAAAGGTTTTTATCATTCATTAATTTGATTATAAAACATAAATTAATTTCTCACCAAAAGTTTTCAAAAAACATCTAATTCTACATATTTTAAAATAAAATAATTGAAATGAAATACTAAGCAATTTTATTGCTAACAACAATTGGTCTTCTTTCCACATATTATTTTTAGAAAAATTAGCATCGGATCCTAACAGAATATCAGCCAACTATTTTTGATTGGCAGTACTGCATTGAAAGGACAATGTTAAAGACATGTGATTAAGATGATCCACAAGATCGTTCAAATTGCTACTAAGTTGCTAGCAATACAAGCTAGTGTTATAGCGAAACTTCACAACTAGCTTCTACTTCATGTATACACTGGTGGATTTACTTTGAGTCTTCTCAAGGCAAGGACACCTTACCCGATAGCTTTTACTAATGTGCTGAAGACTGTATTGAATACGCTTAAGAAAATAACTTCTATTTTTCTTAGACTTTTTCTCCAATGTGGATAACATGCTCTTAGTAATAAAAAAAAGATAATTGAAATTACGATCAGGCAAATAAACAGTCAGATAAATGAAATATATCAACAAAAACCTATTTAAAAAAATAACTAATTTGAAAAACTATTTAAATAAATAAATTATTTAACTACACCCCTTAATTTTATAACAAATCAATACTATTATATTAAATTACTTTCGTCTACTTGTATTTGTTTTATTCATTTATTAACTATTTAATCCATCAACTTTAATATACTATTTTATCAAAAAATTAAATAAAAAATTGAATGATTTATTCTACTTAATTAATCAAATGATTTTGTTAAGAATTATTTTAGAAGGTTAAGTATAAATTGTTGAATATTACAAATTTTAAAAAATGTATATTTTAAACCTTAAAGTAACTATTAAAACAAATCATTTTTAACTTATTATTTAGTTTATAGGATTCAAAGTTATTAATTTAAAGTCAAGTCATTTCTTTAAATTATTTATTTAACTAAAACAAATGTTTGTATCCAAGTAAAAAAATATTATTTTACATGTTTCTAATTTCTAACTAATGCTTAATTTAAAGTTTATTAAAATAATTTTTCCTAATTGTTAAGTTTACTTGCCTAGATTGAGCTGTTTTTCAGAATTTTTATTTTGGAAATTCATCTTTTTGGTGGAATAGTGATTCGTACAAAATTTATTAGATTATTGATGAGAAAAATAGATTAATATATTAAAAAGCTTTAAAAAAATAATATAAGCAAGTTCATTTAAGATAAAAATAATTGAAGTAAATTTTTACAACTTCACATTAATATTCTAAAGTTTTAAAAATTATTTCATTATTTTTTAAACAAAATCAGTTATATAGATATTCTGCTTTTTAAATATCTCCAACTGTAACTCTAGTGTTGGTCATATTTCAAATAATTTTCAGATTACTAATATAATATTTTATACTGTGCACCTTCATTACTTTAATAATTTTTACTTTTTTCAGAATTTATAAGATTTATCAATATATATTCAAACATTACAAAAATTAAAATAATAATGTAACTAAATTAAATAATGTATGATATCTAATAATGACACTTATAACTATTCATAAGAATTTATTATTGGTTTATACATAATTTCATCTATTTCTTAATTTACAATTTATATTTATCAAATTAATCCAAAAGATCAATTCACTAAAAAGCCATATTTCTTTCAAAGGTTTGAAGTGGAAAAAAACTTTTTAGTTTTTTTATTATTTTTAAATAAAATAAACATTTATTAAAAAATGAAAGGCTTTTTAATTAAAGTGGCTCTTATTTTGCATTTAGCGTATGTTTATTTAAAAGGATCATTTAAATTTTTTATTAATAAATTTCGTATATTTAAAATAAGGAGTACCATAATTGGCTGCAATAATAATTGTATTTGCTAAATTTCTTATGGATATACTTATGCTTGCAGTAGTTGCGCTACAGGGTATATATTTTTCTCAAGCTCTCTTTCTTGTGATATTCCTTCTAATTGTAACTAGGGTCAAAATATATATAATGGAATTTGTTGTCCAATTAAATGTTTAGGATGTATTTATTATTAAGATGACATAGCATGCATAAACTGTGCTCAAAATTATTACCGAGATTATGATGATTGCTTAGCTTGTGATTAGTCTTGTTTAACATGCAATGGTCCTGCATAAAACTAATGTTTAAGCTGCCCTAATGGAACTAATTTATTTCCAGATAATACTTGTTAAGTTTGCAATATTTCATAAAATTTTTATCTAGATAGCTAAAGCGTTTGTAGAAATTGTGATCCTAGTTGCAAAACATGTAATGGTTCAAGTAACAATTAATGTTTGAGCTGTCCCATAGGATAAAATTTATTTCCAGACAATTCTTGCAAAACATGTGACCTTAATAACAGTTAATATCTTGATAGCTCATCAATCTGTAGAAGCTGTAATCCTTCTTGCTAGACTTGTAATGGATAATATTTTAATTAGTGTTTGAGCTGTCCTACAAACAAAAATTTATATCCAGATAATAGCTGCTAATTTTGTGATATTTAAAATTAGCAATATTTAGACATATCTAATATTTGTAGGTAATGTCATATAACTTGCTAAACATGTAATGGATCAGGTTAAAATGACTGTTTAAGCTGCCCTATTACAGATGGTACTTCTATTTTTCCAGGTCAGTATTGTAGTATTTGTTAAATAAATAATAAATAGTATTTAGACTTCTCATAAATATGTAGAGATTGCCATCCATCTTGCTAAACTTGTAATGGATCAACTTCTATTAGTTGCTTGAGTTGTCCAAGTGGAACAAATCTTTATCCTGATAACAGTTGTAAATTTTGTGACATAACAAACAAATAATTTTTAGATGCATAGAATGTCTGTAGATAGTGTGATTAATCTTGTTAGACATGTAATGAACTCTCGCTTTAATCATGCTTAAGCTGTCCAAATACAACTTCATTATATCCGAATCATTCTTGCTAAGTTTATAATTTAAATAATAAGTAATACCTTGATTAATCTCAAATTTGTAGAAGTTGCGATCCTACTTGTTAGACTTGCAGTGGACCCAGTTCAAATTAATGCATAAGTTGCCCTTCAGGTACAAATTTATATCCAGACAGCAGCTGTTAATTGTGTAATTTACAAAATAAGTAGTATCTAGACAGCTAAACAATATGCAGATTATGTCATAATTCTTGTAAAACTTGTGATGGACCATTTTCTACTTCTTGTTTGAGTTGTCCTAATGGTACTTTTTTATAATCAGACAATACTTGCAACTAGTGTGATACAAATAATAAAATGTATATAGATGCTTTATAAATTTGTAGAAGTTGTGATCCCTCTTGCTAGACTTGTGATGGGCCACAGCCTATAAACTGTTTATCTTGTTTTTCAGGATATTTTTTATAAGAAAAAGTTTGTAAGTAGTGTAACGTTGCATGTAAGTAATGCATTGGACCTACTGACTAAGATTGCTTATTATGCAGTAGCTCATATTTTGAAATAGATAATAGATAAACTAAGTAATGTGTAAAGTACTTTAATAATTACCTTAAATCGTCAAGCTAAAATTGTTCAAATTGTAATTACTAATATATTATTTGTAGTACTGTTACTGAAACTTACAGCATGCTTTAAATTGATCAAACTATGTAAAATAATCAAAATTATTGCTAAGTTTGTAGCTGCTTATAATGTCAAAGTGGATATGTCAAATTTAATGAAAAGTAATGCACAATTGATTGTGATTAAGTCGGCTAGAATTATGAATATAATACTTAAACTAACTCTTGCTAATGCTAAGCAGGGTATAATTATTAAGTTAAAAACCCATATAATAAAAAATTTGATTGCACATAAGGATATGGCTTTGGATACTATTGCAATGATTAAAATCAATGCTTTTAATGTAGCGATAATTGTATTGCTTGTTCAGATGCACAGACATGTACAAAATGCAATAATGGAAGTTTTTTATGGCTAAATAACTGTATTAATGAATGTTTTCCTAATTTGAATATTGTCCAAAATACTGAATAAGGAATATGCGAATGTCCTTAAGGGTATTTTCTATAAAATTTACAATATCCTATTGACAACTTATTTAAAATTTGCCTGATTCCTTTAGAGATTAATTAAATAGAGGTTTACAATTACTTGATGATAAGCAACGATGAACCCCTTCCATAAGATTTTTATGATAATTTGATAGTGTTCACATTTAATCGATAGTTGATAAAAGAAGAATATATATCTTTTTCTTTTGCAATAGACAATCAAATCTTAAAAATTGGCCAAGATTATAAAATTATTTCTATAACTTAAGGTGATAAAAATATAAAGTGTATTGTTAAATCTAACTAAAATTGTAGAATATAAAATTTTTCTATATAAGTATAAGGATAAGTTGTGGATTATAAAGTGTCAAATCTTATTTTAGTATCTTAGGAGTATGGAAAAGAATCTTGGCCATTTTCATCTAGTAAACTCTTAACAAATAGTTTTTAATCTTTGAACACTTTTTTTTCAGCAAACTAAGATAATTTTTATTCGATAATCATAAGGCTTCTTAAGGCATTCTAAATATTGTGTTATCTATCAAACTTTATTTAAATTTTACCATTAATTTATTTGGTTAGAGATCATCTTCCTCCCAAAATAAAATTCGCTTCATTGTTTGGTTCGGCAATAATATTTTAATAGATTCCTCCACCATCAGAAATTACTTTCTCTATTAATTAAATGTTTACATAATAAACTTCAGATTAATTGGTGACTACATTATCAAGATTTGGGTTATCAGAAAATATTTATACATGCTTTCTCACATAATTTTTAGTGATTAATATTTCAATATTAATAGTTCTTTATTTCTTTTCATTTAGAATTTCTATGAAAGGAAAGTAACACACAACATTCATAATTTATAAACTTCTTAATTTCTTGATTTCTTATATTTAGTCTACTATAACAGTTATAGTGTTTTAAATAAACTACTCTTGGATAATTAGTAATAAAAAGTATTTCTTAATCTTTTAGATATCTGCCTATGCTATTTTTTTTATTGCTTTAATCTATTTGGTATGCTGCAAATCAAAAGAATATTTATCAATAAATTTTCCAAATATCTTTGATAAAATAGAATACAAAATGAAAGGAAGTTAAACATATATAATATTTTAGTTTACTAAAAAGTATTTGGTTGATTAACTTTTTATATTATTGTATAATAAACCTTTATTATGTACAATAATTTCAAGTGTTGTCTTTTCGGTAAGTTTAATTTACCTATGTAAATACAAATTTTTCAAAAAAAGCTTATTAAATTACATAAAGATATTACAAGAACTAATGATTTCTGTTCTATTTGCAATAATAGCCACTACAATAAATTACATTGATTCATAAAATAATCAATATACTATTTCAAGTTAAGCTCTTGAAAAATAAGAATTGCTTGGAAATATTATTTTGATAATGATAGTTCTTTGCTTATTAGTTAGCTTTTTCATACAGTTAATTTGTTATGTTTTCCTAATACAAGATCTTATTAAATATATTCAGGAAATAAAAATGAAAAAAAAAGAAAGTGAAAAAGAATTTTAAAATCTGCTTAATTCATACACTTTAAAGATATCATTAAATTAAAGATAAATAAAAAGGATAGCATATTCTTAAACATAATCATAACTTAAAAATTGAAAAATTCTATATTTATTTTGCTAATCGGAGATAATAGAATTACATTTAATAATTAAATAAGTTCCTTTATTTAAGATTTTATTTTTTTTATAAATGCACTCAAACTTATACAATAGATTATATTTAATTATTTAAATTTCTTTTTTTAATATTTTCAAGTGAAAAAGTTTTTTAATAAAAAACTGACCTTCCATTTTTTTTTTCATGCTAAATTATTGTTTGCAACTTATTTAAGTTATTTAAGGGGGGCTATGGTCTAATTATATTTAAAAAATAGTATTTGTGAAAATAAAAAATAGGATAAATATATGAAATCTAGGATAGATTATAGATAATTGTACTCAGTATATATTTAAAGAGGTCAATTTCATAAATAAGCATTATTATGGAATTAAATTAAAATAATTTTATTTAATGATGAAGAGATTGATAGATTTAATTTTATTTTTGAGAATATCAAAAATTAGAATATTATGTTAATTAAATTATTGGCGTTAGCAAACTACTCGAATAGAAAATAAAATATTCAGCTATTTTAAACACTAAAATAGATATCGTCCACTAAAAAAAATTAAATGATTATCTGTTTATCTAGCTTTCTAATTTTCCTTTTTTGTACTTTTTAAAGAAATTTAAATTAAATAAGTTATATAGAAAAGTTGAAATAATTAATAAATATCTTTTACTTTTCATGTGTGTAAATCAATCAGAATTCTTATTCTTTATTTAAATTTATTGCATAAACAATATTTTTAAATAATTTGATTTTTTTTTTCATAAAAGAAAAGAAATCAGTCAATTTTTGATATTTATTTTCATACACAAATTTAAACTATTTTAGTTAGTTCCTTTGATTGGTATTCAAATCTTATAAATACTATTTAAATAAATAAAATGATCTTCTTAGATAAACCACAAATTTACAACAAAAAATTTGGTTGGGGTAACGAAAATAAACGAATAATTCTATTACTGGATAGTAATTAATAATCATCGATTTTAACTATAACTTCTGTAAAGGGCTAAAAAGAATTGTAAAAAAATGATAAGTCTTTATAAATTATTTCGAGCACTAAGAGTATATAGCAAAGTAACAGCTTAAGCAGAATTTAATAAGATTATAAAAATTTGAATGGCTAGTAAAAATGCACAACCATTGATCATAAAACAAACTCAAGCAGGAAGATAACTTAACTCGCAAAAAAAACTGAAGTTGAAGAAGAATCTTCTATTTTTAACATGAGGTCTTAGCAAAGATTTTATCAAGGCTATAAAAAAGTTTATTCTGATTTAACTGAAAATGATTATGATTAAGTTGAATAAATGAAAGCAAGATGTAAGTTAGATGGCTTAGATAATGTTTAAAGAACCTTAAGATAATATTTTTTGTCACCCTAATCAGGATAAAAGAGCAAATCACAAAATAATCTATAAATTTAATAGCAGCTACAAAAGAATTACAATACTATCTTTTCATAGCCTAAATTAGAAAAATAATAGACTCAGTCGAGTTTATAGTTAGGAAAATAAGATAAGCTCCCTTAATTGGCATAATTCAGCAGCAAATAAAAAAATAGAAGCAAGCAAAATTTATCAGTATAAATAAGTTAATAAAATAAATTGGAGGAATAGACAAAATGTTTCTAATCGCAAATGCAAATGACCCCAAAAAATCAAAATTAGTAGATAAACTATTTCCAATAAAAAAGCAAATAAGAATAAGCAATAGGGTTAAAGAGTCTGCAATCAACATCTCAAAAGTTTTTTTAAGAATTAAGCCCTTAGCAGGATTAAATAAAATCTTGGAATTAACAAGCCAGTTTTGACCAAAGAAATAGCTTTGCTAAATAAAATGCTTAAGAAAAGGAACACCTAGATATGTCAAACAATCAATCTTTTTAGAAAAATAGTTAGGATACTATTTCCAATCAAATTCAGTAAAATGAATAAAAAAATAATTACATTAATTACAATATTAAAGAAAATGAAGAAAAAGAATCGGAAAATAAATAACTTAATTAGAGTAAAGATATTTACTAGGACTGTTTGAATAATCAAGAAATGTTGAAAGAATAATTAAATATTCAACCGCAAAACCCGTAATTGAAGTGCTTCAAGTATACCTTGCTTAAAGATCTCCACCCTATCATGGAGGTACTTAATTTTGAAGATGGTTCATATGAGATTAAAAAAAATCCTTAAGAAAATGATTGTAAACTTATTTAGGGAAATAAGCAAATACCAGAAGATATAAAAGACTCAGATTAGATGAACAATAATTAGAATTACAATAGTGATTTCTTTCAATTAGATAATAATCACCACTAATATACATTCAAGCACATTAATAGTAATAAATAAATTATTTATTTTTTTTTGTAAAATTATTCCAAATTTATTCAATTAAATTTTAAATTAAATAGAATTGAGTGAATAAGCAGAGCAATCAAAAGTAGATTTGCACTTATTAAAAGCAGAAGATAATATTATCTCTAGCAAAGATTAAACTATAAGAAAAGGCACAAATTAGCAAAATAACAGCAACAACAATAGTCCTTAAAACTTTATACATATAAATAACAACAAAATAAATTAAATAGTGAATTACAGTATATTAAACAACAATAGCAGCAACAATAGCAACGTCAATATCAATAATAATTACACTTTCTAAAATAACAATCATATTTTAGATAAATCATCAAATCAATAGTAGCAGCAATACATTTATAATTAAGAAAGAGTAAATAGTAGTTCTTCCAATACAAGGGCATAGATGAAGTAATAGAGTTGTAAGTTTTATGAAGGAGATGAGTCCCTCTACGAAACATACTCCCTTGAAAAGTGCTTCGCGAAAAGCAACAGCTATGTTTATGAGGCTAGAAATCGTTTAAACGACTCTTTAACTGAATGCGTAAAGCAAGTGAGAATTACAGAAAGAGATTGCACTTATGAATAATTCATAAATGAATGCAACATCCTCGAAAAGACAAAGCTTTTCCCTCATTAGAACATGATTAAATACTGTGGATACTTTATAACAAAAGAAAATAACGATAGCTAAATATTAATAGGAAATATAGTTATGGAAAGAGGAAAACAGTCACTAAAAATGTTCATGCAGCAGCGTTAAAATTAAAATAAAAAGCAACAAGAAGAATTAAGCATATCTTAGGTTGAATTAACCAAATCTAAATAAATGTAAAACTCATCAGAGGTATTATCATTTTTGAAATTCTATTTTTAAAAAACACAACATCAATTATAATTTATAAAAAATATCAATTAAAAACATAAACAAACACTACAAATTATTTTTGATGTTTTTCAATCAAGCTTTTTCATTAAAAGTAAAAATTTGATTTGAAAAATCAAGTATTTGCAAATATAAAGAAGATGTGTTTAATAATTTAACAATTTTTTAATAAAAATTATCTCAAAAAAATAAATAAAAATGCATTTTTATGAATTAGTTTAACAAAAAAAAGTTTTTTGTTTTGAAATAAATATTTTTTTAACAAATATAAAGTAAACATTGGCTTGAATTAAATTCTCATTTAAAAATGAGTTTCTTCTTTTTTAAATTTAATTCAACATTTCTATTTAACAATTTATTGAATAATTTAATTTAATATAAAGATTGAAGGTGCATACTTTAATGAAGTAGAGGTAGTAGAGTTTATGAAAAGTATGATTGATGTTCATTATCATTTGCAAAAAAATAATATTGCTCATAGAGACATTAAACCTTAGAATATTCTTATTGTAGAAGACGATGACCAAAATATTATTTATAAAGTTTGCGACGTAGGAAGTGGAGTGGGTTTGGAGTCTTCTAGTTAATATACTCGTACTAGGACAGTTGCTGGTACAGAAGTTTATATGTCACCAGAAGTGTATACAGGAATTTACAGTACAGTTACTTAGTACAATCCGTTCAAGAGTGATGTTTTCTCACTGGGACTTGTATTCTTAGAGTTTCTTACTTTTAAATTAGTTGATAAAGACAAAAAAGTTAGACTTGATAAAGATAAATATATGGTAGAGGTTAAGGATTTGAGGCATGAGGCTAAAAAAAGATATAAATACATTTTTGGATTAAATAAAATCTTAAAGCAAATGCTTGTATACAATTAAAACGATAGAGTAACCTTCTAAGATTTATATTAGTAGGTTTTTGAAGAAAACAGGCTTACAATTGTAAATTTATAATAAACAAAATTAAATTAAATTTATTTATTGTTTCATTTTTGATTAAATTAAAAGCTAAGTAGCAGACAGCAGTAAATTGAGAGACTTTCGTCAAGCATATGGGAAGAAGTTATGAATAAAGATAATATTATGGAGCTTCTTGAGGAATCGGTTAAAAATAATGTGTCTTCATTTCGTATTGAACTTAATTCGTAACTAACATACTCAATTTTCAAAACTCTTTCTAAAAAATTAATTTTTATTAAAGTGTTTAGCCTAAGTAATTAATAGAATAATTCACTAAATTAAAAGAAACAATAAAAAGGATTATGCTAAAAAAGCTTTTCCTCTCTTTAGATTAGTAAATTTTTTGATATGATCAAATGCTTTATTAAATTTTACATTTTTTAGAATATTTTTAACAGTTGAGTAATCAAAATTGCTAGGAGAAGCTATATCCAAAGCACAACTATTAGTAAACTTGGAGCTTTCAATGTTCTAGTAAGATTCATCTCTTAAATAATTCATATTTACTTTAATAAAATCTAAAAATATATCCTCTTCTTTTTGGTTTAGCAGTTATCATTTTTAAAGATTTTTATACCAAATTTAATTTGAATTATTTTGGTTATTATTTTTAAAATACTTTCTTGATTAAACCCTACCCTACTGCAATTTTAATAACTTTCTTAATTTATTTAACTGAATTTGTTTTTGTAATTAAAATTTATTAATTGAGAATATATTTCTTTAAGTAAAATTAATATTTATTAACAGGAGTTCTTTAGGAGAATAGGGATGCATTCATTTATTACAAGGAGTATCTGCTTGTGTAAAGCTAAAAGTTTTAAAAATAAACATTTCTAAGTAAATAATTAATGCCGTTTATTTAATAGTTAAATTAAATTTTCTGTAATTTAGCAACATGATTGGCTCTTAGGGGATAATTAACGGATTATAAAATTTAGCTAAGTTGACTTAATTGAGCGAATTAATATTAGACTTGAGCTAGAATCAACTAGGATTAGAATGTGTTGACACTATTTGCAATGTCTTATAGGGTTGCAATTAAATTAAAAAACTTGAATTAAAATTAGCCAATAATAGCATCACTTATAAAGGAGTAAAATAAATGAAGGATTCTATGGAAAACCTAAAACAGCTGCAGTCATTTTATTTAAATTTGAGCTAAAACTAGTTCTTTGCTGACTAAGGCTTTATTCAAGTTGGTAATCTAATTGAAAATATCACTCAGCTAAGAGAACTTACAATAGTAGTTTAAGTGTAAGGTTTAATTAGAATTTATAGATATTCAATAAACATTTTAAATATAAAAAAGCAACTCCATTCAAAACAGAGGTCTAAAAGAGTTTTCTTTGTGCTTATAAAATTTAGTTAATCTTAGACATTTCAATCTTTATATCTGGGGCAATTAAATTGAAGGAGCAGGATTTGAATAACTTGGCAAGGCTATTCAAGCTTTAGAAAGTTTAGAGTCTATACAGATGAATTTAACCAAGTATGAAAATAATTTAAAAGAGAAAATTTATAAATTTACTTTTTAAAATTAACAGTAACAATGTTACTTCTGTAGGATTGTCTGAAATCGAGAAAGGATTAACAAATAAAAAAAGAATTACTAAAATAAGACTTCAAATGGAAGGGTAAAAGTTATTTATAATTATAAAAAGTTTAATATTCTATTTGGCAAATATATCAGGTGTGGCTTAGTGTCAGAAGATATGATTTACGTTGGAAGAATCATGAGTATTTAGCAACTTAAGACAGTTTCCCTCAATATTTAAAAGTAAATTTATAAAATAAATATTTATTAATTCATTAGTTAAACAAATTTTAATTATTTATTTTCTTACTTACTAATTTAAATAGCAATAAATTAGATGACAAAGCAGCTCTGTATATTGCTTCGGGATTACAACATTCTAAGTGCATAGAGGAGTTTCATTTAAATTTGAGTGATTCAAATATTTCAGGTCCAAATCATCTTTAAATTTGGAAACAACTTTTACAAGGGAAATTCTTAAATAGTGTTTATTACAGTGCAAGAAAGTAAAATTAATTTGATTTAAATTAATTAATTAAACTAAACAAATAAATAAATAAACTGAAAATAATAGTAATCAACTAGATGACAAAACATTAGATCAAATTATTAAAATGGGCGAATCTTTTAAAAAACTGAAATACTTCTGCTTAGATTTGGAATCGTAAATATATAATTTACAATAAAGTGAATATTAAAACTAAAATTTATATTTAGAAACCTTTTTACTCAAGCAAACAAAAAAAAATTCGAGGAGGATTTGCGTGCTTATTTCAAGAAAAATAAAGTTCTGGAGCTTATAATATGAATTTCTAAGAATAAATTATAAATTATTTAAATAAATTTAATTACTTCTCCATGTTTATATTAACTCTAATAAATTAAATGTTATACTTAAAATTACTAAAATGAATAACTAGCAAACTAAATCAATAAATCAACTATCTCTAATGTTATTTCATTTGATAAAAAATATTTGTTTTGTAGATAATTAAAATGATTTCCTTTTTAACAAATTTTATTTTAAAGAATTAATTATATTCTATTTAATTCATTTTATATATTAACATTAACTCTAATTAATTAAATGTTATACTTACAATAACTAAAAATACTTAACTAACTAACTAACTAAATCAATCATCCTTCTCTTATTTTATTTCATTTTAATAAATAAAGTATTTGTTTTGCAAATAATTAATTTGATTTCCTTTTTACTCACAAAAGTTTTAATATTATTCACAAGAAAGCTTTATAAATTATTATAAATAGAAAACCAGCAACTATAAAAGCAAATAAAGAGTACAATAAGCACTTATTTAAGTTAATCCTTCTTTACATAGTATTTATATCACCTTCAGCTTAATCAAAGTCTTTCTAGTTGTTCTAGGTTCTTTGAACTACTTTGTCTAATATTTTATTCTAGGCATTTACATTAGATTGCATCGAGTCTGCATATTAACTAGCTTTATAGATATCGTGCTTAGCTCCAATCAATGTATTATTAGACCTGAGATTGCTAATATATATTTCATTGTCTTCATTTCCACTCATATTGTATTACTGATATTATTATTCTTGAATCCTCTGTAGTTAATTAAACCATTTAATTAAAAATAATGAAGCTCAATATTATTGTAAAAACATTCTTTTTTTAATAAATTCTCAACATTCTTTTGCAAATAAAAGTTTTTTTTAATGTTTTTACATTTAATTGCAAATTAGATATTAAAATTTACTATTTTAGATTTAAAAAATACTCATTTAATCATTCTTAATTTAATTAAATTAGCCTTCTACAAATTTGTTAAGATTATTCATTTACATTTAATATAATTTTTTATTATTTGAAAGTAAAATTATTATCAATATGTATTTACTAAGGCATCAAACTATTTACCAAAAAGTGCTTATTATGCAAGCTGTATTCCCTTCTAGCTTATTTCTTGCGATAGCTACAGATATTCATTTTAATACTGTTTGACCTTTTTGGATAATAATTAATTTCAAAAGCATAATCTATTTTGTGTTGAATTTACTTTTTGTTAGTATTTTTTCATGCTAATTGACTCTTATTCCATACCTATTGTTACATCTAATGTTTAATTTGTTGGCTTGAATATTTAATTTACTTGTTAAACTAAATTTCAACTGTTTCATTTCAGATTATATTTACTATTCTGCATTTCCTTTTTTAAATACAATTTTAAAATATAAAATGAGATCATGCACGAAGCAAAATAAACAAATTTTAAATTAATATTTATGTAAATTTTTTACTGGAGTTCGAATTTCTCAGTAAACGCTTTATTTGTTCTTTTGTTTCAATAAATTCTTATTCATTTTCCAAAAACTAACTCATAAGATTAAAAATGAAAAGATCCGCGAACTTAAACAAATTATATAAAAATAGTAAAAAAGTTAATGAATAATTTTAAATTTAATATATTTGCAAAATATTTTTGAAATTTTTGGGATTGAAAAACTTTTTAGTTAATAAACGAATTTATTAAAGTTAAAGTTAAATATCAATAAAAAAAATATTTTTTTAAAGAAATTTTAAGTTTCTATTATTAGATTTATTTAGATTGGTTTGGATTCATGAAATTGAATTCTATTTTTAATTCAAGTGTTTTATCTTAAAGTTGTGGCTACTTTATTGCTGTTAGTAGATATTATTTAATATATAAAAAAATTAATTTACATTTTAATAACTAAAAATTTGTAATGTTATAAATTATTACTAGAGTATATTAATAGCCATGTAAATTTCAACTGGAGTTCTTTTTTATGATAGAAAAAATTATACCAGCAACAGAAGCTTAACAGTCATATAATTCAGATTCATGAATTTGTAAAATAGACAAACAAAATTATTAAAAATATATATAATGAAAGATTCATTGAAGTTGATAATTTTAACTAACGCTTAAAAGTTTGATTACAAATAAATTTACGTTATTTTATAATAAAATTAGAAAAAAGCATAAAATAATTTGGCAAATATAATAAATTAATAGCATTTTAAATAAATAAAAACAAACTAATAAATAAATAAATAAATAAATAAAATGTTTACTTCTGTTTTCAAGATTGCTTATAACTTCTTTGGAAAGCTCTTCTATATTGCTGAGTATCTTCACTTTTGATTAAATAATGTAAAAGAAAGACTTTTAAGATCTTATAGTATTTAAATTTGGTTATAAATACGATTGATCAAGTGAATAAATACTACAAACAATTATAGAAAATTAAAATATACTAAAAAAAACAATGAGAAATGCTAAAATTAAAAAAAATAAAAAGAAAATATTAACCAAAAAATTTTAATTTATTAAAAAATTTAAAATAATTGTATTTTATATTACTTTACTTTATACATAATTATCCTGTATTTTAATACTCTTTCTTCTTTTCAAATATAATTTTTTCTAAACTTTTTTGATATATGTAAATTTATTAAAAACTTATATTTTTATGTAATAAATTGATATTTATTTCAATTACAGTGGTTGATATAAAAATTATAATAAAATTTATTTTATAGCTCTTTTGAAAAAAAACAATTAAATTCTTCAATAATAATTAATTTCAAAAGCATAATTAAATTACTTTTAATTTTATTTTAATGATGATTGATCTGCTTTTGTTAGACACCTATCGCTAAGGTTTATTTTTAATTTGTTTAGCTGAGATTTAAGCTTACTTATTTGCTAAATTTCTGCTATTCCATAACATTTACTATTCTATCTTATATGTATTTCATCTATTAAATACCATTTTAAAATTTGGGATAATATATGAAGCATAACGTATAAGCATATTAATTTGAGAATTAAGTAAATTTTTTATGGAATTCAAATAATAGTTTTATTTATTCCTTTATTTCTTTAAAAAAAGTTGTTTTCTAAAAACCTATTGAAAAGATTAACAAAGAAAAGCTTCACTAAATTGAACAAAATTAATTATAAAGAGGAAATAAAAACAATAATCCTAAATATAATTATTTTACAAAATATTTTCAAAAACTTTTTATTTGAAAGTTTTTTAGTAAATATTAAATACCAACAAAGATAAATTACAATAACAAAATATTTTGTATTAAAGCTATTTTAGTGCAATTTTAAGCTTCTATCATTAGATTTTGTACACTGGTTTATATTCATGAAATTGAAATTGAATTCTATTTTTAATACAAGGATTTTCTTAAAGTTGTCACTATTTATTTAACTACTATTAATAGATATTACCCAATCTAGAAAACAGATTATTTGGGAATTTTATAATCTAAAAATTTGTAATATTAAAGTTATTGCTTGAGCAAATTAATTGCCAAATAATTGATATCGCAATATTTTTTATGATGGAGAAAAGTATATCACAAAAGAAATCTAACAATCATATTATTTATGATAGATTGATGAATTTCTAAAATAGACAAAAGAAATAAAAACAAATATCAATATAAAAATAAAATTGAAGCTGTTTGTTTAAGTAGCATCTAAAATTTCATTATTAATAAATTTACGTTATTTTACAACAGAATTAGAAAAAATCAAATATATTTTGCAATTAATAATAAATTAATAAGATTACAATATAGTAAAAACAAATTTATAAATACAAAAATGTTTACTTCTGTTTTCAAGATTGCCTATTCCTTCTTTGGAAAGCTATTCTACATAGCTGAATATCTTCACTTCTGATCAAATAATGTAAAATATAAACTTATAAGATTCATACACAGTAGTTCAATTAGGTTATCTAATAACAACTAAAAATCTTATAGAAAATTTATATTACAAAAAAAAACCAGAAAACTATGTATTACTTACTATTAAGAGTGTTCAATGAAAGCAATCAAAAGAAAGAAAGAAAGAAAGAAATTAATTATTCAGGAAATAATTTTAATTTATTAAAAATTTAAAATAACTGTATTTTATATTACTTTACTAACTAACTAACTACCTATCCTGTATTTTATTTACTTCTTTGAAAAAGAATTTGAAAAAACCTTCTTTTAGAACTAACTATAGCTCTATTCAAAAGTTATTTCATTATAAAATAAATCTACCTTTAACTTATTTTCTAATCAAAATTTACTTATTATTTAAATTAAAGAAATATGCAATTTTTCTTATATTAGTCTTATCGAAATAAACCTAAATAGGAATAAATCAATAAATTCTTCATATTTTTTATTCAAATATTGAAAAAATGTAATTTCAGAAAACATTAATTTTTGTGTTTTTTTGAAAAACAAGAATCTTTAATAATATATTAAATTTATGAAGGAAGTTAGTTTGCAATTTTATCTTCAGATAAGAAAAATAAAATATATGTTTTTTTCTCATTTTAAAGATTTTATTCGTATTTAGCTACCAAAGTATACACACATATATCCATATGTAATAAATAGTATAATATAATTTAATATAATAATTATAGAATGAAATTTAATTGTTCTCATTAATATAATATTATTCAATCAGTTATTTTTAGAATTATTTTTAAATCCGTTATTGTAAAATAATAAATAATATAACTATAAAATTCTAATATGCATGTAATTAGGTACTTCAAAGTAATAAAACATTTTGGATTAATGATTATTTTTATTTGTAGAAATCAAATAAGTATGTTTCTTTAGCAAAAGAAATTCTAAATTTTTTAAATAGGATGTTTCTTTTTATAAAAAAATTATTTAAATCCTTGTTATTAATCTTTTTATGTATCTATCAACCAAAAATCTAAACATCTTTATTTAGTTAATAAAATCTTTGTTTTAACCAAATAATTTATTAAAAGTATTAAGTATTTTCCTTTTTAATGCTTTAATATTATTAAAAGATTTCTTAAAAAGATCTATTTAATGAAGTATAATCTCTATTTAATTTGATGAGGATATTGTAAAATAATTGCTCAAAAAATTAAATCTCGTATTTATCCCTGAATAATTAGATTATTAGCTTAGCAATATAAATTCATTTAGTGATTTATTAATCAAATTAAGAAATACTTTTAAAAATGTTTGGTCTTAATCATATTTATTACGTTAGTATAAAATAAGCTTTTAATAAAATATTTTTAATAACAAAAATCTTCCTAATTTGTTTGAAAAAATATAAATCTTAATTGGTAAAAAATAATATTTTAAAAAATCTGAAATCTGGTTGTCTAAATCTTATAAATATTAAATGAATTAGATATATATTTAGAATAATCTGGTTATTTAAGATTGAATATTCAATTAGATAATTTTAAGAGACTAAAAATATTATGTAATTAGTATATCAAGAAAGAACGAAAGAAAGAAAATAGTTGATTAAGAAATAGAAATAAACTTCATTAAAACTTGATAGCCACTAGATTATATTAAGAATTAAATATATAGTTTCTTCTTAGATAGCTACTATTTCATTTGATGTAAAAATTGAATTACTTTTATTTACTCTCAATTAATCAGCTTATTTCAATTAACTCAATTTTTTAAAAAATCTTGAATTTACTTTTTTTTAAAAAAACAAATTATCTTATTTTACAAAAAGTACTAGCGAACACATTACCTAACAATAAAACTTATTATTGATTACACGTTGAACATTAATTACTTTTTAAAAATATATCTAAAAGAGAATAGTTAGATATTTTTCACTTAATGGCATCTATCAAGCGATAGTAAGTAAAACATATTTCAATAATATGTTAAGCAAAAATAATCAATCATTTATTAATTAATTAATTATCATTCATTTATCAACTATTTTTTATTAAATTTCCCTCGTTACAAATTAATAATTTGATGCATATTACTTATTATTAAATTACATCACCAAATTATAATTTTAATTATTTTCCAATTTAATTTCATACGCACTTATAAACTTTGAGAAAATGATATCAAAAAGGTAGGATAAAAATAATTTAGAAAATCAGAGTATATAAAATTAGATGTTGATTGCTATTTTTAAACAAAAAAAAAAAACAAACAAACAAATTTTTACTAACCTACTTACTTGCTAGAATCTTATTTTTGGTAGGCTCGTTTTATGGGGTTGGATCAACTCAAATATTTGATTTAGTGTTCTTTATTTATAATAAACACAAATTTTGAAAGATGTCTAAAAAGATTGTGAATACTTATCAATTTATTTATTACTAAGAATGTGTTTTATTTTTGAAAGAATTTTAGAATTATTCTAATTATTTTACCGTAAAATTTTGAAATGATGAAATCTTTGTAACATTTTAATAAATTTAATCTGAAAAAAGCTTTAAATTATAGTGAAGGCACTTATCTATAAATTAAATATTAAGTTGAAAATTTAGATAATTTAGCAATAAAAATAAGTGCAGTATATCTGTAAGTAAATAAATACAAATGAAGACATAACAGATTATTTTTTTGATTTTATCATCAATAATACTAAGCATTTCAGCATTCGAGTATGATGTAGACATGGCTGAAAAGTTGAGTGCTTATTCTTTGGCTTCTTACTGTTCAAGTTCTAGACTTACAAGTTGGACTTGCGGCAAAACTTGTGATAGAGTCGAACCATTAAAAGATGTTAAAACATTTGAAAATGAAAAAGAGTTATTCTATATGATTGGTTACAGCTAAAAAGAAGATGCAATTGTTATTGCTACCAGAGGAACATTACCTTGGAGTATTAATAACTGGTTAACAGATCTTTCTGCTTCAAAAGTAGAATACTAAAACTGTCAAAAATGCTAAGTACACTAAGGATTTTAACAAGCATTCTCATCTATTATTGATTCTCTCAAGACTGAATTTAGTAAAATGAGAAAATAATATCAAAATAGCAAGATTTACATTACAGGTCATAGCTTGGGAGGTGCTCTTGCTACTTTGTTAGTTCCTGAAATTTACAAATTGAATAATAATATGCCTGTAGATGCCTTTATCACATAAGGAAGTCCTCGTGTAGGTAAAGAATAAATAAAATTATCCTTACTTCTTAATTTTAATTAAATATTCCTTCAGAAAATATCATCATTCTTTTAAATTCGACTATCAATTAATCAAATCTAATTTATTATAAAATATATAAAAAAGAATTTAATTTACATTAGTTTTTTTTAGCCATTATAATTTATTCTTTTATTTAAAAAACTCTACAATTATCTATAAAATTATTCATGATCAAAATAAACTTTTAATTTAATTTAATAAAACAACAATTTTAATTTATCTTCAAAAAGAAGAGCTTTTAGATTTGAAAAAAGTTAAGAACATTTTGATAAAATAATATTTATCTCTTTATTTATTTAATTTTAAAAATAATTATTTTTTTTAAAAAGGTAATCAACATTTTAGTAATTGGTTTGCTGAAAACAACAATTTCTCTAAAATGAGTGCTAGAATTACTTTAAATAAAGACCCTGTAGTTTAACTTCCAGCTTATTCTTTTCCTTTTTCTTTCAAACATATTGGAAACGAAGTATTTTATAAAGATCCCAGTATTAAGCATGAATTTACTAAATGCTTGAAACCAGAAGATTAAAGCTGCTCTTTCGGTATTTATTTTGCTACCAATATTATTGACCATTAATCTTACTTTGGATATGGTTGGGGATCAGAATTACTTTTCTGTCGCTGATTAATTAATAAAAAAACAAATAAGCATATCAAATATTTGTTATATTGATGTTAAAAATATGTTTTATTAAATGTTTTTTTTCTAAAATGAATTAATGTAACTCCATTTTCATTAAAAATAAATATTTTTTTAATAAGTAAACTCTTATATTTATTTCTTTTTTTTAATAACGAATAACAGAAAATTTAAGTTATCTCATTCTCTATTCAACAATATATTAAATAATAATAAATGTTAGAAATAGTTATATAATTCCATTTAATCAAGTTAATTGCTTGGAAGGAAAATCTTTTTGAAATGATTTTCTTAATGAAAAAATAAAATCAATAGGAGAACAAAAGTCTAATTATTTAAAATAAAATTTATTATTATAAAAAGGTTATTAATATTGATCATCAAATTAGTTTTAAGTTCTATAAAAATAATTTTACTAATAAATATTTATTAAATAAAAATTATAATTAAAATAATGATTGTCTTAAAAACAAACATTCAGTTTAAAGATGAAAAGTCACTAATTGAATATTCTAATTTTTTTTCATAATACGTAGCATCTTGATGTTTAGTGTATTCATTTAAAGTAGACATATTTTTATATTTATGATTTTAATAAATAGAATTAGCTAACTAATATTAATTCGTATGATTAGAAATATTGGTCATTGTTTTTTATAAAAGCTATTTATCTTTATCTAAATCTAGCGATTTTTTTAGTAGCAGAGTATTAACATCAACAATGTATTCTATTTAAATTTAGACCTATTGTATACCTATAAGCTGTATCTAAGGTTTATCTTTAAGGCAAATTAGTTTCATTATATTTTAAATATACTCCCAACACATAAAGTTAATTTTTGAGGAGCTTTATAAATCAAAAAGTGATATTTAAGATTGATCATCAACATTTAGATTTATTTAGCTTGATTGAATAATCAACAGTATTTTTTCACAAAACTAGTCTTTTATTAAACTTATTTTAAAAAATTCAATATTTTCAGCTCCTAAAATAGATATAAATGACATTAGAGTGGTTAGTATAAATCCTTTATCTGAGTTAATTTTTAAATTAGGCAAATTTCCTTCAACTTTAAATTCGCTAGATTAATAAATTTATTTGATTTAATTGATGATTTCGTTAAATTAAAAGCTCTCTATTTTTATATTCCTTAATTTTTAAATAAAGGCTTATAAAATGATTTATACTTGGACTATTATTTGTTGAGATTAAAAAGGGTTTTTTGCAGAATATTCAACTGAACTTAATTTGTTTTTTATACAATTGACCGTTTCTAAAGCTAAATCATTTTTATAAAATAAGTTATCTTCTAATTTCTTCATTTTCTATAAAAAGCTAATGTCTTCTAAACAAATTACCAAATATGGTTGATTCATAACTACTGTATAAACATTGACTTTGAAATAAGTTTTTTACTGTTAATCCTATTTTATTAAAGATACTTTTAAAGTTTCTATTTTTTTTTCTTCTGAAAGCAATTAGTCTTAATTTTAATCTTAATTATTTTATTTTGAGCTACTCGTTTTCATAGATTTAAATTTTCTTTATTTATTCAATTTGTTGTGGATGAAATGGCTATAAACATTAGCATGCCTTTAAAGCAAGTAATCTTTGAGAGTTTTAAATTGCAAGCATTTATTTTCATGGTTATGTTATTTACAATACGAATTAAATTCTTCTATTTGAAGCTGACCTAAGAACTAAATATATTTCTCTTAGCTTTTCTAGATATCAAATTATTATGCTCTTTTATTGCAATCTTTAAATATTTATTAAATACAAATTTTGTTTGAATTCAACATTAATTTATATATAAAATTTTAATTTCATTTTTGCCTGAACTAAATAAAGGTTGTTTAATTTATCTATTAATAATGTAAATTAATTGATTAGAAAATTAAGTTTCTTATTTAATGCTTAATAAGTAGATATTTTTACTAAAATAAAGAAGAAAATATAAATTATAAAACAAATTAAATATATATACCATCGACTGACATCTTGTGAGTTCTATAATCGAATGATTGCAAAATGAATAAATTGGGTATAATTTTTTCAAAAATGTTTTCCCATTCTTAAAAGTTTTTTAAAGCAAGGTAGAGCTTTCGATCATTAACATTGTGGAAATATTTATAAGCGCACACGATTATAATAGAAAAAGAGTAGTTTACACTGTAGATGTAAGAAACTTATTAGAAATAAGTGATTATTCCTATATTGGCTATCATAGCTATAGTTTCAGCTGTAAAATTTTATACCTCTATTATCCATATAACTGCTTGAGTCTATTTTTAAACCAAATAAATTTAATAGAGGACTTAAATAAGATGAAATTATTAATGGATTTTTTCAAGAAAATTTACTATCCCATTCATGTAATATATCTCATAAGGTTTGTGTTACTCTTTTGCATTTCTTGAACAAATACTAAAAGTAGAATAAACTTATCCTAACATAATAAAATACTGAGAGTATTTCATTGGCACAAATTTTACTAGAATAACCAAAAGTAATGGAGCACAAATTTAAGAATATGTGATAATATTTGTTTGAGAGAAAAAAATAATTTGCATGCAACTAAAAACCATGATCTGAGTACATATCAAATAAGTTATCTTGAATCTCTATTTTATTGTAATTATGTTTAAGCATTAAAAAATCAATCATAATGTTAATTATAATTCAAACTAACTACAAAAAATATTTAGTAAATAAAATACTTTAGAAGAACATTCACTAAGAAAGCTTTATTCTAACGTTTTATCTTTAAATTTAGCAGACCATTTACTTAAAATGTCATCTTTATAGTACTTCATAATTATATATTTTTATTTTTTGTTACAAAATATCTTTCGCTTTAATTAGCCTTGTTTTACAAAATGTATCTGTTTAATTACTTCTATTATTTCATCTAATTTTTATGTATTTGATGATAATATTGATTGAAAATTGTATAAAAAATTGCAAAAAATAACAACAAAATAAGAGCTACTCTTAATCAATTAAGAATTTAAAACTATGTTATTTACTATTTATAGTTTTTACTCTAAAAATATAAATATTTTTTTTTACATTTCCTATTTTTTAAAAATTAAAAAGTTAATTTTCAAGTAGCAGACATTTATCATTAATATTTAAACAGCCATAAATAAATAAATTATTCTTATATTATTTTAAAATTTAAACTATTCAATCAATTAAATTAAATTTATTTTAGCTTTGGTTAAAAAATTCTATTTATATTTCTTGTAAATGAAATGAACGTATAAATTTTAATTTTTAAAGTTATTTAAGACAGTTTTTAAAAATTATTTTGCAAAGATATAGATTTTAAAATTAAAATAAATGACTAAAAAATATAAATAATACCGTAAATCCATTAATTTTATTTAAAAAATTTTTGTAAAAATGAAACATCTACTAAATACCTTTATTATTTAAATTATTTTTATTTTTTTAAATTTAAAACAAAATATATAAACATAAATCAAATACTATTATATAAATTTTATTAATTTTATATTCATTTAAATTAGATAGATAAATAGTAATAGGTTACACCTATTACTATTTATCTTTTAATTATAAAAAAAAAATTCTGCAATTAGCTATATAATACTAATTAATTGACTATTAAATTCATTTTAAACTTATGATATCGCTATTTGTGAAATCAAATTTTTGAATAGGAGATAAAATATCATAGTTTTTAGTGCATTCATTTAAGCTAATCATATATTTATACTAAGGACTTTAATAGATAGAATTTGTTAACTGCAGTTAATTTTTTAGATTAGAGATATTAGAACCTGTTTTTTAACGAGATAATTTATGGTCGTTTTATTCACTAAGAGAGAATTTATAATTTTATTTTAAAATAGTAATATCAGCTATATATTCAATTTAAAATTAAACTTTTTAGCTGTCAATAATCTGAATGATAGGTTTATCTTAGAGGCAAATTAATTTCATTATATTTTAAATATACTCCCAACACATTGTATTCATTTTTGAGGGTTTTTATATACCAAAGAGAGTAATTGATGAATGATCGTTGAAATTAAAATTTGTATAAGTAGATTAAATAATTAATACTATTTTATCACAAAAATCTTCTTTTTTTAAGTATATTTTAAAAAATTCGATATTTTCAGCTCCCAAAGCAGATATGAAAGATATAAGAGTGATAAATATAAATCCTTTGTCTGAGTTTATTTATAAATTTGTTATATTGCCTTAAATTTTGAAATCAAAATCTTAATAAATGAATTATACTTTTTAGATGACTTCCTGAAATAAAAAATTTTATACTTTAGTAGGCCTTAATTTTTAAATAAAAGCTTATAAAATTATTTATGTTTATGCTATTTATTTCTTGATACAGTCGACAAGATTTTTGTTAGAACACTTAATCGAACTTAATTTATTTGATATACAGTTTACCATTTCATATACTAAGTCTTTTTTTTAATAAAAGTCATCTTCTAATGTCTTCATTTTTTAAAAAAAGCTAATGTCTTCTAAGCAAATAACTAAAAACGGTTCATTCATGAAGACTTTATGAACATTAACTTTAAAAATGGTTTTTTATGATTTATCTTGATTGAGAAATGACACTTTTAATGAGTCTATTTTTTCTTTTTCCTATACTTAATTGAGCATCTAGCTTTAATATTAATCTTGATGCGATATATGTAAACTACTGGTTTTCATAGATTTGAATTTTTTCTACTTATTCAATTTACTCTGAACAAATTAGCTGTAAATATTAGCATGCTTTTCTAGCAAATAATCTTTGAGAGTTTTAATTTGTTGCTATTTTTTTTCATAACTATTTTACTTAGAGCTTAAATCAAATTCTTCTATTTAAAGCGAGCTCAAGAATTCAATATACTTTTCTTAGCCTTTTTAGATACCAAATTATTATGCTCTTTTATTACAGTCTTTATTTATAAATAAAATGTTAAAATATATGCAAAAACTTTAATTAATTTGTTCTCAATTTTGGATTTTAATTGAATAAATTAAGTAAAGAAACTAAATGTAAATATAAACGATTAAATTAATTATCAAGTATATTAAATTTCTTTTAGCTTGAAGTAAATATTTAAATCTATAATAGATATAAATAAAATATTTTAATAGCTAAAATAATATGGAAATACCAAGTAGTGACATCTTGTGAGTTCTATAGTCGAATTACTGCAAAATGAATAAATTGGGAATAATTTTTTCAAAAATTTTTTCCCACTCTTAAAAGTTTTTTAAAGCAAGATACAATTTTCTATCACTGATATTGTGAGAATACTTATAAGCACACAAAATAAAAATACAGAATGAGTAATTTACACTGTAGATGTAAGAGATTTGTTAGAAGTAAGTGATTATTGCTAAATTGATTATCATTGATGTAACTTCAACTGTAAAATTCTATATTTCTACTATCCAAATAACGACTTATACCTATTTAAATTCAAAAATGTCTCAAATAATTTATATATTTAACATCATCTTTAAATTCAAAAAGAAATCATTATATATTATTCAAACAAATGCTTACCAAACCATTCATATAATATATCTCAAAAGATTTATTCTGCTCTTTTGTATTTCGTGCGCAAATAGAATAGGTAGAATAAATTTATCCAAGCACAATTAAATATTGAGAGTATTTCATAGGTACAAATTTTATGAGGATAATTATAATAAACGGAGCAATAATTTGTGAATAAGTACTAACAGTTTTTTCAGAGAAAAAAATAATTTACAAAGAGCTAAAAACCATTATCTAAATGCACATCAAATAAGTTATCTTAAATCTCTGTATTATTAATATTAAGATCATGTTTAAACATTAAAATCACTAATTTAATTATAATCAAATGCAAGTAAATGTAAATTAAATACACCAGAAGAACATTCTCTATGAAAACTTTATTCTAAAGAAGAGTCTTTAAACTTAGCGGACCATCTTCTTAAAATGTCATCTTTATAGTATTTCATAATTATTCCTATTTGATATATTAAAAAATTTATTTTCTACTGAATAGCTTTAACAAATGTAAATTACTTTTATTGTTTCTTCTTACTTTCTTTCTTTTTGTTTAATTATAAATTTGCTATCAAAATTTTTGATAAATTATTAATTGACTGCTCGAAAAACTCTCATACATCAGGCTTTAAAAATTTATTATTTGTAATATAAAATGATTCGATAGATAAATAGATATTCTTTGCCTATTAAATTATTACTTCATTTTTTGAATTAAAATAACATAAAATCTCTCGTAGATTCCAAAAATAAACAAAAATAAAGAGGAAATTTATTTTAATAAGAATACATGATAAATAAAGCTTTAATTGTTTATCACAAATTAAATTTGCAATTTTGAAAATAAAATAGAACTCAAATTAATTAAGTTATTTTGCCTGTTTACAGTTTGATTTTAAATTATTTTTTTCACATTAAGAGTAATTAATTATTTATAAATCAAAAGCAAAAATTTGATAGTGAGAAAAGTTAAAAATAAATCTTAAATTAAATGTAAATTACATTTGAGATAAATTGATTTTTTTTATCTGTTAATTTTCCTTTTTATGTAATCATTATTAGCATACTTTTTTGCTCATAAATTTAACTACCAAAAAAGATTAAATTAAAAATTTTAAAAATCTGTACTATGTAAAAAAAGCGAGAGAAATCAACATTCAATTCTTCAAAAGGTAGAACAAATTCGTAGAAGTAATGATTCTATTTTCTGTATTTTCTATAAATATTAAAATAGTATTTAAAAATAATTGTTTTTATTTTGCTACTTAATTGATGTTATTTAAATATCTTTTTAAATATCTTTTTTTGGGCTAATTGAGTTAGTTTAAAATATCAAGCAATTTAAGGTAAGTCTAAATTATGATAATAAGTAGAAGTATTAACTTATCATTTTAAATTTAATATCTTTTATTTAAAAGTATTTATTTGCTATCAGTTAAACTTATCTAAAAGAGCTCTTTATGATCAGTTAAATAAAAAAGCTTTATAATCACAATAATATATAATTCACTTTGTGCATTACTATTTAGAAATGATAGTAAATTTAACTGTTAACATAAATTATTTTTTTGTAAGAAATCAGCTTTTATTTTTGAATAGAGATAAAATTAATATGTATTTACTGTTGATTTTATATATATCTTTAATATTTTTTTACTGGTTTAATAGAAATAAAGTATTTTAAAATTATTTATAAGATCATCTATTTATTTGTTTATTGTTTTTAGTTAAATATTTATATATGACTTAGAAAGATTATTTACATATATATAATACATTTTCCTAAATGTTTTAAATAGAAGTAGAAACATCTCACAATTAGTTTTGAAGAGAGATAAGTTTTGTATGTGTGCTTGGTTATATATCATCAATATTTTTTCTTTGATTTGATAGAGAGTTAATATTTTAAAAATTATAAACAAAATTAGCTATGGTAGGTTTAGTTGAATCTGCTTCTTTACAACTAAGTTTTACGCAAAGCTGAGAAGATTAGATTGAATCAAGCCTAATTTAATCTTCAGATAATTAATCATGTAATTATTCTTTTATTGGCTCAATGAATTTTATGCTGCTTTGCTTTGATGAACATCTAGTAAAGTGTTTAGCAACATTCTAGAAGTTATTGGATTTTGTTATATTTAATAGACTAGTGCAGGTTGGTTTTTTTAGCATTTAAGGTGACAAAATATACTTATCTTAATTAAATGAAGATTCCCTTAACAAGTTTACGTCTGTTAAATATTCTATCTAAATTTTTATTTAATTATCATCCATAAACATGATTTCTGGTTTATCCCTTAAGCAGATAGACTTCATTATATTCTGCAAATAGCCAAAACAAATTGAATTTATTTTTGAGTAGAATCTTAAATCAAATAAGTACAAGCTTTTTTCTTGTTCGTTAATCTATTCAGAATTTCTGGTATTTATATTTAAAATGATTTTTTCTGATAATTTATCTTTGAATTAGTTAATTTCAATAGAATCGATGTTTTCTACTCCCAAACTAGAAACAATAGTAAATATTGATTTAAAAATATATTTTTTATCTGAAAAAATCTACAAATCCTAATAATTGCCTAAAATATTTATATTCAAATCATTATAAATCAATTTTATTTTATCAATCACCTCACTAAAATAAAATTGCTTTAGATTTAAAGGCTTGAGTTTTTGTTGAAAAGATTGCAAAATTAGTTTGAATTACATGATTTAACGCTAAAAACTTCTTACTGAAGATTATTTGATATATTATAAGTACTGCAATTTATTTTCTAAGCATTACACTAACTCATGTACCAAATCAACTTAATTGAGCTGCTTTTCTTTTAGATATTAAATCTTTTAAAATAGGCTTATATCTTCCATGCAAATGATTAAAAATGGTTCATTCATATTTAAAGCAAATATCTTTACTTTGAAACATATTTTTTTTTATGTTTCTTAATCTAGCATTGACACACTTAAATTTTCTACGAAATCTTAACTTCTATCACATTCTTTCTAAGCTTTCGTTTAGCTATTTTAAGACGGACTCTACCTTATGTTTCTTATTTTCATCGACTAGAATTTTTTTTAGGTGTTTGTATTTCCTTCAATATAAATTCTATACATTTCTTCATGCCTTTTTAGGAGATAATCTTTAAGCGTGCTGATTCCTTAGCTGTTAAAAAACGAGTCAAAAGGCTTCGTTATAGTTAAAAATTCTTCTATTTTCAACTAACTTAAAAATTATATATATTTCTCTTAGCTTTAGTTTATCTAATACTTTTTAGCTCTCTCATTACAATCTTAATTTATAAATATAAAAATTAAAAAATCTACAAATTGAAGGTAAATAATGTTTATCTATAAATATTATATTCATTCTCAATAGAAGGATGATATATGCTATTTTTAAGCATTCTCAACAAACTATCAACTCACAATCAATTACCATAAACAAATTTGTTTTATTTCTTATTTATTTTTATCTTAAAAAAAAAAACTGAGTTAATTTTTTAATATTTATAAAGATTAGTCAAGTAAAAATGACAGACAGTGTTTTGATAGTTAAGTTGTAGATGAAATGTAAGATTTCAATAAGAAATAAATTTGTATTTTTGTTTAGATAATAATTAATTTATTGTGTGGTAAAATGATTAGTTATTGAAAATTAGATTGGATATCAATAAATTAATTCATTAAGCTTTCTATGTGAAAGTATTAATTGTATTTTAAATTAATGTAAATTAAATACCATAGACCTTCATTCGGTGAGTTCTGTAATCAAATGACTGTAAAATAAATAAATTAGGTATTATCTTTTCAGAAAGGCGCTCCCACTCTTAAAAGTTCTTAAGAGCAAGGTACAATTTTCTATCATTTATATTGTGAGAATATTTATAAAAGCATATTATTATTATAGCCAAAAAATAATTGATGCTATAGTTATGAGGTATTTATTAGTAATAAGTAATAATCCCAAAATTTATAAGCATAGAGAAAGATTCAGCTAAAAAATTCTGGCATTCAACTATCCAATACATAACTTAGGCCTATTTGTTAAATTAATTTAGAAGTTTACACATGAAATCAAAAAACTAGATACAAACAAGTAATAATAATAATAATAATAATTAATTAATTTTGTTGGCTAACTCTTAAAATTAACTCATTTACTTATTTATGGTGCTTCATATATAATTTGATTGAAAATTTAATAATATTAATGAAAAATATTTTTTACAATTCCATTAAGAAAATAGAGCTCTGGATTTTTATCTAAATTAATTTAATTCACGCTGCAAATAGAGTAAGTTGTGAATATTTGAGTAAAGATTAAAATATACTGAGAGTATTTCCTAGGTGCATATTTTATAAATATCATAAAAATAACTGCTGCAACTACTTAAATCAATTTATAAAGATTGTATCCTGTTACAAATATCATCAATGACGCGTTCTACACAATAACTTAAACAGCTATAAAATAGACTAGCTTAAACCTCTAAATTTTTAGCAAAAAATATGTACTTAAAAAATATTTTTTATATGATTGAATACCAATTATTTTAAATGCGTTAATCTAAAACAATGTATTTACCTTTGAATACAAATCCACATGAAATTTATTTTCGATATCACTATCCTTGAATTTTGCAGTGTATTTATTAAGGACATCATCTTTGTAATATTTCATAATATTTCTTTGTTTGTTTGTTTTAAACTATTTTTATTTCTTTTTTGTTACAATAATTTATAATTAATTAGTGAATGTATTTATTTGTTAATATATTTTTTAATAAACAAATGATGATAAAATATACTTATTTAAATGTTACTGATAGCTCTAAGTAAATCCTAAAAATTATTAAGCTGCTTTCTAATTCTCAAAATACCAAATACTTAAATATATATGATAATATAATATTTACAAATAACCTTTATGCAAAAACTGTATTAAAAACATTTAATCAACTTATTAACTATTTATTTAATTTCGAATACAATGAAAAGCTTTTTACCTTACTTAATTATATTCCTAGCAAAGTAAAATCAAATTAAAAGAAGAATTAATTCATAATGATTTTAAAATAATTTAAGAGATTTGAATAACATTCATTATATTAAAATTACTCCATAAAAATACTACTATGAAAATATGTAAAATAAGAAAAAATAATAATTAAATTACAGCTGATATTTTTTTTTAAACTTTATTAAAATTAATAATTTATTTGACTTATCCTTAATATTTTTAGCTTACAAAATTAATATTAAATTAAATGAATTTATTAATTTAGGTTGCACATAAATTTATTTGTTATTCTAGTTTTCATGAAAATAAACCAAAATATCTAAATAGATTTTTATCTTACTTGATATTTCAAATAATATTGCTTCCTTAATTTGATAAAGTGTTAACCTTTTTAAAATTATAAACATAATTAGCTATTGGATAGTCCTTCAATTTCGGTGTGTCTATTTCTCTTGAAGGAAATCTAACACACATATGAGAAGAATGCATTGAATCTAGCCTGAATTAACATTCTGAAAGGTCGCTTTCTTATTCTCTAATAGGTTATTTATATTTAAGGCTACTTTACTTAGGCGTACACCTAATAAAAGGATTTGTTTAGGTTTAAAAGTATTAAGATTTAGTTACATTCTACATACTAACACTAGTTTACTTTTTTGAGAGAGCAGGAGACCAAATAAATTTATCTTAAGTGCATTTAAGGTCAGATAAATATTTAATGTCAACTAAATATTCCATTTGTATTTGAATCTAATTATCCCCAATTAAAATTATCTCAGGCATATCTCTCAAGCAGATAATTTTCATTATTTTTTTTAAATATTTAAAGCACATTGAATTTATTTTCTGGTAAAGTTTTAAATCAAAAAGATAAAAACTTTTTTCTTGCTCATTTATTTATTCATTGCTGTTTTTAGCAAATATGTTTAAAGTTATTTTTTCTGACAATTTATCTTTGTTTGTGCTGATTACAATAGATGTTATATTTTCTACTCCCAAACTAGAAATTATAGCGAAAATAGACCTAAAAATATATTTTTTGTCAGAAAAAACCAGCAAATTCGAATAATCTCCTAGTATTTTAATACTTTAATCTTGATAAAGCAACTTGATTTTTTCAATAACTTCACTGAATAAAAATTATTGAATATCTAAAGGCTTCAGCTTTTGTTAAAAAGATTGCAAAATTAATTTGAATTACATTATTTTACGCTAAAGGTGTCTAATAGAATTCTATTTTGTATATTATATTTATTACATTTTGTTTTCTAAGCATTTGACTAATTCTTGAATTAAATCAATTTGGTTCAGTTATTTTTCTTTGAGAGATTTATTTTCTTAAAATAAACTAATGTCTTCCATGCAAATTATTAAAAATGGCTCATTCATGTGTAATACAAATATTTTCACCTTAAAACACACCCTTTTGTTTGTTTGTTAGCTTATCATAGAAACGCATAAGTTTTCTACATAATCTTAACCTCCATCGCTCTCTTTCCAATATTTCGTTTAACTAGATTAATTAGGACTCTAGTGTAAATTCTTTTTCTTCAATTACTAGTACTCTGCTTAGGTGTTTGCATCACTCTCAATATAAACTCTATAAATTTCTTCATGCTTTTTCAGTAAATAGTCTTTGAGTGTGCTGAATCCCTAATTCTTATCAAGGCTGTCTAAAGGTTTAGTTACAGTCAAGAATTATTCTATTTTCATCTAATTTAAAAATTAAATATACTTTTCCTAGCTTTAATTTATTTAATACTATTTAGCTCTTTCATTACAATCTTTATTTATAAAATAATATATTTTTAATAAAAATTTTCATTTGAAGGAGTTAATTTTTTGGCATCATCAAAAATCTGATTAATTTTGTAAGGCTTAAAATGAGTATTAATTAATTGATCTGAATTTGATTAATTTTTTATCAAAAAAATATTGTTTCAGTGAGGTGAATGATTAATTGTAAGGCAACGAACGTACGAATGAATGAAAGAATAGGATTAAACAATTGAAGAAATTTACGATAAACTAAAAATGATATTTTTTAAAATATAATTTCATATGAATTTAAATAATATACCATAAACTTGCATTCTATGAGTCCTGTAATCAAAAGATTGTAAAATAAATAAATTTGGTATTATTTTCTCAGAGAGACGCTCCCATTCTTAGAAATTCTTAAGAGCAAGATATAATTTTCTATCATTAATATTATGAGCATATTTATAGAAACATATAATGAGTATTGCAAAGAAATAGTTAATGCTGTAGTTGTGAGGTAATTCTTAATAGTAAGTGATTATCCCAAAATTAATTAACATGGAAACAGATTCAGCTAAAAAATTCTGGCATTCAACTATCCAATACACAACTTAGGTCTATTTTTTAACATTAATTCATTGAATGATATATATAATATGTGATATAGAAAAATTAATTAAAAAAATAGCAGATTTATTAATTAAGTAAATAATTAAAGTTATCATTAAATAACGCAGCTTTTAAAATTCAGTATTTTTATGGTTCATATTTTTTCTCAAACACACAATACTTTTATCGGTTGAATAAATCAATAAAATACTTAATTACAATACCATTTAGATAGTAGATTTCGCGATCTTTATTAATGTTTAATTTATTTATTGTGCAAATAGAATAAGTAGTATATATCTAAGTTAGCATAATTATATACTAAGAGTAATTTCTAGGCACATATTTAATCAATATCATAAAAAAAATGCTTGCTATTACTGAGCTCAAAAAGTAATAATCTAGTCCTTTCACAAAAATCATAGATGAGACAGCTTGTACTATCACATAGAGTGCTATCAAATAGACAAGTTTAAATCTCTAATGTTTACACAAAATGCATTAAAATTAGTTTCTTCAAAGTTATTTTTGAAATAATAAATCGTTGGAGAATACAAATCCCAAAATCAAATACAAAATACTTACTTTAGAATATATATCATGATGAAAATTATTCTCAAAATCGCTGTCTTTGAATTTAGCTAACCATTTATTGAGAATTTTATCTTTGTAATATTTCATAGTACTTTATTTAGAATTGTTATATTTACTAGTTTTTTGTTTTAATTATTAATAACTAAGATTGAATTTTTTATATAAATTAAGTGACGATACCTCTACTTATTTGTATGTTACTTGATATTATTAATTTTCAATTAATTTAAGTATAATTCAGTATATTGTTTATCAAGGTAGTAAAAAAATCTTACTAATTTCCTTATGATTTTTCAAGAAATAAATTCAAAAACCAATCATTAACATTTATTATTTAATTAAAATCAAGAAAAGTCATAAGTTATTTTGTTTCTAAAAATACATAAACAATTCAGTGGTAATATATTTTCATACATGAAACTACTTTTGTTTATTCATTAATTTATCAAGCTGCTTTTCAATCAAAAGTTTTAGATGAAAATAATAGCTAAAGAATATTTTTAACTTTTCTTTAGAGCAAATAATCTACTGATTGTAAATATTTAGCAGATCTTAACAATAATTGATATTAAAATAGGTGGTTTTTTAAAGTAGAATTAAAAAAATTATAATTAAATTTTTGAATTAATTTAAACATAAAGTGTTCAAATTCAATATTTAATTTTTATTCAATAAATTAATCAATTCATAAGTGATTTAAAATTAGATATTACGTTTAAATAAATATTTAATTAATATTTTGTAGTAACTAAAGAGAAAAATAAGTTGCTATATAGTAAGATTCTTTTTTTATTTATTGTATTTTACCAATACCTATGCTTTATTCTTTAGTTTTTATACAATAATTTTTTAAGATATAAATGATACGCTTTATACAAGATAGAATTCTTTTGAGACATTTTTAATACTTTATTTTTATAATTCTGTGACAATTAAAGTGAAAAATATGTTCTTAGAAGTAATATTATCTCTTTGTTGCTTGTATTTAACTATAAACTGTGTTCTTTTTTACAATATATGTTTTAAATATAAATGATTTGCTTAAAACAAGATAGAATTATTTTGAGAATTTATTTTATAGTTTATTTTTATATTTAATTAGGTTATTAATTTTGAAATAGAATGAAAAATTAATTTTATCATATTTTGAAAGAAAATTTTATAATTGAATGAAGTCAAATAACTCTTTTTGATTCTTTTTTTAAATCAGGAAGTATGTCTTCGATATTAGTGAAAATTCCAACACTATAAATTGAATAATTTGGTTTTTTAGTAACTTTTATTTCGTTCTTAAAACATATTTTCTGCATAAATTTTTTTATATACTTATTGCATCGTTCATTTACTAGTGAAAAGCCTTGAGATTCATAAAAAAATAGATCTTAGTCATCTTAATAAATTGTGCTTGCAAAATTGCTATTTAGGTTATTTAAATTACTAACAGTATTGCTAATCTTTTTTTGGATTAGTAATGGAGATTAGTTATATTATAAACACGATAAAGCAGGCTTTAATTGTGAGTAAGTTTAGCTTAAATTATTAAGTTAAGATATTGACTAAAAATTTAAGTTATTGTAAGCTTCTAATTTATTTAAGTTACTCACATCTTCAAATGAAACTGTTTAACAATCTTCTTAATTTGCATTTTTCACTTTAAATTTTACTTTGATTATCTCAAAATGAGATTTCTTTTTAATTTTTGTTACTATTTTAATCAAATTTTTTAAATTAACAGCACTTAAGATTGCCTATATTATCTTAAAGCAATAAAATTGCTCTGATTAAATAAAAAGCTATTCTTTATTTTTGTGAAAAACCAAAATGTTAAAGTCACTATAGAGCTTAAGCAATTTGGCTATTAAATCCCCCAAAGAAAATTTAGAAATCTTCATTTTAACATCTTCATTACTAACTGCTTAGGTGATATTTTTGCAATAAAGAATTTGTCTTTGAAGAGATTTCAAATTAGTGGAATCCTAAGAGAGTATGTTATTAAATTTTTAAGAGAGGCAGCTAAATGAATTGTTAAATAAGTCTGATTAGAACTCTTTTTAGCTTTTTAAATTTTGGAAGGAAGAAAACAAGCTAATGTCTTCTAAACAAATAATCAGCAAGGGCTAGTTGATATTTAAATAAAATGGGACTATTTTTACTTTAAATGTTTGTATTTTTTAAGAAGGATCTGATTAATAGTAAACTCTTAGGTTCTCCGCAAATAAATCATTCGATTAGATTTCTATGTCTTCTGATAATTTTTTCTTTCTTTCTTAGTCAATCATTATTGGTTAGATTATAGGAAAAACCTTTTTACTTTTATTTTTGTCCTGCTAATCCTTGTAAAGGTCGCTATGCATCTCTAGCAAGTAATCTTTTAAATTCTTTACTTCATTTACTTTTTGACGACTGCTTGTATTCAAAAACTGAACGTCTAGCTGCATCTTTGTTAAGAAATTTATGTAATTCGGTTGACATATATGAATTTTATGCTTCTAAGCTATCTTATTGCAGTCTATTTAAAATAAGAAATTAGATTAATATTTCATCAGTTTAAAATTACAAAAATTGCTTAATACGAATCAGATTTTTTAATTGAAGAAAGGATTTATTCTTTTCACCAATTTCTTTCTAAATTTTTAAATTATTTTCCTTTATGGGATATTTTTTTCTATTGATATAAAATCACGAATAGATAGATCTTTAGATGGGAATTGAATATAAGTTAAAAGAAAAAATTAAAGAGAAATTAATAATTTTAGCAAATTTAAAGTACCATAAACATCTATTTAACCAGTTATTGTGTCATACTTCTAAACAATATAGTAATTCGGCAGAATTTTATCAGTCATTTTCTCCCATTATTAAAAATTTTATAGAGCTAAAAAGAGCTTTCTCTCATTAATATTGTGTGAATATTTGTAAAAAACAATTATTTCGCAAACAACGATATAACTCAGAATGTAAACATTGTCTAACTTCTAATAAATCAATAGTATTGTTAAGTTTATTTGCATGCATATCCCTTCCATAACAAAGTTTTAAACCTCTACCATCCAATACATCACTTAAGTCTAAGTATTAATTTAAAATAATAAATATTTCTACTGGAGTGATAAAAAATAGATGAAATTCCGAATCAAATAACACTCGTTTATATATCTATTTTGCATTAATTATATACACAGATACACTTTCAAATAAAAATGCAGTGCTATTTTAGAATAAAATAAATTTTTAAAGCCAAAAACATTAATTTACACATCCATTCAAGAAAAATATCTATAAATGATTAGTCGATTCATTTGCTAAAAGATCTTGTGTGGAGTAAGTGGAGTAAACTTGCATAATCATAACCAAATATTAAGCATATTTACGGGGAACAAACTTATTTAAAATCAAAAATATTACTATAGCTAATATAACAATTCCCTAATGGATGGTAAACCCATCAGTAATTATCCTACATATCTGCCAAATGATCTCATAAAAGCACAAAGTATAGACCAGATATAATCTCTATTTATTAGCAAAATATTATTAAAATATCGCATAATGTTCATCATAAAAATGTTGAAAAGTATGTATTGCCAAAACTAAGCTTATTCGAAATAGCTATTTACCTTCTTATAGAGCATTTCAGCGAAAGCATTCTCTATTTTAGGATTGTTAAATTTAGCTGAGAATTTAGAAAGACAATCATCTTTAAAATACTTCATTTTTACTAAAATATTTAACTTCTATTAATCCTTTTTTGCCTTTTTTATATTAACAAATTAATCAAAAAAGCTTACTTTGTTTTGGAAATAATACTATTATTTATTAGATATTTATAAGAAAGTAATTTAGTAATCTTTTTCATTTAAACAACACAAAACTACTTATGTTTTCAATAACTACTTACATTTTCAATGGTAAATCTATATAGACTGGCATACACTTTATTTTTATACTGCTTTCAACTCAAAATTAAAGCATAAATGATGTTAATTACATATTTCTTGAGTGGAATTTGCTAACATTAAAAAAAATTATTAGCATTGGTTTCACCTTTCAATAAATAATACTCAAACAATTTATTTCTTCTAAACATCAAAATACCTTATGATACAAGTCAATATATTTTCATCAATAAATTAATAAATAGTCTTTTAAAAATAAACAATTTATAAAATACATTTAATTTAATATGCGGATAGTCTACAATAATTGAAGCTTAACAAGTCTTTCCCTCTTTTGTCTACTTGATGCAAAAAAAATTTATTAATCTAACTTAAATATTTTTTTGCAAATATAGTTTAAACAAACATCATACAAATTAATTTAAAATTTACTTTCTCATTTTATCTAAAATTAAAGTAATTTTTTATGTGTATTTTTGATATTGTTTTTCTCATTAAATCAAAATATTATTGTAAATAATATATTAAAATACTAATGATGCATAGGTGGGAATTTTATAAATATGTTAATTAAATAAAAACTTGAACTAAAGTTACAATATTATATTTTTTTACTTAAAATATTTAGAACATTTTTTTGAAGGTTACATAAAAATATTTGATGAAGAATATTTATAAAAAAATATACTTTACAAATTTCATCAATTCTTCACTTTACTTTGATTTTTAATAGCTTTAAATTACAATTAAGAAATCCCAAAAAAGTTTAGATTATTATAAAAGGTTAATAAATTAAATTATAATTCATTATTTTTGGTAAAATATTAGAATGGCTATAATTTTTTGTTCAAAAAGATCTTTAATTTAATATTTAATGAACAGAAAAAATTAATACCAACTTTTGTGAAAGGCAATTTACTTCTTTATTGATAAATAGGGTAAAATAATAAATAATATTTTCTAAAATTTAATATGATAATCACCAGTAGAATCCATTTTAAAAATAAAATTAGATACTTAAATACAATTTTATACAAACTTCATATATTTATTTATATTTAAATTAACTCTTCTTTTGATTTTATTAGATGATTTCATCTTTATAATTACTTAATTTTTATTTTTATTTTTTCTAAACCAGATTATATTGTTTAAAAAAATTATAAATTTATTTATATTTGCATGCACTGATGTTTCCACTGCTTTATACAACTGTATTTAAGTTGATTCTCAAAAATTGAGATATTCCGCTACTCTTTCTGATGTTAAAATTACTCATTTATTATTGAGTAATTCTAAATAGTAAATAATTTAAATATTGCTTTTATTAAAAAGAGATTGCTTGATTACTAATTTAAATTTGATTGTTACATATATAAATTATTTATGAATATAATTAAGGATTATAACCATTAACTTCTTTAATACTCCAAATATAAGAATAGGTATGTAAAATTTCTTTTTACAAAAACAAATTTTACACTTATATAAAAAAATCAGCTATTTATCTCAGCATTTTGCTTGAATTAATTTCTATTTCATTTTTTTTAAATTTTTGCTTATTAGAAAATATATTATTTTAAGCTTATTAAAGTTTTAAAATAAATTTAATTGGATTATACTTAAATAAAATAATCTAATTTTATTTTAATTAAGAAAATTAAAAATATTTAAAAGCTTAAAAAAATATTCAAAATAATGTCTAACTTTTCAAAGTATTTTTTTAAAAATTGAAATTCTTAATTTAATTGAAAATTAAAATAATAATAATAATAATAATAATAATAAATTTTATAAACAAGTAAAGTATAATTAAAAAAAAACATTTTTTAAGCGTTTTAATTTTATTTTTTAATATAGAAGTAATTATTAATAGGACGAAATTCACTCTCTGCAATTAACACAAGTTCCTATAAGATTGACTTTTTTTGCTCTGCAATAATATTTAGAGATTTTAAATAGATTTCCACATTTAACACATGCTAAATCAAGGAGAGATTGCTAACATAGATTTTAACATGTCTCACACATAGTATCTATTTTATTGATTTTGTTTTAAATCATTACATTTCTTCTTGTGAAAAAGCATTTCTTACAGAGTGTACATTAAGTTCCAACAAATGTATCTAGTTATTTTTACTTTAATTTTTCTTCTTCTTCTTATTTTTATTTGAGAATTTTTTCCTCTTCTTCTTATTTTTATCTTTCTTTTTCATATTCAGCAAGCAATGCAAACCCTCTTTTCTTTTTTTATTTTTTAGGTTTCTATTCATTTTATTATAGAGGCTTTTCTTCCATAATATCTTTTTGCTAAGCAATTTCTTTCTTTTCCAAATACTATTCTAAACCATAAAAATCACTAAAGAAATCAAAATTTTTAGGAGTTTTTCCTTGTAAGATTGGATGAATAAGGTTAAGTCTTTCACAATACTCATTGCAATGATGTGTATGGAAGAATTTAAGCATTCCTTCATATCCAAGATCTCCTTGTCCATAGAGTCTAGACCTATTTTTTGTATGAATTTAAGGATCAGTAAGCACTCCTAAATCAGCTCCTTAAATATCTACTGCTAAAAGCTGGCCCTATGAGTATTACCATGTAAAATGGCTGAAAGCTTAAGAAATTTGATTGAATTATGAGTTTTGATCAGAACTTGTCCATCCAGCGTTATTATTATATTTTTAATAATCTCCCTCAATATAGTTTTCAACAAAATAGTATTTTATGTCTTTGTTATAATGTCTTAGAACCTCATAAATGGAGCTATCGACAAAATTAATTAAAATAGGAACCTATTATTAAAAAAATTTTAAATGTTAATGATTAAAAAGTTTTTAATGTTAAATAATTACTTCATCATGATCAGTTGTTTTTAGTAGCATCCTTGAATTGAATTCATCAGCAAAGTAATGACAAGCAATAAGACTCATAGAATCTCTCTTCATTATTTCGAAATTAGAGTTATCACTCCAATTTTTATGCAATTTTGCAACTAATTTCTGATTCAACATTGTGTCATAAGCATAAAAGGCAAATCTCATGGCTCCTTCTGAGAAATATTTCTTAAAGATTTATATTTTTGAAGTTAATTTTTAAAGTTTGATAGTAGGATTGTTCCAGTCAATTTATTTTTTCTTTTCTACATAAGCTGTAATACAAACACAACTGAATGTAAAAGCTTCTTTATTGGAAATGCTAGTATGCCAAGAGTTAGTTTCATCCATCGAAGTTGGTTGATAGTTCATAAATATTTATTATTCAGGAGTGTAGTTAGGAACTTCTTCTTAAATAACTCTAACTTCTTTTTTTGCTATTACTTCCTTAATATTTGATTTGTTTTTACCATTTTCTTCCTTCTCCTCTTCTTCTTCATCGTCATCATCATCTTCTTCTTATTCGCGAATGACATTTTTTTTGTTATCATATTTGTCTTTAAGACCTCCAGCTGTTGCTTTTACCGAGTAAGCAAGCTCAGTATGAGATAAACAAGCTGTGTTAAGCAACCCTTTATGAGTTCTTAATACCCTAATAGCTAATTCTCCAATAGAATCATATCCATGATTTACTTTTTCCTTTTTTTCATTTTATCCAGTTGTTCCTCCTCCCACACCAAGAGTAGTACCTGTAATAGATGTCAAAACAGTCTTTGCAATAACTGCAGATTTTTCTTTTGACTCTTTGTATCTTACGTTATTAGATTCTCCAGATAAATTAATTCTCATAATGTCTTTTCCACATGTTTTTTTGTAGATATCTTAAAAAATTGAATACATTAAATTAGTAGAACTATTAATATCTAACACAGATAACTCTATATTTCTTTTAGCTAAAGTTTCAATTAATCCTTCAATGTTAATTCCTTTGGGACAACCTTCAGGATAATCGTCAGAAGTTGTATGGTACTTCTTTCCATGGCATGGAGCATCAGCAATAATAAATAAATTCTTAGTTTTGCTGATCCAACCTTTATTTATTATATATTAATTTGTTTATAAAATTGAAGATTTTATAAATAATTTAAAAGATTTTTGTTTACTTAATTCATGAATTGCAGTGTACAAACCTCCTGCTAAATCTTCAGGACCATCTCCACCACCTGAGGCCACTAGTTTTCCAATAAAACTTTCTAGATTTTCATATTTTGAAGATATGAATGGAAACTTTTCAATTCTATTAGTATCACAGTGATCACGATAAGCTACAAATCCAGCTCTAAATGTGCTATTTGCGAATTACTGCTTCAAAGCATTAAGAATGTTAATTATTTAAGTCTTGCATCTTTAAATCCAACTTCCCATAGAACCTGTACAGTCTAACACAAAAGCTAAATCACACGAATCCTCATTTGCTAATTAGGCAGATTCTTGATTAGTGTTATTTTGAAGTTAAAATTGTGTGGCAACTATGTTTCTATTTATATTTTTGTTAAGACTTACAACTTTTTTTTAATAAGGAGCGTAAGGGAGCATAATGTTGAAATCATCATTCATCTCCTTTAAATTTTATGTAAATAATTAAAATTCTTTATCTTAAGATTATTCCTCCATTTTCTTTGAGTTTTTTAGTATTATTGTTGCCTTAGTAATATAAATAGTATTTCAACACTTATTGCTTTTTTACTTTTATTTTAATTATAATCCTATTAATATAAAATAACTAGTTTTTGATGTAATAAAATAAATTCTTTCAGATATTAAATCCTTATATTGTAGTAACGCAAGAATATTTATAGGATCTAGGATTTCAAATTTAATCCAACTATCCACTTTACAAATATAGAATATAAAATAAATAGTCTTCTAAGAATTCATTAGTAATTTTTAATTCAACTAAGTTTAAAAGAAATTAAAATATTTCAAAGTTTAAGTTTTGTATTAAAGAAGCTTGAAAATAATAGCTTTAAATAATCATAATTTCAATAAAATTTAAAATTATTAAATTTATATTTATTATATTTCATCTTTTTGGTAAAATACAGATGCAACAAAAATATTTACATAATTATAATTATGTTCATTTTGCTTTTTAATTTTTAATAATAATTAAATAAATAAATAAATAAACAATTTTTGGATTTTTATTTATTTTTTAATTTATTAGTCAAATATTTTTGCTTAAAATTCATTCCTAATTATTTTCAAACTTAATTTAATTATTATTTGATGAGCAGGTATTATGATGTTATTAAATTAAAAAAAATATTTAGATAACATTAGTAATAAAATAATTAATTTTAATAAGAACTTAAATTATATGAAGAAATAAATTTATTTTAAAATCTAAATGTTAAAATAATTATCAAAGTATTTTTTTTAGAGAACAAATAAATATATGTGAACTAAAAAATAAAAATAAATGTGAATACAGTTATTTATAATGTTTATTATCAATTGAAAGATTAAAATTAGGTTTTTAATAACTTTAAAAAAAATAAAAAATTAAAAGAATAGATTAACAACTAGCCATACATTCAATTTTTAATATATTGTTAATAAGCAATAAAGGCAATCCTTTAATAATAAAGTAAATATAAGTTTATTAATAATTATTTTGAAATTAATAATCTTTTTAAGACTATTAGTTTATCCAAAAAGTTATTTGATTTAGTTTTTAAAGTTAAAATAATTTTCAAGCTAAGAAAGGTAGTTTGTTTTGATAAAGTTCAAGAAATGTTATTTCGCAATATCAATCAAAATATTTTTAATTCTTGTAACTATTAAATTTTTTTTATATTTAGGCATATTAATTCTAACCAGAAAATACTGCAAATTTAACTAGAAAATGGTTGATTGATTTCAAAAAATTTTAAATTAAAATGGATCAAGATGTTCTTTATTTGGAAGCATCATTATTTATGTGTATTTAGAAGTATTTTTTAGTTATTTTAAATATTATCACATTCATATATTAATTGAGAACGTATTTGTTTATTTATTTAATTCTTAGGTACAAATTATAAAAACTGGTAAGCATTTTTAAGAACAAATTTGCTTATTTGATAATTAAATTAAAACAAAATATAATTTCAAGCAATCAAATTATTTTTGATGAGATATTAATGGATTAATAAAAGTTATAAATTAGATAATTGAGGCTATGAATAAAGCAGAGAAACCAAATATGACTTTATTAAATTTTACGTTAATGATGATTCAGTTTATTAAAAGCCTAAGTTAATAAATACGCATTAATTTTAGAAAATAAAAAGTTTTGTAAAATGAATCTATTTATTTAAGATTCCCCCTTCTGATAAAAGCTAGCATTTTTTGCTAGTTATAATTAATTAAATGATTTAAAGATAAAGACAGCCACCAGTTTTAGTTTAGAAATGGATAATTAATTAAATTTTCAAAAGTAAGAATAATACTAGCTGAATATAAAATAATATATTTACAATACGTTAAGAATGTTTTGAATTTATTAATTTTAGTAAATTAAACATATTTTAAGAAGTATATTTGTTCTAATTTAAAGAAAGTTTCTATTTTTTATAAGATGTTTTTGATAAAGAAGAAATAAAGAAGTAGTTGAGGAAATATAGAGAAGTAGTGTTTTATTATAAAGGAAGTTGTCTTCAAAATTTGAAAACATCAGATCTAATTTTTGTTGGAGAATCACAATCTTAGAGAGAGTAGAAATAGTTAAATAGCTAACTATGTTTTGTCATTAAATTGTCGTAAATCTTTCTATTTACAGAGTTACGTTAGTGAAGATCACATACATTTTTTAGTTTTTTGTTAATAGCTCTGTCAATGATAATGAATTATTCTTTATATTAAGAAATGACTTCTATAGTACGCTAGAATATATCTTTTTTCTATTAGCTATTTGTAGATTTCAAAAGCTAACTTATCACTATGCAATCTTCTTCATGAGTGCTATCCATTAAAGGCTTAGCTTGAATGTGAGCACATTTATAAAGTGTTTCTCTTAAGTCAGACAGCTTCTAGATTAAGGAATCAAGACCTTAATTTACTTCAAAACAGCACATTTTGAAGATTTCAGCTCCATTTTTTTAAACATAGTCAAAGTTGTTAATCATTTTTATATGTTAGATTGATTGATAGTAAATAAAATTTGCTTTACAATATATTTTTTGTTAATTTTTAATTTATTTATTTTTTTCATTTTTAATAATAATACTAATTTCAAGATTAAAAAATTTAAGCACCTATTTGAAAAAGATTACCCAGCCTTAAAAAATCAAGCTGTAAAAATAAATTTAATGTCAACATCGCTTCATCTCAGTATTTATTATAATCAGGAAATTATATTTTATAATCTGAATTCTATTTTCTTTACTTTTCAAAAGTCTATTGAATTTTATAATTTTAATAATCTTAAATTCCTCTCTCATTTCAAATAAACTAAATACATAAGCAAATTTAAATGAGAATCATATTCCTAAGAATGATATTTTAATTTAAAGATTTTAATATTTTGAATCAAATGTTTATTTAGATGTAAGTTATTTCAATCTATTTTTTTTTAGCGATAGTAAGTAATATATATGATTAATTTTACAAAAATTAAGAAGAAAAAATGAAAAAATATCATAAAGTATTTAATGTAAAAATTATTTTTTGTCGGTTGTTAGTTAAAAGTAGTCTGTTTATCAGTTTAAGTGTTATGATTTGCTTTGAACTTTATTTTAAATTGTCTATATTTTTTAAGAGGGAATTCATCCATTAGAAAATAAGTAATTCTTGTACGTAAATTAAATGTCTTGTCGAGCCTAAGTCCACAAAAAATATACTTATAAATTATACCTTTTAGTTTTATAAGTTTTAGAGAGAATTAGTGATCTAATCAATTAAAAGATAGTTTTTTTTGTATTTTTGAAGGGAAAATTAGTACTTTAATAATCGCATACAGCCTGGTTTTTTTCTGTTTTTTGATAAAAGTAAAATACAAACTTTTTTCTAAATGTTAAAGTTTCTTTAAAAAAAATATGTCTAAGTAAAATAAAAAACATTTCAGTTTTAAGATAATAACTTTTGCAAGTTATAAGTGTTGATATTTTGTGTCTCGATTTTTATGTTTGTTATCCAGTGAAATATAGTTAATTTATTAAGAGATCAAATAGAAAACAATTTGAATATGATTTAATCTAAAAGCAAGTAAAAATGAAAATTAGCATATTCCCTCTAATAAACAAGTAGCATTTAATATTGAAAACTCTAAAACAATCAAGATTCTCTTAACATAATTAGAAAAATTATATATTTTAATTTAATATACTCTGCTTTTAAATCAATCAAAAGTATTTAAAAGCAAAATAAATTAGTCAGCTTTTTTATATAATCCACAAACATTACCGAACACAACTCTTCTATTTTAAAATGTAATCATTAAATATATAAACTATGAATCAAAAATTAATTAAACGTATTATTTCTCAATCAAATATCTTAATTATTTTTTAGTACTTTATATTCTCTCCACTCAAAGCTTCTCTTCACGTATGTATGATTTTATATATTATGTTATAACGAAATTTTTTTAGATTGTAAGGAATTTTTTAATCTTTGGTATTATTAACAATTTCTTAAGGTATATTAGAAACCAAATCTTAATAAAAACAACTTTTTTACCTAAGAAGCTATAAAACTAGTTATTGAATTAATGCTGATTGTACATTTATATATTAATAACTAAAATAAATTGGTAAAATGCTCAAAATCACTTAACTGAATTTGTATCTTATTGTGGATTTCATATCTAAGAATAAGTTGAATTTATTGTATTTCTTTAAATAGCTACAATTTACATGTATTCAAAGCTAATCAAATTTTTATAAACTTTATTTAATATCTTGATTTTATTGGTAGAGAGACATTTATTATCTTAGATTTTAATAATTATTTATTTAGTCAGAGTTGATGAAATCAAAGATCTTGTAGAAGGATTTAAGTAAGCAGATATGTTGTTGGAGAAGAATATAGCTAAGTTAGCTATTCAAATTTATGATTTTTTAGTTGAAGACAAGGAATGCTAATTTCAATTTTAGGCATTATGATAAATAAATTAAAACCAAATATGGAGAATAGGCCTAAAATAATCATTTAATACTTTCCTTTAAAAAGATGTCAAATTATACTTTATAGATATTATTGGAGCTTTTAAAATTATTTATTAAAAATTGTAGTATTATTAACTGGATTATTATAACCTACCATCTCATATACTTAGGATTTAAATAAATGAATTTAATAAAATAGCCTCATAGGATGCACTAAAAACTCTAACAAAACAGTTTTACTTACATATAAAAAGATCCCTATCTTGAAAGCACTTTAAAATTATTGTTAGATTAAAGCCCAGCTCAGATCCTAAAATATTAAATTTTCAAATTGAGTATAAAAAAAGTAGATTAAGAAGTCTACTAAATTTTAAGATTAAATGTAGGACAAATATAAACTCATAGAAGCTAACTTCAAATCCGAGTTTTAAACTAGCTCAAAACATATCAGCAAGTTTGAAATCACATAAATCTATTACTACTTTCTTATTGAAGATAGAGGAGATCCTATAATTTAAAATAAATTTCACTCTAGTTTACAAAATAATTTAAGAGATAATCATTTATTGCTTAGATTATTTTTTGGAATAAAATTTAGTAGAGAAAACAAATATTTTGTTAATGATTAAGAGTAAAAATAAATAAGCATATTTAATTTTTTATTATACATTTAACATCATTTAGTAAATTAATAGGATTAATGGTATTTAGTTTAAATCATATTATCCTTTTTAAGATAATAACTTTTTAAAATTCTTGATCTACAAAAAGAAGGATTAAAATAACTTTATAAATTATTTTTTGCATAAAAGTACAAACGTGAGAAGACGTGGTGTTTGATATTAATAGAGAGTGAGTTAATTTTTATTTTGATAAAGCTGGACAATTTCTTAAACTCAATCTTTTTTACTTACTTGAAAACAGAAAATGGTTTTTGAAATGTATTTAATTTGAAAGTGGTGGGTGATATATAATTTAATTATTATCTTAGATATCCAAGATTTTAAATGGATAATTTAGGTTAAAATAGAAAGCATATGTGAAATAATGTAAGGATTTACTTTTGTGTCTTGACTTTAGATGAAAAAATAAATTTTTAAAAATTTATTCAAAGTAGTATAAATGAGAAAAATGAGAAGATACTAATTGAGGATATAATTTATTAAAGTAAATTGAAGAATTATTATTAATTATTTTAATTTTAAAATCTTAATTTTTATTTCTTTTCTTGAGATCTATTGAATATCATGCATGAATGCATCTTATATCTCTGTAAATTAAAAGAGCTTCCCTACTACTTTTTGGGTTCAAATATATAGTTAGACTTTTTGGATCTGAATTTAACTATGAATAGACCTTAATTTGTTACATTTTAAAATTGTAAACTTTCTGAAAATTAGGCTAATTTCAGATGTTTAAAATATATTTTTAAAAATAAAACTAACTTTTAAATACATTAAAATATCATCAGAATATATTTTATTTCTTGTCTTATTGCCCTCTCTTTTAAAATTTGATTAATAGCATTACTCCCTCATTTTTAAAATTTAAATTCATCAAAAAATCTCCTTAAGTAGAAATTAATTATTTTAAAAAAATTAAACATTTTATGTTTTTAATTTAGTTTTTACTTTTTATATGAAATAGTCTTTTATTTTTATTCTAACCAATCTTTTCAGATACTTAGGATTTAAGTTAATGGATTTTCTAAAATAGCCCATAAGAAGTACAAAAAACTCTAACTAAATAGCTGTACTTAAGTTATAAAAAAAGATCCCTCTCAACCATTTCAAGATTAAAATCCAGCTCTAACACTAAAAAATTAAATTTTCTAGCTGATTCTAAATAAGCAGTTTAATGTTTCTACTAAATATTAATATGAAAAGTAGAACTAATAAAAATTCACAGAAGATAGCTTCAAATAAAAGTTTTAAAACTAGCTCTCTAAACCTCATCAAGTTAGAAATTATTTTCCTCAATTTATATTACTAATTGCTTATTAAATTAATTTATAATAAATTTGTCAAGAATTCATATTTAGTTGTATTTTATTAATACATTTCATTCTCGTTTGCAAAAGAATTTATGAGATAATCATTTATTGCTAAGATTATTTTTAAAAATAAAATTTAGTAGAGAAAGCTAATATTTTGTTGATGGTTAAGTTTTAAAATAAATAAACATATTTATAGTTTTAGTATATATTCAATATCGTTTAGTAAGTTAATAGGATTAATCATACATATTTTAAAGCGTATTATTAATATTGGAGGTAAACATTTTTAAAATTCTTGATCTACAAAATGACAAATTAAGATAACATAATAAATTGTATAAACGTACAAACATGAGAAGATATAATCTTAAACATTAATAGAGAGTGATTTAATTTTTAGCTTGATGAAACTGCGCAATTTCTTCGACTCAATCTCTTTTATTAGATATCCACAAGTTTTAAGGGGATAATTTATGTTAAAATAGAAATTCAATGTGAAATAATAAAAGGATTTACTTTTGTATGTTGGTTTAGATGAAATAATAAAGTTCTTAAAACTTTACTCTTAGCAGTATAAATGAGTAAAAATAGAGGATATAAATTTAGAGTGTACTTTTTTAAAGTAAAATGAAGAATGTATATTAATTAATTCAAACTTAAAATCTTAATTTTTATTTCTTTACTTGAATGTAATATTTAATCTTTATTTGTGAATGAATTTTAATGATAGAAATGATCAATTTTTTCTCTCTATTTCTCTTTTCATAAAACTACATTCAATTTTATGGCAGTTTAGTTATTCAGTTTTAAATTATTTAAATTTTATAATTATTAATTTTTAGCAAAAATATTATTTTTTGCTAACAATAATTCACAAATTTATTATCTTGTAATAATTTAGATTTTTTTGCTTTTTAAAATATTGTCACTACTTATTCCTAATTACTTTCCTATTTAATGATAATAAAAATATTCTGAAAACACTTATATTCATCTCTGAATAATCTGTTAAATAATAAAATCCAACTCAAGGTAAAAATATTTAAAAACTAGAATCTATAAAATATAAAATTTTTTTCTCAAATATTAAAAATATTTAAATTTTAATAATATAAATATTTAATAAAGTTTGGCTTAAATTAAATTTGATTTTTAGATATACTGACATTAAATATTATAAAATTTTGTTTACTTTATTTATGAAGAAAAATACTTATTGAATTAATTATGATGTTGCATTGAACAGAGAGAGAATGAACACTTTTTCAATAGAAATAACTATTTTATACATTTTTATTTGTTTTAAAAAAGGTGAAGTTAATTATCTCTAAATTTTAGTCAGTAAAAATAGTAAATTTTTTCTTAAAAAGAAAATAATAAAAATAAAGGTTTGATCACTTTACAATTATTCAACCACAATTCAATTTCTTTTGTTTTCTAAAGTATGAAAATTCTTAATATTTTCTTTTTAATTAAATTACAATTAATATATATATATCATATAGCTTGAAATAATATTAGAAATAAATATAGATTCAGGCTTTTAATTTATGAGTAGAGTTAAAATGCTTTGTGATTTCTTTAAATTTTGTTCTATATTTCTATTTATTAGTTTTAAATGGGTTTTCAAATATAATTTACTAATTATAAAGCAATTTTTAAATAAATAAATTAGTTGTTTTTCTAAATTCAAAATAACAAATAAAAATATGGTAACTTCTCTTCAATAATAAAAAATAATATTTTATCTTAAATCCTTAAAAATACTCCGAAAATCTAATAAATGTTAGAGATGAAACCTTCAAAAATAGAGTTTTAATTCAATTATTGGAGTATAATTGATTGATTAATGCTATAAAAATGTTGTGTAAACATCATTTAATGCAATATTCCTAATCTTCGCTATTAATTTAAATAATAATATTTTTAAATTCTAGTTTTTCAAATTATAAAATATTTTTAATGAACTTAGTAAATTGGAATTTAATTTATAGGATATTCAACGGTAATAAAATACAATATAAATTCAATATTGTTATTTAAAACCAAAATATATTTACTTATGTTATCTATTTTTAATAAAAATTAACAACTTTTAGATTAATTCAAAGAAAAAAAACAATAATTTACTTTTTCATTTATTTCATAAAGTTTTATGAGATAAAAGTGGTCTTATTTATTCTACTTAATAAATTGTTATTTATTTAAGCATTATATTAAAAAAATGTAAATATGACAATAAAAATCTAGTGCGAAATTTAAATTATAATTTATAGATATTTGTAAGAATTACAAATTTAATCATTTTTTTTTAATTTTATTAAATATATTTAGATAAAATAATATTTTAATTTTTAAATACCTTTAATTTGTAATTGGAATCTAGTTTGCCTTAATATTAAGAAGATAAATTTTTGAAATATAGCAATTTGTAATAAAATAATTAATAAGATAAAATAAAGCAATTCTATTAAGAAATAACAAAGCAAATTTGAATTATTAGTTTTTTATTTTGTAAATTAACTAAAGCTTGATCTATATTAAATTTAGATAATTGAATTCAGAAGAATTAAAGAAAGCAGATTTTTTATATGACTGTATAAAACTTTTAAAATTATTTCTAGTAAATTATTTACTATTTTATTTTATCTTTAAGCTTTTAATTTAACAATGAAAATAATTTAAAATATAAATAATTGCTCATACTTTTCAATCCTTTTAATAACATTTTTATTGCTTTTAAATTATCAATAAAAATTAAAATTTATTTGTTTAATAGAATCAATTAAATTATTAATTTTTAAATAAGTGAATTATTTATCATAATTATAAAATATATAAAATATGTAAGCTTTTTAGATTAATTGATTGATTGGAAGAGAATGTTGATTTACAAAGTTTTAAAAAGACTAACTAAATATATTTATATAATATATAATCCAAGTAAAACTGGAAACTTATAACTAATATTGATAATATTTTGTGGAATTAGGTAGGAATATTATTTTATATTATACTGCTAAAATTAAAAAATTTTCTGGTTATTTTTGGAAACATAGATTATAATCATTAGCTATTTAAAATTCACCAAATAGCTATTGGGTTTTAGATTAATCGAAAATTGTTCCTTTTCTTATTATTATTAAACACCGATTACTATTTTGAGAAAACTTTTTTGTAAAATAAATAACTAATAAACAAAAAATAACAAAATAAGCAAAAAATAAACAATTTATGAAGACAAAGATTTTGATAATCATTCATTTGGTACTGAATAGAATTTTGCTTTCTTATGGTTAAACAGATGGTGGTGTTAGTTAATGCAATTAAATGTGCTAAGATTGCTCTATTGATAAAAGTATTTAATGCCTCGGATGCAAATATCCATTCTATTTTGATTAGAATAGCTAAAATTGTGTCTTATCTTGTCCTAGTGGAACATTTTAGAGCTAATAAATGGAATGTGTATCATGTGCTTCTAAATTTTGTTCAAGCTGTTCTCCTACAGAATGCATGTAATGCTTACCTGGATATACTGTGAATCCACTAGATAAAGTAATTTAGTCTTAATCATTTCTTAAAATCATTTTAAATTTATTACTTCAGTAAGGATGTATTGCGAATTGCTAAGATGGCCAATATTTACTAAATGGAGAATGCGTATATGAATGCAGTTAAGAATCATATAGTTATTCCTTAGATCCGTCTTCTAACACATGCGTTTAGCTATAGAACTGTCCTTTATTATCTTACATTCCAGTATCTTAAACAGTAGGCTAAATATAATTCTTTAGTACCTCTATTAATGAAGGTAAACCTATAATATAAGCAAAATAATTTAGTTTTTCTTATTTTATTTGATTTTTATAATCCTTAAACGTAATAAAAAAATAAAAATGCTAATTAAGACTTTTTCATAAAGCTAATTTATTAATAAAAATGCTAATTAAGACTTTTTCATAAAGCTAATTTATTAATGCTTAAAAAAAAAAAAAAGAAAAAGTGAAAAAATTTTAGCCAAAAAAGATCAATATCAAAACACTAACATGAAAACATTATTTTTATTTTCCTTTAAAGTCAATAAAAAAAACGCATTTCAATTGATATCATCATATCATATTTTTAATTAATTAATTTAAAGCATGAATTTTCATACATTAAAAATCAAATATAAGAATTTAAAATAAAGCTTTTTTTTTTCGAATCATCAAAAGGGCATAATTATACATTATTCATATTAAATATACTTTTAATAAATATAAATATTTATGATTTTACTATGTTATTTAAAATTGATAGCTCTTTTATTATCTTACTTGTTTATTTAAAAATTTTCTTTTGATTGAATCAAAAATATTGATTTTAACCAAGATTTATTTTCTAAAAAGATAAAAGCGCTTTATTATAAATTGATGAATATGGTAAAGTTATACTCAAATCAATTCCTTAACTCGTACCTTTAGCTTATTACACTTTTCCATAGCTAACATTTGTAAAATATATAATATTATTTTATTAATTTGGTTTTAAATTCAAAATTTAATACAGATTGTAAATTGTGTACAATTAGTAGAACAATCAACATAGAATAAAATGCTATCCTGCATGAATACGAATACCTAAGTTTTGACTTTTTATATCTCATCTGGTCTAATTTTACCATAAAATATTACATTTGCTTAACAAACAACAAATGTATATTATATAGATGGTATGAAAATAACTTTTTTGACTACTACTGGCTAAATAGCCTAATATAATTTTTAATCGCTTTAATTTACTTTAGTTGATTAATTATCAAGCAAATTAAATTAGTTAGTTAGCGTTTAAAATTATTAGCAAATAAATGACCAATATATTGTTACTATCAACTCCACAAATACAATTTTCTATTATGATAAAACATTTAACAAAAATATACTTTTACAATATTCATCTAAATATACTTTTTAAATGAAAAATTTAAATATTGGAAATATGTGGGTTTTCTTCTCATATAATTAAATAGATTTTTACTAAATAATATTTGGTTAAGCTCCTTTACTTCTCAAATCTATAACTCCAAAAAATACTCTCTACTCAATCATGAGATCTAACTAAGTAAATTATATTGTTTTTGGATAATATATTAATTTATTTATTTGAAAATATAGACTTTGACTTTAATTGGTGGCCAAAATTAAACTGCCTTTTAAGTATTCTAAATAAGCTAAAATAAAGAAATAACTGAAATCACTAAATCATTACCATTAACTCTCTTTAATTCTGACTGCTTTTGGAAAAATAATAATGTTTATTTCTCTCAAATGCAAGATATGCTTTATATTTTCAACTTTACTTAAAATAATTTTACTATTTCTTACACTGTAAAATTATCTTAGCCATTAGTTTGCTCTCTTACTTCTTTAGACCTTTTTTAAAATAGTGGTAAAATGTATCTCTTAACTAGGATAAAATAAGACATGCAAATTTAAGAACTCCCCTAAAACCAATTAACATCTATAAACTCTGGTGAAATGTACTTCTCGTCTGAATAGCATAATCATGACTATAACTAAATACTTTTCAATATGTTATCAGTAAATTATTTAAATGCTGCAACATATAATTAAGTATTAGAGCTTAAAGGTAATGGTATTGCATACTAATATGATTTGTAAACAAGATAGATTGCAAAATAATTTTATTTTTGGGATGATTTTTATTATCCAGATTAACTTTAAATAGTTTCCTTTAAACTTTACAACTTAATAGTTGTTTAAGAAGAAGAAAAAATAATACTAACTGGCATAAGAAATGGTGTTTTAACAATAAGAGAAATTAATTTATATACTTTTGAAATCATTTTAGAAAACTAATTTAGTAATGTCGATATTACACCAAGTCAAATATATTATTTTAATCAACCATTCTACATTAGAAGTACAAAAACATTGATAGTTTATATCAATAACTTATATATTAGCCAGCTTTATACATAATAAAGACAGCTTCATATATTTACTTATAGCTAAACAAATAACCAATATAACTATAAATACTCAGTTAAGTAGATAGTAAATGATGTTTAGGTTTCATAGAAAACAGGCGATGTTATTTGCTTCTTAGTGCTGTAAGTATACCTTAGTTAAATTGTGATCTATAATGTTTATTAGAATGTAAATTTATTTCAATCAAAATAATAAAAAAATTATTTTTTAAAAAAAGTAAAATCCTGTTTACGTCTCTAAAACATTTTATAATGTTTGTACAAAATAGCTAGGGTTTTTCAATTTAAACTAAGATACTATTTATTACTCTGATTTTTTTGGAGGAATAATGAGTATGAGTCTTCTAAACAAATACTAGACTTAGATATATAATAAGAGTATATAAACTTTATCTTTTTATATTTCACCTGATTTAAGCTATATGATATTTAGCTTAAGCCCTTATAATACTGTTTAAATTATTTCGACTGTAAATAATACTATATTGCAAGTATCATATCTATAATTATGATATATTTAATAATTATGTATTTTCTAAAAATTAGGTAATTCCTTCTGGTGCATACATTCCATAATACATTAGATATAATAACAAAGTGATAATTTGCAGCAACACATACACTTTATCTTATTATGATGGAGACACAAATATACTCATAATTTATCAAAACTAGTATTATGGGCAAAACATTTAGGCATTTTTACATAAATAAAATTAAATATTGTTTGTCAATACAAAGGTTTACCTGACAATTAGTTTAGAAGATCCAAATATTTAATTGTAATAGGTAAGTAAAATAATATAAAAATTAATCTTTATGATTAAAGTTTTTATTTTAAATATAAGGTTGCAGTAAATGCTCAATACTACTCATATCAATTTTATGATGTTTAAATTCCTTTAACTGGTAATAATAACTAGTTACAGTAAACTGTAGATGCCAAATAAATATTTTGCTACTAATATAAAAATGATAATTATTTAAATACAACATATAATATGCATGTCATTAACTTTTATGAGTAAGATATTTAGCTAAATATCTACATAAACTAAATAGTTGTAATAAAGTTTTAAACAATAAAAGCAATTATTAGTATAAATCTATTACAAACTAATCAGCTAGTAAATCAATATTACAGATATTATCTTTTATATGATAATAAAGGATTTTATAATCCTTACTTAAATTATTTTGTTATAATTTTTGGTTATCAACTTGTTTTTATTGACTCATCTAGCTTTGAAATTGTAAAATTCTACTTAAAATTAACTTTCTTTCCTTTTATATTATAATTAAATCTAAAACTAATTAAAAAGCTTTTTCATTATGTTTCTTAATCTTCCTTTATGAATACTGCCTATGATCTAGAATTAGGATACATGGCTCTTATAGATAACTTATAAGATTGCATAATCAGTTTAAATGTAAATAATATTAAAAATGGCAAATTTTAACTATTTCTCCTTAAATAATATTAAAGCCTATTTCTTAAAACTGTATCCCTAACAATTATCCATTCAGTGAAGATTATCTTCATGGAACCATTATTCAAAGAGATGAGTAGTTGATTGTATTTTATAGTTAATATAGTATAAGAGTGTACTCTTTAAAAGAAAAAGTCTATAAGTTTTCTATGTATACATAAAACTTTGTACCCTATTCGGTTTTCTAAAATGATGTAGGTAGCATGATAATTTTTGGAGAATATAAAACATAAAGTTTTAAGATTCTAAATTTGAACACTTTTTAATACTAGGCAACTTCTTTCCCTGCATTTAATACTCAATCTTTTGAAAATAATTATAAGGTAAGGTCTTATATTATTTAAATTAACTATTCTTTAAATTCTTTTTTTTATATAGTTTTACTTTTTCTCAGATCAAATATAAGTTATGTTATTGTCTTCCTATTCTAATTCTATAGTCATCTATAATATAAATACTTAAGTAAGTCTGAAAACTATCTTATTATAATACTAATTTAACTAACAAAGTCAAATTGCAGTTGATGAGAATCTTCACTTAGTTATGCTAATTGATAATTAAAACTAGATAGAAATTATATCTTACGAAACTAATTAAGTAGTCAAAATTTTTTAAGTAATTTTTTAATTTATTATTTTTCTTTTAATATTTTTTGAAATACCTTTTTATTTTAAATAGTTAGATAAGATGTAAAATGACCCTAATGCTTATTAAAAAATTTTGATTTGGGACAGTTACAAGAGAAAGCTTTTTGTCAGCTCAAATAATATATTTTATATATTTGATTATGACAATAATATTTTTATTTGCAAATACTAATTTTAACTTACAATATTTGAAATTTATATCAGCTCTGATAAAAATACAATACACGTCACAGACTATTTGAATTTAAGGGTTTTCGATTACTCTATCTTAGAATTTAATTCGAATTCACTATTACCTTAAAATTTAATACCAAATCTATTATAAATAGATTAAAACCAATACATATTATTTGATAATACTCAATCAACCCTTAAAAATATAGTTAATGGAGAAGTAAAGGACATTAAATACTTTAATTAATTAAATCCTTCATACTTTTACTTCAATTATTATAATAAAAATACTTCCTAAATTTATGCAATAATATTTAATTAGCTCATAATCTACAACATTACTTCATCAAGAATTACTCCAATATTTTCCTAATTACTTGATTCTTAAATATTGACATTACTCAGTGATTCAGATTCCCAAGTTCTATTTTTAACTCAAAAGTAGTCCTTATATTTGATTAAAAAAAACCAAACTAACCCATAACTTTAGATTTTAATATATGTTCCAACTGGAATAGGTGAGTTTATAGTGATTGATGATACATACTTGATATATAGCTCTACAAAAAACTCAAGTTTGTGGAATAAAATTACACTTCTAAACTCCTAGTCTCTGTCTCCTTAAATAAAACTTGATACATTTTAATTTAAATTAGAATAAAATGATACTGTTAAACAACTTGTTAGAATTGACAATAGTTAGAACATCATAATGTTAACAAATAAATATATTTAAATAGTTGATATTTAGACAGGAAATATTTTATTTTATTCTCAATTAGATTTTTAAAGCTAATTATCTTAAATTTACTTTGACCCCTTTTACTAAAGAATTTTCTATGCAGATAGAATTATAGGCGTGAAAGTTTTTGATCTCCAAATGAAAACTATTTAATAGAGTTTACCTTCTCCAGGCATTAGATTAAAAATTGAAGGCTCCTTCATATATATGCTTTCATTTAACTCTGTCAGCATATACTTAAGATAGGATCTTAAATTCTTCTAAACAATAAGAAATTTCAACAGTACTCAATCCCTTATAGATGTTTAGTATACCGGATTTAACTACACATTTGTTTTATATTTTGATAATTCAGTTAGTTTCTTCAATGCTAACCCTTTTTCATAACCAAATTTAATTGATTTTCTTTAAGTAATCAATTATAAAGTTTTTTCAAAGCAAGTAGAGCTTAAAAATTCTTAGCACTTAATAGTTGATATGGTGATTATAACTATAGAATCTACTATCAAATACACTACTGAGTTAAAAATTGGTGCATAACAAACTAATATTTGCTCTGCTTAATTATAAATTCAAACTAGCCAAAATGATTAAATTACAATAAATCAATAAAAAGATTATTTGAATTTGTTATCACTCAAACAGCTCCTAATTTAGAACATAATTTATAGTTTATACATAAATAATGATGAATAAACTGATTTAAGATATCCTTTTGTTAACCCTAGTTCTGTGACAGATTATTACTCTCTAAGCATTTAACCTACAAACAATAATAGTGTTTATCTAAAAAACTAATAAAATGCAGATTAAAATATCGTTGAGTTGCAACTAAATAACATAAAAATTTCATTTAAAAATTTAAATAATACTCAGTATCTATTCGGAAATCAAACATTCAATAAATTATAAAGACTTTTTTTAAATAATATTGAATTATCAGAATTTGGTAATAATTAACTTGTGTTTGAAGGTATTGATCATCTTTTTATCTAAAATTTGGTCATTAATGGAGAGTAAATACAGTAGATTAGCAAATAGATGATACTTTTCTAATACATTAATATTATTATAATACAGAACATTACTTTAGTCAACTGTTAATTCAATAATATTCAAAATCTATTAAAATTTACTAATATAAACCAATTAAATATAAGTGATTTAAGAATTAACGTGAATAATTTTACTTCTAGTTTTAAATTAAACTCTATTATTAATATCTAATAGGTTAACTTACTAACAATCAGTAATAGTGAAATTTTATAAAACATATTTTAAAATGTTGAAATATTCAAAATAAATAATGTGACTTCAGTAAGTATTAACAATATGACATCATCTTTAAATTAAATAATCATAAATTAAAGCCTAGACTTACAAGGAATTATTTTCTATTTTGATACAACTCCTTCAATTAGTTTAAATAATATTCAATTTAGTATGCTTAACTTAGCTCCATTATCAACAATTTCTTTACTAAAATTCTCTAACATCAATTAAACTCTATAATTTAATGAGTTTTATTTCTCTGATTTTAAAATAAATAATAATTAAAGTAGCTAAATGAGTGACTAATAGTATTTTATTTTAGAATGTGAAGGTATATTTAATTCAAATTTCTCAAACATTCAGATAATAAATACAGATATGATAGGATTTATTAATTTGCATGACTTAACAAATAATATTGGAATTATTATTTAAAATTAAATATCAACCTACTCCAACTATTAGCACATTTATTCATAAACAAATCAACTAATGCTGCTTAATGCTTAATAATTAATAATAAAAAATAGTAATTTCTCATCTATTTCTAATATAAATTCAAATTCTGGTTTAATTTAAATATAAGTTAGCCAAAATTTACTTTTAGATTATATTTAGATCTAAGATATTAAACTCAAATAAACTAGCTTTGTTCAAATACTGCAAAGTCCTAAAGTAGTTATCTAAAATGTTAATTCAAAAAATATAGAAACAAATAGCATAGCAAGTGTTTTTTACTTATAGTTAATTTCTGAACTGATAATGAAAAATAATAACTTTATATAGAATCTTTCTTATCTTGATGGAGGTTCAATATATTTAAACCAAATAGTAGATATAATATTTATAGAAAACACATTTTAGCAAAGCCAATCGCTTAATGGAAATGGAGGGGCTATATACTGCTTAAGTAGCATATTTTCTTAATTTGATAGTAATATTTTCTTTTAAAACTCTTGTCCTTAAGGTTCAGGAGGAGCACTTTTGTTAAATAATTGCGATATTTAGGATATGACTTAAAATACATTCAAGTAAAATTCTGCTCTAATAGGAGGTGCTTTTAGATATTAAGGTATATAACCTTAGGTTTTATAAAAAACAAATGTAAGTCGAAGAATCCTTACCTTAAATTTAAATTCCTTTATAAAAAACAAAGCAGCATTATATGGTAAAAATATCGGCTCTTACCCAATTTATTTAGATGTTAAAAATTAGATAGAGGATGATAAAAAGGTTTCAAAAGCTAAATTAGATAATTTATAAAGTGGTAGCACATCTTAACCTATACTAATGAGATTAATTGATGAAGAAATGAGAGAACTTAGCTTTTTGAAAAATACATAAGATGTTAATTCAGAAATTTTAATTGAATTTGGTAGTTATTTGCTTGAAGTGTAGAGTTAAGAAGTTGGACTTGAAGGTAATCTTAGATAAAATTATAATTTCGACTAATTTGGTTTCCTCTTTAATGTATCCTATTCATATTAACCAAATGCTAACTCTTCTATTATTGTTAAAACAGTTACTACTATTCCTGTTTTAAATTTAACAACTTTTAAATTCGATGATAAAGAACTAAGTATCTCCATAGATGTCAACTTTAGGAAGTGCCAGTAAGGAGAAATTTTATAAAATTTATAGAAATATAACATATGTTACACTTGTTAATAAGGTAAATTTATTACTATTTAATTATTTTTTATTATTTCATATTAATTATTGACAATAAAAAAAATAAAAAAAGGTAATTATTGTTTACAAGATCCAAATTTATTTGAAAATTTACAATGTCTAAAATGTCCTATTGGCTCTAAAAATTGTCATTCAAATGTAATTTAATTATAAAATGGATATTGGAATAAAGATTCAAACTCTGACTAAATTTACAAGTGTATTAATCCTTAAAACTGTATACCTGAAGACCCTTCAAATAAAAATGGATGCTCAACAGGGCATATAGGAGCTATTTGTTAATCTTGTGATTCTGAAGGAATAGTTTGGGGAGCTAAATATGGAAGAAGTAATGATGGAATCTAATGCTAAGAATGTGTTTAATAGAACTCAATCACCTCTATTATATTTTTATGTTTATTATTGATAGCATTTTGTGCTTACTTAATTTTCTAAATTTAAAGGTAGCTAGTCTTTTTATAAAGAAAAATGAGCTGGTTTTATTTGAGGAAACTTAAAATAATTCTCCTACAAAATCAAAATATAAGTAGTAGCTCTTCATACATCAAAATACTAATCAACTATTTATAGTTTATAGCATTAATAAACAACTTAGGTATTTAGACTTAATAATATCTCTCTATTGTTGAAATTGGAGGTGGTGACCCTGTATAGCATACAGTTTATAATTTAGATTGTTTATTTAGTAACTAGGATATCTAACTTCCTTTGTATGCTATGAGAGTAATATTTATCAATTTTTAGATAATTGTAGTTTATTTGCTAATCCAATTAGTAAAAATCATCACAAACATCTTTAAGATAGATAATAATTCATTTTTAATTTCTTCTTTCATACTAATATACTTATTCTTTAGTTCATCTATAATTAAAGTATTGATATAATCTTCATCTTGTAGTGAAATAACAGGGAATCTCTATATAATTTCTGAAATGTAGTATGAATGCTATACAAAAGAGCACATTGATATCTTATTTTACATGATAGGGCCATTGCTTTTAATATGGTTCATTATAATTCCTGCAGTACTTTCAATTTATTTGTACAGAAAAAGATAAAAATTATAAAGCTTACTTTATCTTAAGAAATATGGCCTTTTGTATTAAGTAAATTTTTTTTAAATTAAAAAGTATTTCTAAATAAAATAATTTCATCAAAAGGAATATAAAGAATAGTCTTATTATTGGGATTTAGCTAGAAATCAAACAAGAACCTCTCTAGTTATATTTTTAAATTTAATTAGGACCTCACCTGAACTAAAAGCTTCTTTTTTATTATTTTTGATGTATATCTACTTAAAATTTTTAATTAAAGTAAGTCCTTATTAAAGATAGTAATTAAATAATATTGATTAACTGTCTTGCAAATTAGTTATTATAAGTATATTTATAATACAAATGATAGCACTTACAGAGAATATCTAATTTTCAAATTTATTGCAAACTGTTTTGATAGTCTTAAATATGACTTTTATAGGATTTTTGCTCTTATTAATAGTTCAAAGACCAGTTCCTTATGATATGAATGACAGAAATATACTTTAAAGATTATAAGTTGTTTTATCCAAATTTATTCCTAATTCTATTTACAAACTAGCTTATAAAAGGTAGACAAATTTATTGAGAGTTAACTTTTTATGGAAAACAGTTCAAAGCTCTTTGAGGGAAATTATTGCTATGGAAGCAGATTTGAAGAACTAAAAATGGGCTTAGCAATCTAAAATATATAAACAAAATAGTTAATTCAAAATTAGAAAATCTAAAATTAGCTAACAGCTAAAAGTTCATTTCTACAAAGAAGCACTAGAGAGTTGTAATCTAGATAAAAATTAATAATGAATTAATATTTTTTATTTCATCTAAATTTTTTTTTTATTATTCTAAAAAATACTCAAGTTTAATGCTGAATAAATCATATATAAATACTTGTTAATTTGTTTTTCACAGATTTTATTTTTGAACTTTAAAAGCTAAGAGCTACGTTTTAATTAATTAAAATTATTTTGTTATCATATAATATAGACAATTGGAACAAATATATTTATACCGTTTCATTTAATTATTTTTTTTATTGTGATCTACATGCAATATATACACTAATTTCAATAAAATTTATTTAAAAATATTTTTAAAAGTAAAATATTATTTTTTTACTCTCTAAAACATAATATATTGCTTTTTCATATTATTTAGGGATTTTGAATTTAATGATTACTATTTTTTGGAACAATTATGAGTATGAATCTTCAAACAAAAACTGAATTAATATATTTTATAATAATAAATTATCTTTATAATCTATTTATTGTTTTATTTATTACTTACAATCAATAAAGAAATTTAAAAATGACAATTAGTTAAACAAATATTTATGATCACTACTTTAAATAATGATTTATGAAAGCAATTTAATTAAAATACTATCTTGCTTCAATTTTTTAAGTATTTCTTAATTATAACAAATAACAAAATAATACGAAATTTGCTGAAAAAAAAATCAAAAAAAGTACTAAAATAAATAATATTGTAATTTTTTCTTGAAGAGTGTAGACTAGAATTTGATAAAAAAGACCAAAAAATAGAAAATAAATTTAAAGAAACAAAAGCAAAACTAGTATTATGGATAATTAATATGCTAGATAGAGTACTTAATAATAGGATAGCCAGTTATAAATTTACAGCTAACAGTCCTTAGGGTGTTTTAATCTTTTTGATGAAAATAATGACAATGTAATAATTTAATACATAGAAAAGTATTTTATCTAGTTATTTACTACATAAATTATTTATATAGTTTTAAGGCTTTAATAAGAGCCAACAAAATCTAAGTTCTACTGAAGATCAGGATTGTACATTGTTTTAAGATACCTCTTCAAGTAGTTTTAAAAATGACAAAAAAATCTTATAAAATTAACTCAATAGGAAGAGAGCATTTATAGATTATGATTTTGAAGAAAAATAATAAAATTCTAGTGATACTTCAACGTAGAAAGATATTCAATTTCATAATTAATAAGGTCTAGCAGTTTCATAGATAAATAGCACCTAGTTTTCTTAAAATTTTTTGGAAAGGACTTAAAGATTTTTAAGAGCTAATAAAAAGTTCTATATTTATATGGACCTTGTAGTTGATCTAGATTTTTTTTAGAATTATAGTGATAAGTAGAATTATTTGAGCGAAAATAAGCATAACTAGTTAGAAAAGGGATTAAGATATATTAATTGTGTTATCCACAGAATGGATAATAAATTTATTGAAGTAGATTTGACATTCTTTCCTAGTAATGTAGATGACATAGAATATCTTCTAAAAATTTTATATTCATATGGAAATAAAGACCTACTAGAAACAATTAAAAAATTATAGATTATCTGGGATAATGTACAGCTAACTAAAAAGCTGATATTAAATTAATATCAAAACACCTTATTTTAATAACACTATGAAAGCCGAAAAGCAGCTAGTAATCTTAAATTTAAATAATTGACTGAAGGGCTAGACTAAAAAAAGTTAATATTTTATATTCGTCTCTCTGTTAATTATGAAAAATAACTTTATGAAAGCGATAGAGTTGGTTATTCACCAGAGCTTTATGATGTTATAGCCGAAAATTCTTATGCGTTTAAAGAGTATTTAAAAGCATACGGATACTTTGATCCTCGCAACACATATTTTAAATTAGAATAGTGTATAAATACAACTCTTCACTTCTTAACGAGTTCTACAAAAGCATTGTTCGCTTAATAGGGGTATTCTTCACAAAAAATAGAGATTAAAACAATCGATAAATTTACATTTCCAGTTGAAGCTAGAGCCAGATTTTTTAATTTAGATCAAGACTATGATACATAGCACAACTTGAATTTTAAATATAATGACATGCTGGTAACATATGAATATATATTTGAAGACCCGAATATTCAATCAAAATTTAAAATGTACAGATAAATATAATAATCTGTATAATCAAGAGCAATTACATTATAGAATGATGAAGAAATAGATGATAGACCTGAATATTAAGAATTAGAACTCTTTAAGAGATACTATTAAGATGATGCTGATAAATTAATAGAAGTTGGAAATAAATGGTTTAAAAAGTGTGGGTTGGTTAATATACCACAAAAAAAATCTAAAAAAGCCAATAGTTGAAAAAAAATATCAAAAAATAAAATATATTAAAAAATAAGTTTCATAATTAATTTAAATACTTTATAAAATAATAATTAAATAATAATTTATTCTCAATTTTTATCAAAAAATCAAATAGTATATTTTTATTTTTAATAGTTTAAATAAAATATTTTTCTTAAATTTTTGAAAGAAAGAATATTACTTTTTTTAAACTAATTTTTTTTTACGAAATTCTACCAAATTCTTATAGTCTGTCTTCAAAAAAATACATAGAGTTGATACATGAAAATATAATACACTATATATATACAATTCATTGGTTTTGAGACTTGATAGTTTTGGAAAAAATTTTATATTAATAAATCAAAAAATAATTTAAAAATCAGATTAGATAAAAATTGATCAGAAAAATTAAAGAAACAAAAAATTAATTAAAATTAGAATAATGGATATGCAAACTTCTGATAATTTGATGAGCGTTAAATGTATAGTTCACAAAAATAAACCTTTAATTGCTATTTCTTTAGATGAGCAAAGGGGTCATTTAAGAGTTTTATGCAGTAAATGCATAAGATAGTATAATTTTGAATATAAAGATATCATTTTCATAGATGATGTGATTGATTCAGATTAAAATACTATTTTTGAAAATTTACCAATTTAAACATAGAATTAAAATCTAATGAAAGAAATATAGTTGTATATTGAAGATATTGATGAAGATGCAAGCTTATAATCACCATAATTAATTATATAACTATTTTATGAAGAATTTATAAAAAGGATGAATGAAGGTTTAAATAAGAGTATGAAAAAAATTCTTACTAATATAGATAATATATTCATAACAAAAGAAAAGCTATAAGAAGTTTATAATTCCCTTATTTAAAAATAGAAATTATAAGAATATGTCTCCTCCCTAAAAAAATAAGATCCTGAATCATTGCAAAATTTAAATAATCTTATATAGAAAATGCAATAAAACAAGGAAACAAATAACACTTTATTGGTGGATACTTTTAATTAGCTTTAACAAACATAAGAAAAACTTCAACTGAAAATGGTAAATTATTATATGGAGTAAGCACTGAAATAAATTGAACATATTGAAGAGTACTTTTACGATAATAATAAAATATGTTTAAATAAAGTATTATACAATGACTAAGAACCACTTAATTTAAAGAATCAAACAGTTGAATAAATAACTAAATTGATAAATAATAAAACAAATTATTGCAACGAAAGATTTATTAATGATATAAATAATTTTCTTAACTAGATATCTTCTGGATTAAGTAGAATTTCAATAGATTAAATATATACACAAAATAAGTTTCCTTTGGAATTCAATGATTTGTTGCAACAATAATTTGAGCTAATTGAAGAATAAATAAATTGTCTTTTAAAGATTAACAATAACCTGAAAATTGCAAAATGCCCAATTGATTTTTAAAGTATCGACTAAATCTAAGATCAACTGTCTAACAAGCAAAACGATTTACTTAAATTCAACAAAAATTTAATTCATGAAGCTTAAATTAATATTTTTGGGTAAATTGATAAAACTTTTTCATGCAGTTTCTTGAAATCAAAATAAGACTGTTACTCGCTAACGAATTAGATTATTAAGAGAGATAGTACTAATAGGATAGAAATTAAATCGATAAAGCCAGGATGGTAAGTATAATCTTATTTGGAAGAAAATATAGATCCATTCAAGAAATATTTACTTAGGCTATAATTTGAACCCTTTTAAACCCATCAAGAAAACTATAGATTTTACATAGGAATTATCGAAGATAGGTTCTGTGATACTAAGTGGTTAGACTCATCTGCTTATCTATTTTCTAATAATCCAATTTCTGTATTTAGTTTTAACAAAGTAAAAAAAGGTTTGAATATTAATCACAGTGATATAAGGTATGACCAAAATATGAGATTTTTAGAATTTCAAATGTGTTTAGCTGATAAACATTTCTTAATAATGGATTATCCTCAATTTCAAAATATTACTGTAGCTGAAATTGAAAAATTTAATCGTTTCCCTCTGGAAGAGTCATACAGGCTAATAATTGAAAGTGAGTCAGTTTAAAAAATCAGAATTCATCACTTCTCTGAGGTGAAATAATTTATATGAGTTTTTAATTTGATTTTAAATTGAAAAAAAAAATGAAAATTTCTGAATATTTTCTCAAATATTTTTAAAATTATCAGAAAAAAATATTAAATTATGTTCACAAACAAAAAAAATAAAATCCTTTACTAAAAAAATGAATAAAAAAATAAATTGTAATTTAAAAAATAAAAAAATAATTAAATTGTATATTATATATTTTTTGTGAGTTAGAAAATCATATTATTAAATCAAGATACCAGTTTTTTACTTTTCCTTCAACTATTAAAGAATATTTGATAATAAATAATTATTAATATTTTTCTAACAAAATCTTTGAAATTAACACTATCAAATATTATAAATGAGTTATTTTAATTTTAATGAAGATATGCACATTTTTCAAGTAAATTAGAAAATTGAGGTCAAAAAATGTCCATTAGCAATTATAAAAGAGCAAATAGAAAATAATCTAAAAGAAAATCCAAGCGATTTATATAGCCTAGCTATAAAATGCTAAATAGAATACGAATATAATTTAAATTATAAAAATGCATTAGAAATAATAAAGTTAATTTTAAGGTTAGACAAGTAGAATGTTGATGCAAGATTAGACATAGTTGCTATAATGTTTAAATTTAAATTGAAAGGGCAAATAGAATGCTTTAAATTACTTGATGAGTGTTAGAAGATCTCTAATTAATATTGGAGGATAGATTATATTAGAAGCATCATTGTATCAGAAGATATGGATATGAATGATTCTATTTTTATTTTGAAAAAATTATACGAAAAAAATCCTTAAAATATATTTATAATAAGTAGGCTTTCTTAGTTTCTATCTGAAGATCCTTTAACTTAAAAGTAATCTTTGAAATTATTGAGTGAAGCTAAATAAATTGGAATATATGATTATGATATTCTAAGAAGAATTTCATACACAGAATTTAGTTTAATGAATTATGATATTACCAAGTAATTACTTTAAAGAGCAATTCAGATGAATCCTAATTCATCTATCTGTTATGAAAATTTAGCTTATCACGAATATTAAATAAAAAAAGATTTTAAGTAAAGCGAAGAGCTATACTTAAAATCGATTGAACTTGATAGGTTTGTATATGAATCTCACACATAGTTAGCAAAAATATACTTAAATTAAAAAGACATTGATAAAACAATTAAATATTTTAAAAAATGCATTTCAATTAAAAAAGATCGTTCACCTTCTCCTTATTCAGAGTTAGCAGTCATTTACTGCAACGATAAAAATGATAATAATATATCATACTATTATATATAAAAAGGTTTATAATAGTTTAAAAAATGTCCTTATATGAATTTAATAGCAGTCATGTAAAGGCAAGATGAACCATTCAGATAAATATACAGAGATCTTGAAGATGACGAATAAAGTGCTTATATTACCTTAAACTAATCAAATAAAAAAAAAATAGACTATATGTGTATGCAATCTATTTTATCATTACTATATTGAATACCTATCAAAAAATATTTTAAATTATATTTAATTAAGATTGCTTTAGAGATTTTTTGTTAATTTTTATTTTTTTAAATAATAGTTATAAAATAATTATTAATTGACTTTATGAATCCTATTTAATAATAATTTTTTTTTTACTAGATATAATTGTACTTTATTTTTAAAATTATAGAAATATACAAGAAAAAATATTTTTATTTTTATTGTAAGCACCGATGGTTTAGTGGTAGAATAGAGCGTTGCCATCGCTTTGACCCGGGTTCGATTCCGGTCGGTGCATTTTTATTTTTAAACTGAGGATAAGTGTAATAAATAAATTTTTAATAAATATTAGCTAAATGTAAAAAGTTTATATTTTCTAAACATAATTCAATTTAATTTTTTTAAAATTTTAAACTTAATTTTATAGATTTTGTGTTTTAATTATTATATTTATAAATTTTTTAAGTATAAATTATAAGTATATATATTTTTAGCAATCATATTTGATCTAACATAATTTTAAAATAATTTTTTTTAACATAAATTTAATTAATTTCAAATAAGTATAAATGTTATTATAAAAATATTAATTAATTATCATAAAAAAACTTAAGAAGGATTTTTAGAAGCTAGTAAATCGTTATTAGAGATATTAATAGATTGAGGGGCAGAGAATAATATTCTATGCGTAGTCTAATTATTTATGTTATTGTGAATGAATGAATTTTGTAAGTTTATTTTTTCGTGATCTGGAGAATTTTTTTATTCGTAAGAAGAGTTTTTATTTTCATTTCTTTAAATTTAGTTTTCTTCATCTTTATGATAGTTTTTATTTGATTAGTCAAGATTTTATAATTATTTTTTTGGCTCTAAAAATTGATTGTTTTCATTATTTTTAGGTTAAATTATAATTGATTTTGATTTTATTTGATGTCTTTGTATTGATGTTATAGATATATCTAACTGGGATTAAGGAATTAAGCTTAATTTTTTCTTCATACTCCTTAATTTGTCAATAGAAATTTAAGAAGCTAGTCTTAAAAATTTATTTTATTTATTTTATTCTTCAGCTAGTTTTTCTTACTTTAGCTTTTCAATCTCTGCTTTTGGTTTAATTAGTGTGCATATGAAATCTTTTACAAGATTATAAATACCTTTTAAGAGATCTACTACAACACTAAAAATATGTATAGTTAAAATCAATGATGCACTACCAACTATAATCCATCCTATATTGAATCTATCCTATTCTCTTTAACTGTCATCATCTTTGACCAAAAAGCATATTGTTACTTGCATTATCACTAATAATACCTCACTTATACCATTTTTTATATTAGCAGATTTTTCTTCTTATGGCTTTACATATAAGTAAAAAATAGATAAGAAAATATTCATAGAATTGATTATTATCATTTATAAGTAGACTTCTCCATAAAAATATAGTAGCACCATCATGTATATAATTTTCCTTGCATAAAGAATTACATTAGTATATCTACTCCATTTATACTATAACTACTTTTATCTGGTTAGTTATATATGCTCGATTTTTTATTCTGATTTGCTTTCATTTTATATCTTCTAATTAGATTCATTCAAGCTGTTCTATTAATGCTTATTCTATTCTTCAGGACTTTGATCATTTTCAGGAAGCACTAAGCCTCCTATAATTGAGCCAAATTAGAGTTAAATCTAAGGGTCATTTAAATTTTTGCATTTTTTAATGAAAATTGTTATCATTATTGGATAAATGATTGTGAACACAAATGTTAAAGAAAAGAGTGTATAGTTAATAAAAGCAAGAGATTCATCAAATTAAAAGCTGTAAAATTATAGGAGGCTAGATATTAATAAATAAACATACACACATCCAACCATATCAAAAAATCCGCAATATTCCTAAATATTATTTAAAAATTAAGTTAAAAATAAATATAATTTGGATTTCCTAATATTAATTTTTTGATAATTTAAAAAAATTAATTAATTAATAATTACCCATCCACTTTTAATTTTACTTCTTATATACACTTTAACAGAAGTAATTGGAATGTAAGATAGAATTTTTATAATCCCATATATCGCCATGATACCAGCCATAGTTGTAAGAGATTAACCAGCGCCATTAAAAAAGTATCTATTTTTTTTATAAAAATATTATATAGATTTAATTTTAAAAATCAAATATTTACGCATCGTATCCATTATCAATAAACTTCTTGGGAGTTTATGGTTGAGTGTAATTGGGATCCATCATATATACTTATATTGCGTTAGGAATAAAGGCAAACTAGAAATTTTAAAATATAGAACAAAAAGACATAACATTATCAGGATATCTAACATCAATAAAGAGCATAAAATAAATGAAAGTAGTTAAATCTATTGTGCTAAAAAGAACATATGTATTTCCAATCACAATCATAAGAATCACCATAATAAGTAAGGAAGAAGAAGTTCCAGAAGCAACTTATTTAGTCTATTGAGATTATTAAATTTATGATTCCGAAAGAATCACATATTCATTTAACTTTACTTCTTTTTGTGGATCTACAAGATTATTTATTTGAACAAAGCTTGGATCATTCATCTAAACAACTAAATTCTTGTTTTTGCAATTATCTTATAGTTTTAATTAAATTTTAACAGATTTATCCTATACTTAAAGAATGCTAACTTAAAATGGATTAACATAATCTTCAATTTTAATATTTAATTAACTGTCAAAATTTTTATCATTAGTTACTATTTAATTTTAAAATACTAAAGTGACATTATAGCCAACATTTTAAATCACAGTTTACTAAACATAGAAATCATTCTTTGTTGATAAAGCACATTAAGAATTAGAATCTAAATTATACTAATCATTACATACTTAGCATAGATTTGGTTTATATGGTTAGCATTGGTTGCATTGAAGGACTTAACATTTTTCTGAAACACATTAATTTGTAGATGGATCTAAAACATAACCAGAATTGCATATTTTACATTGAGTTTTATTATTTGGTGGATCTTAGCATTCTTTGCAATTATCTAAGCTGCAATTTAGTTTGCATTAAACAGTTTGACCATCCGGATTTAAGTGATATTCACTAATACATGCTTAGCAAATATTTCCATTTAAAGGATCGCATTTTTAACAAAATTAAACGTTACATTAACATTAGTTAGAAATTTAGTTATATCCATTTATACATTATAAACAAATATTTCCATCATTTGTATCACATTTCTAACAGTTTGGGAAATTACATTTGTTAGTTTAACTTGTTGGGTCATATGTATATCCTGGTTTAGGAGATACACAGATTTTCCCATTACTTATGTCACATTAATTACAACTATTTACTTAACAATCGCAAGAGGTATTTGAAGGGCTTAGTAAATAATTATTAACACAAATTTTACATTTACTTCCATCAGTTGCACTGCATTAACTGCAGTTTGCAACACTGCATAAACATGATCCATTCTAGTAAGTAAAATTAGGTAAACAAGTTTAACATTTGAGTCCATCTTGATTAGTGCATTTTTAACATCCATAGACTTAGCAAGAGCATGTTAGAGTTTAAATCCCAACTGGGGCATAATTTGTAATGCAACTATCACATAGATTACCATTTGAAGAATTACAAGTTTAACAGTTAATAATATTGCACTCGCATTAATTATTTGTAGAGTTATAGTTATATCCATTTACACATTACTAACAAATACTTCCATCATTTGGATCACATTATTAACAGTTTAAAAAATTACATTTATTTGTTTAACTTACAGGATCATAGGTGTAACCTGGCTTTGGAGATATGCATATTTTTCCATTATTTGCATCACACTAATTGCAACTATTTACTTAGCAATCACAAGATGTTTTTGAAGCATTTAACAGGTAATTATTTACACAAATATTGCATAAATTTCCGTCAGTAGCGCTACATTAACTGCAATTCTAAACATTACATAAGCAAGCTCCATTTGAAAAAGTGAAATTTTATTAACAAGTTTAACATATGAGTCCATTAAGAGGACTACATATTTAGCATCCGTAAACTTAGCAAGTACATGTTGGGGTTTAATTACCTACTGGTGCATAATTTGTAACGCAACTATCACATAAATTACCATTTGAAGAGTTGCAAGTAGAGCAATTAGATACATTACACAAACATTAATTATTTAAAGGGTTCAGATTATACCCAGTTACACAAGTTTGGCATTTAGAACCATTTGAAGGAGTACACTAAGAACAGTTAGGGGCAACACAAGAACACGACTTTTTGTCTTAACTAATTAAATATCCATTTGCACATAAATCGCATATTGTTCCATTTTAAGAGTTACATACTGAGCAATTTTACACAGAGCATGAACAAGTTGTATTATCTTAGCTTTAAATATAACCAGGTAAACATGTCGAACATATATTAGGTTAGTTAGCTAGGCATTAACCACAATTATTAACATTACAAGGAATACAAGTACTTCTATCTGGACTCAAGGTAAAATTGCTTTAGCATTACTAGCAAAGTCCTAAAATTTAGAATATTAATTAACATAAAATTATTAAGAAATATATTTATTTAGTCAAATTATTTATTAGAATTCATAAAAATATTATTTTAAATTAAATTTAACATTTTAATAAAATTAATTAAATACCTTCTCCAGAACATTATGAGCAATGTTAAACTGTACATATAGCGCAATTAGTTGGATTTGCAGTTACTATGTAATAATTGCCAGAAGGATTACATTGAGTACATTGTTGATTTTAATCACATTACTGGCAATCAGCTCCACTGCAATTTTTATTGCATAAACCAGTTTGAGGGTCTCTTGAATATAATACAGGACATGTTACAAAAGTACATTTCTATTAGACAGGATCATAAGTAAATCCTAACTAACACTAAGAGCATTAGCTTGGATTTGGACATTGAATGCAATTATTTACAGGACAACCACAAGTATAAAGTGAATAATTTTTATGTTCATAGATAAGGATTGATTAAGAATTTAAACACTTATATTGAGACAAATTTACTTAGTTAGAACAAATTTACCAAGTATAGTAAGTATTTTGTTTTTAAATGTAGCATTAAGTACTATAGGTTTAACAACCTGAACCAGACTAATATTTATCTTAATAATATTAAAGATTAAATTATTCTTATTATCAAGTAATAAAATTAAAATATTTTGATAATTTTATTTAAATTAAATAAAAAATTAGAAAATAATATCTATCTTTGAATTATAATTATTTATTTAAATATACTTGAAGAGCAAGCACCACCAGAATTAGCAATACAATTACTGTTAGCGTCTAAGGAATATCCAGGTAGACATTTAACACATGTAGCTGTTGCTGAAGAAGGAGAGCTTTTGATACATGAAAAGCAGTTGCTTATGTTGCAATTATAAGTCTAATCACAAACTTTTTATCCTGAGGGTAGTGTATACCTATCAAATCCTTAAAGACAACTGCTGCAATTAGTATTATCTAAACAAACATCGCAGTTCTCTACACAATTAGCCCATGCCCTTAACTTCAAAACACCATACCAAGAAAAATCATTAGTTACATGTTATAGGATTCTTACTCTAATGCTGTTAGATGTAAGAGATTAATTCAGTTAAACTACTTCTTTAGTTACTTACATTTAGCCAGAAAATATTGAGCATTCCAAATTATAATTGTATTCTATATTAGTGCCTGTACTTGCCCCATAATAATCTTAACTAAATAATTGAGTATTTCCATCGTATATACTCATAGTTAAAGGGTCATCTTTCCTTAGATAAACCAAATCTACCCCAAAAAATGAATAGGGTTTTTAAATTGATTTGATCATTTGAGATCCATTACTGAAATTAGACATATCAGGTGATAAAATATATGCATCGTTTCCATTATCCGATCTTGTACATTTATATTAACAACTTCCAGAAAATGAACCTGAAACTATAGACCAATACTAACTATAGAGATTAGAACATGAAAGACTATTAGTAAAATCTTAATAATAGACTACTTCAAGCCCTATTTATAAAGGCAAATTAAAAAATAATTCTAAAATTATTAGTTTTTAAAAAATTAATTCCTTTCATATTTAAAAATTCTAAGTATTTATCAAAAAGTAAAGTAGAAATAATGGAAAAAAAAAAAGAATTTCATTTAAGCAGTATTAAATAATGAATATACCTCTGACAATATTATTGTTCTCTAACAGGAATATCACAAGAAAAAACAAAAATTTTTCTATCATTTTGTTGCTTAAATTTCCTTTCAATTCAATACTCCTCTTTATTACTTTTTGAATTATCTTAATTAGACTTTTTGACAGAATTTTGTTACTTTTAATTAAAATAATGTACAAAACAATCACAAACAATTTTTAGATACAAAAAGAAGAAAGTAATATCCCTTTGATTTTGGTAAAATATATGGAATAGAATCGAACTAAATCTAACACCATTGAATTTTTAAAAAGATAAGCTCAACTTCTAGATATTTAGAATCTGGCTGGTTAATTTATTTATATATGGATACTCAGATAGAAATAATAATTTATTTTTATTTGTGGTGCTTACTCAAGAAATAATTCATAATATACCTCAAGTGAAATTCTTTATTCATAACCACATTATCTCAAGTAAATATAAAGTATTAATTAAAGTAGGATATTTTACAATGATTGTCAAAAAGTCCTTATCTAATATTTAATTTGAGTAACCAAGTACTGATTTCGCTCTTTTGCTATATTTGAAAACATATGGAATTACTGGCTCTTACTCTATTTCTAAACTTTTAAATAAATTTTCCAGAAACCTTATTTAAAACACATGTTTATTAAATTAATTGTTATATCATATATAATTAATACTTAGATATATCAAGCATGTAAGGGATAGGTTAAGTATCAGCTGATAAGCACTCAAATTTATTTATATAGATATTTTTAAACATAAATGAAAATAATGCATATTAAACAAATTAATTTAAAAAAATAAATAGGATGTAACTTATTTTGTACATATTTATTCTAATTTTCATCAAAATTATAATTTAATTCGGTTGTAATAATATTTAAAATTTAAAATATTAAGTTGAGGAGGTATATTCTAAATAAGTATTTATTGTGATTTTTATTACAAATGTATTTGATTAATAAAAAATAATCAAAGAATAAAAAAATTCTTTTATAATTCATCCTTTTAGATTTTGGAATATCTATGCAGAATAGATAATCAAATTATTTGAAAATCATGTATATCTTATAAAGAAAGAATTTATTATTTAACCGAATTCTTTATATATGAAGTGAATAGTGTATAAAATATCAATATGATTAACTTTTTGTAAAAATATAAAGTTGAATAAATTAAATTACATTTTAAACATATTTTATTAAATAATATTTGAAACAAAAAGTATAGATATATTTTTAACAAATCATTGTAAATCCATTTATTTATTAATTTATTTTTTTACTAGTTTGTATCTAGTTATTAATTGCTGATCATTACATCAAAATAATAATCTATATTAATTATTTTAAAAATTTATTTAGCCTTCTCTTTTGAGGGGATAAATATGTTTAAATTTATATCTAAAATAACTAGACAAAATTATCTTAATTTTATTGAATTATATTTTCTTAAAAATTTAATTTTTTTTAGCAAAATAAAGAATTCATCTTTTAATTAATTTTACAAGTTTAGAATTAGACATTTTTAGTAAATAATTATAGAAATTAATGGAGTTATAAATTATTTTTTCTATCTTTAAATATAGTTTACATTTAAATGTGAGCAAGTATATCAAAAATTTTTAATTTATCAATATTTAAATTATTTTTTGGATTACTTTTTATGGTTTTTTATAAATTAATACCACTAACCTATCAAATTTATAAATTATAGAGATAACTAGTAAACCATTTTTATTTATTGAAATTCCATTCGGTAGTTTTGAAATATCTTATAAACGGTTAGAAAAAATTAAAATCAATTTTTTTAAAAATTATTTCTATTATCTAAATAAATAATTTTACTTTTGGCATTTATTAACTCAGAAAAAGACGAATTGATATTCTTTTTTAGACAAACAAAATTTTTGAGATAAAAATTTTAAGCATTCTATTTTGTAATTAAGAGTAATCTATCTTTTAGATTATTTATTTATGTTTTCAAATAAAGGATTAAAAATTATCTATTTCCTTCTAAGGTTTAATTACTTTTAGTAAATAAATGTTTTAAAATAGACATTTCAAAAATTTTTTAATTAAATAATAATATGAATATAATTAAAACTTATTAAAAATATATGTTTTAAGACTTTGTGGCATAAATAATTAACTTAACATAAAATAAAATTAAAAAAATTATTTTATTAATTTATTCATAATAATTGCATAGATGCGTCTTTATGGGATAACAAATCATTGTTAGAAATATTTAGGGATTAAGCATTTTGGTTTAAAAATCTATTACTTAAGGGTTGATATTAACTCTATAATTAATTATCTGATAAGACATTTTAAATTTTGTTTTAAAATTGATTTATCTATTCAGACTAGTTTTGACTCTATGCTTTTTCATTTAAGCAAAATTCTTATAATTCTAGATTATTGATTTTTTAACTATCCTAAAGTTGGCTAGAATTATATATTTTCTTTTAAGGAGATATGATAGATTAATCTATTAGACTTATTTTTCTTTTTAGGGGTGATATTGAGAGCCTAGAAGTTGGTTCTATTTAAGATATTATAATTGTACTAAACTTTTTTTTGATATTTCTTATCTTTTCTAAAGATATTTGAGAAACTACTCCTAAAGTTTTATATTCAGATTAATTAATTTCTCCTAGTTTTTCTTATTTAATTTTTTCTAGATCTTTTTTTGATTTAAATAGTGTACAAATAAAATCTTTAATTAAAGTAATTACACCTTTCAATAGATCAATAATTACACTAAATATATGAATTACTAAAATTGTAGAAGCTGAAGCTATTATTACCCAACCAATGTTAAACCTATGCTGTTCATCCTGATTCTCATCATCCTCTACTAATAGACTTATAGATGCATACATTATAATTAATAAAATTTCGCTTATGCCATTTTTAATATTAACACTCTTGTCTTCTTATGGTTTCACGTATAAATAATAGAAGGCAAGAAATAAATTCATTAAACAAACTAAAACAATCTAAAAGTAAACAAAGCCATAGAAGTATAATAGAACCATTATGAAAATAATTTTTCTTAAGTAAAGAATAACGTTAGTAAATTTGCTCCATTTTAACTAAAGTTATTTCTGTCTACTCATTATTTGTTAGTTTGATTTCTCTTCATTTTAACTTTAAGCTTCATTTTTCTATTCACCATTAGTAATGCTATTTTTGTTATTAATATTATTTTTAACATTTAGTTCTATAGTCTCAATTTCAGGTAAAACAAAGCCCCCGATAATTGAACCAAATTAGAGTTGTATATTAGGATCTCTCAAATTTTTACACTTTACAATAAATATTGTTAGCATAATAGGATATATTATCATAAATATGAAGGATAAAGAAAACAGTGTATAATTTATAAAAGCCAAAGATTCGTCAAACTTAAAGCAATAGAATTAGAGTAATGATGACACTAATACATATACGTAGACACATCCAACAAGATCAAAAAATCCATTATACTCCTAATATTTATCAAAAAAACTTTTAAAATAAAATAAGAATAAAATATAAATTTACCCAACCACTTTTGATTTTGCTTAAAATGTATAATCTAATTTATGGTATAGGGATCAGTGAAAGTATCTTAATTATTGAGTAAATTAATAGAATTCCAACTATAATAGTAAAAGATTAACCAGCTCCGTTAAAAAAATACCTAAAAAAAAGAAAGTTAATTTAAAAATTTATTTATTTATTTTACGCATCATATCCATTATCAATGAACTTCTAGGGAGTGTATGGTTATGTATAATTGGCATCCATAAAATAAATTTGTATTGTATTAGGAACAAATGCAAATTAAAAATTTTAAAATATAGAGCAAAATGACATAACGTTATCAGGATATCTAACATCTACAAAAAGCATGAAGTAGATAAATGTTGTTAAATCTATTGTGCTAAAAAGCACATAGGTATTTCCAATAATAGTCATTAAAACCATTACAATAAGTAGAGTTGATGAAGTTTTAGAAGCTGCTTGTTTTGTTGCTTAAGCTTATTAAATTTGGCTTTGTGTTAAAACTATGTAATCACCCAATTACACTTATTTCTATGGTTCTTACAAATTATTTACTTAGACAAATTAAGGGTCATTCATTTTAACAATTAAATTTTTATCTTTGCAGTTACCCTCCATAGAAATTTAAAGATTTATTAATTTTTTTTAGATGTTTAGTATGTTAACTTTAAAAGGGTTGTTATAGTCGATTATTTAGATACTGAGTAATCCATTCACATTCTCAGTAGTTGTTATTATCTCATTTTAAAATTGTATTGTTATATTATAACCAATATTTTCTACAACACTTTAAGTTACTGTAAAATCATTTTTTATAGATAATATGCACTTTAAATCATTGTCTAAGTAGTAATTATCTACACAAGTCTCACATTTATCTAATTTATTTGCTTAACACTCTTTACACTTTTAAACTTTACACTAATTTATACAAGTTGTTGAGTCTTTTGGGCAAGAGCAGACTGATTTGTTTTTTAAAGAAATGTAGCCAGATTAGCAAGAATCACAAATAGAACCATCATTAGAGTTACAATTTTAGCAATTTAAAACATTACAATTACATTAAGTCTAATCTTCATTCAAAATGTAATTTAGTTAGCACTAAATACATTTAGAATTATTTTAAGGATCTGTTGTTAAGCAATTTTTAATTTGTGGTTGGCAAACCTTATTATTATTTTAAAGAGAAAAACCCACCATACATGCTTCGCAAAGAGAACCATCATTAATATTACAACTAAAACAATTAAGAACTGAGCAACTACATTATGAAGAATCAGAATTTAATGTGTAATTTACTTAACACTATTGGCATGTATTTTCATTTAAGTGATTACATTTTAAGCAATTTTTAATTCCACACTAACATACCTTATTATTATTTATAGGAATAAATCCTTAATCACAAGAATCACAAATTAATCCATCATTAGGATTACAATTTTTACAGTTAGGAACAGAACATATACATTATTGACTTTAATTCAAAGTATAATTATTTTAGCACTTTAGACACAAATTACCATTTAAAGGATCACAAGATAGGCAATTTTAGCTCAAGCATTTACAAATTTTATTATCAATTGATGAAACATATCCTTTAGCACAAGTATTGCAAATAGAACCATCACTAGGATTACATTCTTGGCAATTAGGTATTTCACAATTGCATTAAGTAGAATCAATATTTAAATTAAAGTTTTTTTAGCATTAATTACAAATTTATCCATTTGAAGGATTGCATATCAAGCAATTAGCAACACCACACTCACAGTCCTTATTATTATTAGAAAGAGTATATCTATTGGCGCAAGAATCGCAAATAGATCCATCACCTGACTTACAGGTTTAACAATTAGAAACTGAGCAATTACATTTTGTTTTATCATTACTTAATATATAATTTTAGAAGCATTATTTACAGATTAATCCATTTGTTGGATCACAGACTTAACAGTTTTCGACTTAACATTCGCAAGATTTATTATTATTTGAAGCAACATATCCAGAAATGCAAGTATCGCAAATAGAACCATCACTATTATTACATTTCTGACAACCAATAATAGAGCAATTACACTAAGAAGAGTCACTGCTCAAAGCATAATTATTGTAACATTGGTTGCACAAACTTCCGTTATATGGGTTACACTATTAGCAATTCTTTACATTACATGAACAAATTTTATTATTATTCTAAGGAATAAACCCTGCAACACAGGCATCACATTAAGACCCATCATTTGGATTGCAAGTTTAACAATTATTTACTTAACATTAACATTAAAGCTAATCTATACTGAGTAAAAAATTAGTTTGACATTGTTAACAAATGTTTCCATTATTTGGATTGCATTAAAGGCAATTAGCTACTCCACATTCGCACTATCCATTTTTTAAAGTGTATCCAATATTACATACTCCACATATATTTCCATCTAAAGCAGAACATAAATAGCAATTTTTAGATTGGCAAATACATTATTTCTTATCATTACTAAGCTAGAAATTTGGTTTACATTAATCACATTAAGTACCATTCATTAAATTACAAACCAAGCAATTATTGACATTACATTAACAAATTGTATTGTTGTTTGTAGATAAATATCCATTTACACATGTATCACAAGTTTAGCCATCTTTTGAATTACATGCTTAACAATTTGAAACCGAACAATTGCATTATTTAGAATCAAAACTTAAAATATAATTTTTTTAACACTAATTACAAAGTTATCCATTAGATGGATTACAAGTCAGACAATTAGCTACTGAGCATTAGCAAGTATTATTATTATTAGCTGGTATATATCCTACAACACATGTATCACATATTGACCCATCAGCTATATTACAATTTCTACAATTTGCAACTGAGCAATTACACTATGTTTAATCGTTGGTTTTTATATAATTTGTTGTACACTAATTACATAAGCTTCCATTTTACTAATTACAAGTCTAACAATTGTTAACAGCACATTAACAATTCTTTTTATTATTCTAAGAAATATATCCAGTAACACAATTATCACAAAAAGATCCATCGATAGGATTACAATTTAGACAATTACTTACTTAACATTTACATTATTAATCATTAGTAGATAAATAATTATTTTAGCATTAATTACAAATGTTTCCATTTTGTGCGTTACATGTTAAACAGTTAGAGACTTAACATTTACAAACTTAACCTTGATTTAAATTTTAATAACCACTATTACACAAATCACAATAATTTCCATCTATTAAGTTACATAACATGCAATTTTAAACAGAGCATTAGCACTATGTCTTATCACCACTTAATTAATAATTTGTATAACATTATTCGCATAAATTACCGTTTTAAGCTTAACATTTATTACAATTTTAAACATTGCATTGGCATAAATTATTATATTGATCATCTAAAATGGATTAATAGCCTGTTATACATTATAAACAATTCATTCCATTAGTTGGATCAGGTTGATTACAATTCTATGCTTTCATTATACATTAATTTCCTATTAAAGTGAATCCTTAGTTACATACTATACAAGTATTACCAGAACATTATGAACAGTATTAGACTGTACATAAACATTAAGTAGAATCAGAACTTAAAATAAAGTTAGTGGCACAAGTTAAGCATTTACTTCCTGTAGAATCGCATTGTTAGCAATTTTTTATTGGACATTAACATTAATTATTCAAATCTAGTATAAATACACCTTTACATGCAAAACATTTAGTATTACTTTAAGGAAGACATGTATCGCAGTTTTGTAGAGTGCATTTGCATGTTTTTGAAGTTTAATCAAATACTCCACTATTACAAATTGTGCAAATTGTTCCATCATTTGGATTACATAAAAAGCATTATGGAATAGTGCAAACACAAGAAGTTTTGTCATTACTTAAAACATATCCGCTCACACATTGTTAGCAAATTTATGGGTTATTGCATAAAAGACAATTTTAAGCACAACTAATACAGTTTCCTGTAGCATCCATAAAGTAGGATGGAAGACATATTTTACAAGTACCTAATTATAAAATGTTTATTTAACTAAAATTTGGATGGGATATTAATATTCATATAAAATATTCGTTTATTAATTTTTAAAATATTTTTAATAATTTATAAAATAATCACTTTTAAAAAAATGTAAAATTTCAAAAATATATTACCATCAGGATTACATTATTTGCAATTAGGAATATTGCAGTATTTACATTGAAGAGGATTTGTCCCTGAAACATATTATGAAGAACTAAGACATTGCTAGCAAACAAATTAATCACATTTTAGACAATATTAATCAGAACATACTAAACTAGAACATGCTTTTGTCACAGGGTTAAGCTAATATCCTATAGGACATGTAGACGCAACACATGTTGAACCACTGAAAGAATAACCAGTTTTACATTAAGTGCAGGTGTTTGTATTACATTAACTGCAATTAGGTAAATGATTACAACCACATACTCTTGTATTATAATTTCCTCTTTAATATAATAGAATCACCTTATTTTAAAAGCATTTAAATGTAGCTTAATCTGGTACTGCAAAGCATGATAGCCATGTTGTTTCTGAGGTATTTTATCTAAGACAATTGCTTGTATATGTTTCACAAGTATTTTGTTCACTTCTATACTATCCTATTAATATGAAAAATTTTTTAAATTAACTATTACTTTAAATATCAAATCAATAAGTGATTATTTTGATATAACTAAACTAAAATTTTTTTTTTACTTAACAATCATGGCAAAAAAGTAAAATTTTAAATATCTTATTAAAATTATAAAAATAAAAATTATGATATTAAAACTAGCAAACGAATTTTTTAATAAATATTTTAGTAATAGCTATAAATCTACGAAAAAGATCAGAAATATTAATAAAAGAATAGAAGTATACATTAATTAATTTTTATTTGTAAATTCAAGCAATATCTAATAATATCTGAGTAATATTTTATGGGTTATTAGTTCTATTGGTTAATTTACTATAATTTTTCTATCAAAATCATACAAATTTAATATAAAAGAACTTTAATAATTAAATATACCTGCACTACAAGCTAAACCAGCAGAGACGCAAATATTAGAACTATTAAGTTTATACCCAGGTATGCATAATAAACAAACTTCAGTTATTCCGCTTATTGCACATTCTAAGCAATTACTTGACTAACAATCCTCTTATTAAGAACACACTTTTTAACCAGATGGCATTATCATCAATTAAAAACCTTAATTACAAACTGAGCAATTTGAGGAATCTTAGCATTAATCGCAATTTAAAACACAATTTGACCACATGTAAATTTTATAAAAACCATAGTTAGATGGTAAATTAGAGAACTATAAATGAAACTTAGAAACATTTTATGTTTTGATGTATTTGCTTATAAATATTGTCTTAAAAACTGAGCCTTGACAATTAACACCATGGTATATTATTTCTTATGGAAAACTACCTTAGGCTGTTTGCTAATATGATTATTAATATAATAATTTATTATCTCCATATATTGAAATAGTAAATTATCCAGATACAAAATAAGCTAAATCAAATCCTAATACAGAAGAATTGCTTGTTAACGTTTTAGTAATTTCAAAACCATTTGGATATTGAGATGGAGCTAAATAGAAAGCCGTATAAGTGATTGAATTTAGAGAACAGCTTTATTAACAGTTATTAATGTTAGGAAAAGAGCCTCCTCCAATTACATTCCAGTTAGTTTGTAGCTCACTTTAGCAATTTGCTGACGAATCATAGTACTTCAAGAGAACTCTCTCAAATGCAAATATTTCTTAAATAAATAGACATATTAAAATAGAGAAGATTTAATATAAATTTACCTGCAATAAGTAGCATAAAATAAAATAAAATTTGCAAGTTAAAGTCGTCTTTTGATCTCATTTTTTTATTTACTTTTTTTGTTATTGATTATCTAATTAATTTCTTGTTTGCTTTGTTTTTATCTTTTGTTTATATATTGCTATGATTAAAATTGATTAAAAAAATTAACTGAGATTGACTAAATCCCAAACAAGTATCATAAAACATAATGACAGAAATAATAATAATTAATTAGTTTGATTTTTCTACCAATCCCAAAAAATAAAATCCATAATTTAAAATTGCTTAAATTTGCTACCATTCCTAATAAAAATAGGAAGGTAATCAATTTTTATTATTTTAAGTATTTATTTCATCATAAATCCATGAATCAAGTAGTAAAGAATTTACCATTATTTATTCCTAGTGATTACCATTCTATAAATTAGAAAAGAAATCATAAGATTTAATTTTTGATAAAATCTAGGCAAGCTCAACCATTGACCATAAAATTAATTACATTATATTCTCTATTAATTGAATGTTATCATTTGTATTTGCATGATTTAAAAAAATAAACTACATTTTTACTATCCAATTATTATCCTCCATTTTTTAAATATTCTTAAATATTTTTTTAGAGCTATTTTTATTTTATAAATATCTTAGTGTTAAGATAAAGTGGCATATTACTTTATTAGATTTTATATAATTTTTTTCTATTATTTAAAGTACTCAAATCTAATACATTAAAAGTATAAAATTTCTAGTAAAAACATTACTTGTTACTTTGAAATTAAAAGAAGTTTTTGGATATTTAAATTTGTGGTTTTGAATTTTGCATAATCAAATTAAAATAGCTAAATGATAGTCAACCAATAATGTTATTAATTTTATGAATTATTATTCTTACTTTACAATTAACTTTCTATAAAACACCATAATAAAAATTATTTTTAAAATATATAGATCTTACCACTTATTTTTAAAACTCTTTATCTATTAAAAATTGTAGATTTTTTATTAAATCTTTTATTTTCGAATTATCTTTAATTTTTCTAAATAAATATCTACATTTTAATAAGAAAAAATAAGATTAATTAATTATTTAATATCTTAACTCATAATCGATTCTAATAGAGACTTGAAAAAGTAAGAAAATCTATCTAAGCTTTTCTTATTTTCAAATTTTTTACCCCTTATTAAAATTAGAAGAATATGAAAAGATATTTTTCAAAAAATTTTGATTACTTTTACTAATATTTTATTTTATATTCAAAATTTATTTTATTTAAATTAGATAATTAAAATTGTGAAATTAAATGTTAATAAATATTTTAAAATATTATATATTTACCAAAAACAAATATTACTAACAAATAAATTTTTAAAATATTTTTTTTAATTTTGCGATTAAAAATTTTTAATTGTAATAAAAGACACATTAAATTAAATTTTATAAAAATAAGATACAAATAAATTTATTTTAATTTAATAATATGAATTGATTATATATTTATAATAGTTGTTGAAATAAGATTAATTAATTTAAGAAGGAAGTTTGGTGAAGTTTTCAAAATTAATCAATTTCTTAAAAATAAATTAAATCTATTTTAGTTTTGTATTTTTTGTTAATTCCAAAATGGAGAGCTAAAAAATAAGTTTCCTATGAATTTAGTTTATATTCTTCATCTAATTAGTTTACATTCTAATAGTCTGGATAGTCTAAAAATTAAATTTATTATTATTTAATGTCTATTCTCATTTCTATAACCTAATCGTTTTTAATATTATAAAAGAGATCTCCTTTGATCACATTACCACAATAATGAATGTTATCATTGCAAAAGAGCTTGCCTTGATGTGTTTTATTTAAATCATAAGAAATGTTACTTTTGCAAGTTAAACCTATTATGAAACAGTCTCCTGCTTAATCATTAAATTTAAACCTAATAATATATTTTTTACTCTTTGTCAATTCATAATTAAAATAAATTCCGCCATATAATTTTTCATCATTCTTTTATATTTATATTACATTTTCATAAACATTTTCTTTGACTTAAATTAAATCTGATTAATCATAGTTGCAATTCATCGCCTTTCCATAAATTTGAGAAACTAAATTCATATTTTCCTTATCTTTTATCATTTATTAAGCCATTTTTTGTATGTAAAGAGCTTCATCTTCTATTAAAATCATGTAGTTTAAAGGTTAGCTTGTAAAAATATCTTTAATCTGCAAATCTAAAAAGGTATAGTTAACTTTATCAAACAAATTATTAAATTATTCTATGAATGAAGGCTTTACATGGTTAAGCTTATTCCCTATTAAAAAATTTAACTATTTTTTAACCTCTTAGATTTATTCTTATGAATTTTTTCTCTTGCATGTAAGAGGATTAAATTCTTGCAATTACCTTATGATAGAAAGCTTAAATAAATTAATATCAACCATCTATAAAACCTGATGTTCTTTGATTTTATTTAGTTATTGCTATAGAATTTAAGTATTTTGGTATTTCTGCTAAATCTTTTCTTAAATAAAACTCTTTAAATCATCGAGTTTGCAATCTATATTTTGTTAATCTATTTTTATGCTTTACTTTAATTTTTATTTCTCTGCAATATTGTTATAAACTTTCAATATTTCATCCCACTTTGCGCTTTCATTAATTACTGATTATATTGCTGTCTTTTTTTTTTACTCCAAAACATCCACTATTTCTTTAATTAGGCTATCAAATGCTTACTCAATTCCTCTGATTAAGTCAACCCTATGTTAAAAAGCTCCTCTAATTTAGCTTAGAATCCCTGTATCATTAAGAGGTGGCCAATTCATAAAAATATATTCATCCTAACATTTATTGATTGTTTTTATAGACAAATAATCTTTATTAAATGTATCCTCTAATATACATTCTTAGCATTTAAAAATTTGATTACTATCTAATGAAGCTTTTATATAGATTGCATGATTATCTGGATGTGACCCACAGAAAGGGGTATTAGAGTTATAAACTTTATCCATCTTAATTTTTGGTTTGAATATATAAAGTTGTTCTATTTTTAATTTTTGATAATTTATAGAACTAATTTTAATCACAAAATATCTATTTATAAAAAAGATATATATATTGATTATTTTCTACTTATTTTTATGATAAAAAGATTAAAATATAATGTTTATGTACATATATGAATATATCGTAGTATTAATATGTAATATTAAATAAAACATAATTTTTTAAACAATCTATAATTCCTTAAGACATCTATAGTAAATATTAGAAATCAAAATTCATTGGCACGAACAAATTTAAAATGAATAAATATTGCTTAATAACTATTTTTAATATTATAAAAATTAAAGTTTATTATTTATTAAATCTGATTTTTAATTTAAAAAAAATCAAAATTCTATTATATTTTATACATAAAAGAATCTTTTTAATTCTTCAACTTTAAAATAAATAAAAAAAATGTTTTAAATACTTATAAATTAATCAAAATATTGCTTTAATTTGTTAAATGCTCAAAAACAAAATATCATTTATTTTACTTTTATTTGTTTAATATAATTATTAAAATAATATTAAATAATAAAAATAAAATGAAAACAAGAATTTAATTAAAAATATTTGTAATTTAATACTTGAAGATATAAAATATTTTAATATAATTGTTAATTCATTTAAATCGAAAATGATTTGCAAATGATAAATGGAATATATTCTTTTTTAAATAACTAAATAAAACTCAATTCTAATTAAAAAATATACATTATTTATAATTTTTGTAAATAAGCTCTTAAAAAACATAAATGAAATCAATTTTATTTATTTTTAGTTTTTGAATTTTTATTTTTAAAATCAGTGGATAATAAAAATAATGTGAAGGGGATCTAGCTCAAATGGTAGAGCGCTCGTTTAGCATACGAGAGGCACTGGGATCAATGCCCAGGTTCTCCAATTTTTTATTAATTTTTAAGCTTTATTATAATTAATTGAGCATATTTATTTTATTTAATTAAACCTTAATTAGAATTTAATTAACAATTATTCAATAATTTTTTTATTCATTAATTATCAACAATTTCTTATTGGATTTCAATATTTAGAAAATTTTCTGTAAAATTAATATTCATAGTACTCTCAAAATTTTGGGTATTATTATTATTTGGGGTTAATATATGAGAACATAATGTAAATGCTTAATTACTTGATTAAGCATTTTTAATTTTTAAATTTTACATTTTCTAAATCGCTATCAAAACCTTTTATTATTAATTTTAATTTCATTTGATTCTTCATAAAAAAATTATTTATTTTACTAATCCTATTTAGTAAGCTAATTAAGTACCAGCAAATAGCTATAATAGAGAGAAACGCTAAGCTAACTATGAGAAAGAAAGAAAGATGAATTTACAGATTATTTCCCAGAAATCAAGATTGAGTAGCTGTACTTAAAAAAGCATTAGTCATTTAAATTATTTATATCTAATATTAGATTGTTAAATATACATAAGAATAATAATTTTTATTTAAAAGTGAGTATAATAAATAAATTCTAAAAAAAATAGGATAATTTTGAAAAAATCTTTGTTCAAATTGCAATAATTAAATCCTCAAAAATACCTTATTTTATCTAAGAAATCTTTTAACATAAGAAATAGTAGGTTTTAGACTAAGATAATAGCTAAAAACAATCTAATGAACAATATAATTGGATAACAATTATCTAAAAATTAACTTTATCCAGTCACAATTATAACCAATTCAAAAAAAATGAGGTTGGATAAAAAATAACTTGAATTAAAAAAATATTATAGTAAGGAAAGATGAAATTTCAAAGATCAGTTTAATAGGGTAAGAAAGCCATTAAAATAGTTGAATAATGCGATTTAGTGAAAGCTAAATAGGCTAAAGTAAATTATTAAAACTAATTAAGATATCAAATAATTGTCTTAATATAATAGGGTATTGTCTCAATTTAGAAGAAAAACAAATAATACTAATTTAAAGTATATAATTTAAAATATTTTCTTTCTTTTTTTCTTCTAAAAAAAAAACTTAGAATTATTAATATGATCAATTAAAGTATATTATAAAATTAGGTTTTTAAAATATATTAAATTTATTTTATAAATTATCATTTACTTATTTAATTTTATTTTAAGAAAAGTTTCCTTAATTCATTTATAGATATATTTATAATTTAAATAGTATTTGTAAAACAATTATAATTGTAAATATTTTTAGAGGTTTTTAGCAAATTAGTTTAGCCATTTTTACTTTTTCATTGTTTGAAGTATTTATTTTTGTGATGCAAATATTTCTAAAAATTAAAAAAGTCTATTAGGCAGAGGAAAAGTATATATCAAAATTAATAAGTAATATTTGGTATATTGGTTTAGAAATTACATAAAAATAATTAATTTTATTAGATTGAGTGTATGGTATAAATAATTTACTTTGTGATTTCATGAATAATATTTTAATTAAGTTGTTGAAGGGGATCTAGCTCAAATGGTAGAGCGCTCGTTTAGCATACGAGAGGCACTGGGATCAATGCCCAGGTTCTCCAGATTTTTTCATAAAAAGAAAATAATGAATTTATATCTAAAAAATAGTTGAAAATTTAAGTTATACTTGCTATAAAAAATTAATTAAAGCAATACTTAATTGATAAATTAGTACTATTTTTTTACTAGAAATTTAGCAATCAATTTAATTCAAAAGTAAATAGCAAATTAAATATTATCCATCAAATAAAATTTACATATTATTATAAAAATTAGTGGTGGTAAAAATAGTTAGATATAATATCATAAAAACAAATTATGAATTTTGATGAGTTATTCAAAAAGATAAATATATAAAACATCATTAAAGTATACATTTCTTATGAACTACCATTTCTAAACATCAAATTGTTAAATTTTGAATTATCGATCAACAATTTTGTTACAGCACATATATTTTTAGTTTAATTTCATCAATTTCTTTTGAAATTTAATAGCTTGAATGAACTTTTAAAAATATTAAATTTATCTTTTTTATCAAATTTAGTAAATAATTAATTTTATTTTACATAAATGGTATGATTATTTTATAAAATTCCTACTTGAATTGATAATTTAGCAATTAATTCAATTTTTATTTATTTTACCAATACAAATACTTAGTCAAATCACTAATTAATAAATTAATATAATCAAAAAAATAGTAAGAAATCAAAATAAAAGATGAATTAATAAAAAATTTTAGTTTTACTTTGCTTTGCTTTCTGCATATTACATACTTCATAAGCAAACTAAAAGGATGCATATGTCATAAGTTATGTCTGGCCTGTTTATGCTTCTTTCTCAGACAAGCTTTATACTAGATAAGACTTTCCCTTCTTTGATGGAGAAAACTTTGCTCTCAACTATTTCTATCCTATGACTTCTTTTGGAGGTCTATGCACACCTATGTTTTGCAATAAACCTTTCAGTTTCAATGCAACAGAAATAAAAGAGCATGACAAAATCTACTTAGAAAAGTACTTTGTTCGCTTTGATTAGTACAACTTTTAGACAAGTTAAGATCTGTGGAGAAAATACGGAAATTGTTTTAATTAAACTGAAAGCAATTATTTCGAAACTATGGTAAAGGCTCACAAAAAATTCAACATAGTCCATGCTCTCTAATAGAAAAATATTTACCCATGTGAAGAAACAATTTATGATACATAACAAGTTGTAGAAGCTTTATCATAAGCCTTAAATGGTTAAAAACCTGAACTTTATTGTTCAAACTTCCACAAAGACGAAAAATCAGGTGAATTTGTTTCATACTTGAGACATTTTGAGGTCTACCTAGATAAAAATCTTAACCCAACTCAAACTAGTTAATTATGTTTATACGAATACTGCCCATAAAAAATTAAAATTCCTCCTTTTAAATATTGAAGATAATATAATGAGAATATTTTGAAGTTCAGCAATTAATGAAATTTTTTTATCTTTCATAGTTTTATGTTTTAACTTTTATTTTTTTTTAAACAGCTTTCTATTAAATTTTATTAAATGTTTTACTTACTTTTAAATATAAATTTAATTATTTACATAAATGGACAAAATTATCTTCTTTATAAATTAGATCTAATTTTTTTCTATTTGTTATATTTTATATAATTAGTTAAGAAAAAATTAAATGTTAAAATTAATATTTATTTTTTTCTTTGATAAATTTATATTTAACAAATATTAATTGAAGGGGATCTAGCTCAAATGGTAGAGCGCTCGTTTAGCATACGAGAGGCACTGGGATCAATGCCCAGGTTCTCCAGTTTTTTTTATTTTTTTAACATATTTAAAAAAACAAAATTAATAAAATTTCTTGTAATAATTATCGAGTAAAAAATATAGGCATTATTATTTTTAGGCAACACTGAATTTTAAATAAGCCAAAAAATGTAGAGAAAATATTTAGATAACTCTACTAATTATAAATGTAATAATTAGTTATAATGAATATAAATAATAATAATAATAATGATAAGGCATAATGATATTCTATATAAATCATAATCTCTAAAATGAATAAAAATTTATATTATTCAAATTTTATTTTTGATGAAAAAAATAAAATAAATTTGTTAGCATAGAACTCATAAATTACTTTTGAATTAAAATGATATATAAAATAACTCTTTTTACAAAATAATTTATTCAAAAAAGTTACTATTTAGAGTCTCTAAAAAGTACTAAATCACTATTAGATACATTAATTGATTAATTACTTTGATTTTTTTATGATTAAGAATCATTTATGCTACTTTGAATAAAAAATTTTGAAGTTTTTTTTATATTTTTAGTGATAAAATTTTATTTTTATTCAAGTATACAAGATTAATTATCTTAGTTCAGGTTTATATCTTAACTTAATACTGAGGTCTATTTTAATTATATATCAAAATTAACAAAGTGAGAACGATTATAATCTTCTACTTTTTCTTTTGCTTCTAAATTAGGTGATTTTATGAATTCTTGGCTTTTCAAAATTCTTGATGAATCTTACTAGAATAGAGATGGTATTTTTGGACTTGCTTTTATAGTATTTTATAGTAATTATTTAAAAGAAATTTATGATAATATCCCTAATTATTTATTTATAATTTTCTTTTTTTGTTACTCTTTTTAATGTTTTATTTTTTCTATTTCACTCTTAGGTTTCATTAATGTATATATAAAATCTTTAACTAGATTATAAATACCTCTTATTAAATCAACTACTACGCTAAATATATGAATTATTAAAATAGTGGAAGCACAAGCTATAATAAACCATCCTATATCATATCTTTATTGCTCATCTTGATCGTCTTTATCTTCAACTAAGAAACAGATAGCAGTTTACATAAAAATAATAATTATCTCACTAACTCCATTTTTTAAATTACTATTTTTTTCTTATAATGGTTTAATATAAAGATAAAAATATGCAAGAAAAATATTCATTATGCATATAACTATCACCTAAATATAGACCTGCCCATATAGATATAATAGTGTCATAATATATATAATTTTTCTTAAATAGAGTAAAACGTTGGTATATTTGCTCCATTTTAACTACAATTTTTACTGTTTTGAAATATTAGAATCCTATTTATTTTTATTAATGTTAGATTTGGAAGTTTCTTATTAAATATTATTGATATTATGATGATTGACTTTTGTTAAATTATTATCAGAATTATTTTATTCAATTTGAACCACTAAGCCTCCTATTAATGAACCAAATTATTATTAGATTTATGGATCATTTAGATTTTGGCAATTTTTGATAAAAATAGCCATCATTAAAGGTGCTAAAAAGACAAAAATAAAACTGATTGCAAAAAACGTATAATTTATAAAAGCTAATGGTTCATCAAATTAAAAGCAGTAAAACTAGCAAAGAGAAGAAACCAATACATAAACGTAAACACATCCTATCAGATCTAAAAATCCAGAATATTCCTTTTATATTTATTTTAAAATTGTTAATAAGCATACAAATTATCAGTAAATTTACCCAGCCGCTTTTGATTTTTGATTCAATGTATAGCTTTACTGATAGAATGGGGATGCAAGAAAGAATTTTAATTATTCCATAGATAGTTAGAATACTTGTAATTATTGTATAAGATTATCCTGCTCCATTAAAGAAATAGCTTTAAATTAAAATAAAGATTAATTAAAATAAAAAAATCCAAAAAATTAAAATTTTTAAATACGCATCATATCCATTGTCTAAGAATTTTTAAGGTGTCGTTGGTTAAACATAATTGGGCTCAATTAAATAAAGCTAAATAGTGTTAGGGACGAAAGCAAATTAAAAGTTTTAAAATATGGAACAGAATGAAAGTAAATTTTATGGATGTCTAACATCAAAAAATTAAAGAAAATAAATGAATGTTGTTAGATCAATTGTGCTAAATAAAACATAAGTATTTCCAATAATAATCGTGAGTATCATTGTGATAAGCAATGTATTTGCTGCTCCTTTAGTTATTTCTCCTGTTTATTGAGCTTAGGCAACTTAGTTTTAGGTAAGTATAATATACTCCTTTAGTTTAACCTCTTTTTAATTATCTTAGAGATTATTTATTCTCATAAATAAATTATTATCAAATTTAACAATTAGATTTTTATTCTTACAGTTTTCCTTAAGCTAAATTTAAGCTGATATTTACTAATCTTTAATTGATAATATATTCACCACAAAAGGATTGTCATAATCTAAAATTTACAAATTAAGTGAATTTTGGAGATCTTCCTAAGATGTAATTAATTGCTATCTAAAAGTGATTGTAACATTATAACCAATATTTTGAGTGACATTTTACTCAACTGAAAAGTCATTTTCTAATCCTAAAGCACATTTGAAGTCTGAAGTTAAAATATACGAATCTTAACAGACTGAACATATTTCTTTGGAATTTAAATTGCATTATTTACACATCTAAACGTCACATGTTTACGGTAATTAACAATATGGTTAATTGCATAAACATTCTTTTTTATTATAACTTAATTCAAATCCATTCTAGCAATTTTCACAAATAGAACCATCATTAAGATTACAAGCTTCACAATTAAGAACAGAACAATTGCAAGAAGAGGAACTATTTACAGAACCTTAATTTGTATAACCTGGTTAACATTATAAGCACTGAGTACCGTCTTATTAGCTGCATTATTTACAATTCTAAACTGAACAATTACATTATGTATTACTTTTATTAAGACTATACCCATTTATGCAAGTGAGGCACTAATCACCATTTTAATTACATTAAGCACAATTTGCTATTGGACATTAACATTTGTTATTTTTATCTTTTATATATAATCCCGAACATTCCATGCAAGAAGAATCATCATTTGAATTACATTAGTTACAATTTTAAACATTACATTAACATGATTTTGAAGATGTATCAAATGATCCTTATTTACAATTTTAACAAATGGTACCATCAGTTTTACTACACTATAAACAATCCTAAACTGAGCAGTTACACTAAGTACCTCCATTACTTAGTGAATAGCCTTAAATACACAATTCACATTAATCTCCGTTTGAATTACATTTTGAACAATTTTATATAGGGCACTAGCATTAATTATTTCTATCTTTTAAGTATAACCCACTGCATTTTTAGCATGAAGAATTATTATTTTAATCACAAAAGCTACAATTTTAAACTAAGCATTCACAAGTTTTTGAAGTAGGATTATAATAGCCATTTTAGCAATTTAAGCAAACTGATCCATCTATTTAGCTACATTGTAAGCAATTCTAGACAGAGCAAACACATTCTGTGTTTCCATTACTTATTTAATATCCTTAAATGCATGTAAGACATTTATCTCCATTAGAATTACAGGTAGCACAATTTTTTATAGGACATTAGCATTAACTATTATTATCTTTAAAATACAATCCCATACATTGCTGGCATTGAGAATCAGTATTTTATTAACACAAACTACAATTTAAAACTGAGCATTAGCAAGTTTTTGTTGTAGAATCAAAAGAACCATTTTAACAATCTTAGCAAATAGATCCATCAGTTTGGCTACATAGTGAACAATTTTGAATAGAGCAATCACATTATGTGTTATTATTTGTAAGCTTATACCCTTAAGTGCAAGTGAGACATTGATCACCATCCTAACTACACACAGAACAGTTTTTTATTGGACATTAACATTAATTATTTGTATCCTTTATAAATTTGCTAGCGCATAATTCGCATTAAGAATTTGAATTTTAACTACAGAGAAGACAATTTTAGACTGAACATTTACAAGTTTTAGTTATTTCATCAAAAGATCCATATTAGCAATTTTAGCAAATAGACCCATCAGTTTGGTTGCATTGTAAACAATTCTAAACAGAGCAACTACACTCCGTGTTTCCGTTGCTTAGTTAATATCCTTAAACGCAGGTAAGGCATTAGTCTCCATTGGTATTACACGCAAAACAGTTTTTAATAGGACATTAGCATTGATTATTACTATCTTTGATATAAGAACCCACACATTGCTGGCATTAAGAATTGTAGTTTTAAATACACAAGCTACAATTTTAGACTGAGCATATACATGCTTTTAATGTAAGATCAAAAGAACCATTTTAACAAATTTGGCAAACAGCTCCATCAGTTTAACTGCATTACAAGCAATTCTAAACAGAACATTTACATTATGTATTTTGATTGCTTAACTAATATCCTTAAACACAACTAAGGCACTAATCACCATATTAATTGCAAATAGAACAATTTTAAATTGGGCATTAGCATTAATTATTATTATCTTTTAAATAAAGCCCAACACATTATTAGCACGAAGAGTTAGTATCTTAATTACATAAGCTGCAATTTTTTACTGAACATTTGCAAGTTTTTGATGTTACATCAAAGGATCCATTTAGACAAACTTAGCAAATTTAACCATCTGTTTAGCTGCATTATAAACAGTTTTAAATAGAGCAAGTACATTATGTATTTCGATTACTGAGCTAATATCCTTAAGTACAAGTTATGCATTAGTCACCATTTTAATTGCAAACAGAACAGTTTTTTATAGGGCATTAACATAAATTATTTATATCTTTAGTATAAAGTCCTAAACATTATTAGCATGAAGATTCCGTATTTTAATTACATAAGCTACAATTTTAAACAGAGCATTTGCAAGTTTTGGTAATAGAATCTAAAGATCCATTTAAACAAGTTTAGCAAGCAGATCCATCTGTAGGACTGCATTAAAAGCAGTTTTTAACACTGCAAGTGCAAGATGTTTTATCAGAGCTTAAAGTATAATTATTGATACAAGTTTAGCAAGTTTAAGAATTAGAACAAATCATACAATTATTTAGACAACTAAAGCAGCTTCCTTAAGAAGGATAGTATCCTTAATCGCAAATCTTGCAAGTTCCTTTAAATAAAAAAATTTATTAATTATTTGCTCAATCACAAATTAATAATATATTAATTCTAAAAATAAACTCTGATAAAAATAATTTAAAAATTTTGAATGATTAATTACCATCCATATTGCACTATTAACAATTATTTACTGAACATTCTTTACAATATGCAGGATTAGAACCATCTACATAATATTTTGCAGAGGCGCATTAATAGCAAACATATTAATCACACTTTTAGCATTAAGGATCTTTACATAATTGAGGATTACATAGCTTAGTTAGCTAATTAAGATAGTATCCTTAAGGGCAACTAAACAAAGAACAGCTCAAACCATTAAAAATATATCCAGTAATACACTTTGTGCATATAAATTAATTACATTATTCACAATAAGCAAAATGATTGCAACCACAGACTCTTGTATTATAATTTCCTCTTTCATATAAAAGAATAAGCTAATTACTAGGGCATTTAATTGCTGTTTAATCTGGAACTTAATAGCATGATACCCAAGTCGAAGAACCTGTAGACTACATTAAGCAAGTGTTTGAATAAAATTAGCATGTATTATCTGTATATCGATATTAACCTTTATAAAATATTATTTTCAATAAAAAACATTTTAAAATATAATTTTCAATAAAAAACATTTTAAAATATAATTTTCAATAAAAAACATTTTAAAATATAATTTTCAATAAAAAACATTTTAAAATATAATTTTCTTAACGAAAAATATCAATATATTTTTTTTTATTTTAAAGGTCATTAACAAAATTAATTTATTCATTTTTTTTAAATTTAATATAATCTCAAATTATTAATATATCAGTATAGTTAGTATAGTTAGTGATTGGTAATGGAATTTTTAAATAATGTAAACCAACTCTTTTCAAAAAAAGATTTTCTATAAATTGTTGAAATGATAATTTGATAAACATAAATAAAGTTATTTTAAATTTTTGTGAATTTAAATTTAGTGTCTGTTAGTAAGCAATCTGAATTTTATTTAAAAAAGATGATATCGGATATTTAATAATCGCTTATTTAGTTATAGTGTTTAAAAGATTTTTATCTTTATTTAATTTATTAAATTCTTCATACTAAATTAGAAATTATGCTAACATCAAGTAAGCAAATTAAATTAAAAAATACATAAATTTTGCTGACTCAAAATTAAAAAAAACTGTGTAAAACCAGATTTTTGTTTACTTCAGTATAATAATATTCAAGCTACTTAATGGAAATAAAATTTACCTGGACTACATGGACTACCATTAGAAACACAATTGTTTGAATTATCTAAAGAGTATCCTGGTTGGCAATTTATACATACTTCTGTTATTCCGCTTTTAGTACACTCCAAGCAATTACTTTTTGAACAACCTTCTTATTATGAGCACACTTATTAACCCGAGGGCATCACCATTAAAGTGAATCCTTGCAAACAACTACTGCAATTAGTAGAATCTTAGCATTAATCACAATTCAATACACAGTTAGTCCACATAAGAATCTTAAAAAATCCATAGTTTAATGGTAAATTTTTAAACTGTAGCTTGAATGTTGAAAAGTTTGAACCTTAAATGTAGATGCTAGCATAGATTGATTAAAAAGTAGTTCCTAAACAGTTGATGCCTAAATATAAATTTTCTTAAGGAAATGTACAATAAGTCTATTATTAAAGTACTTATGTATCTAAAACTTAATTATCACCTAATATTTACACACTGAATTGTCCAGCAACATAAAAAACTAAATCATAACCTAAGACTGATGCAGGTTAAATAATACTTTTATTAATTTCAAATCCATTTGGATAGCTAGATTGATCTAATTAAAATGATGTATAAGTGTAAGATCCTAGTGAACAAGAAATTTAGCACGAATAATTTGGGAAAGAGCTTCCTCCTATCACATTCCAATTACTTTATAGTTCATTTTAACAGTTTATTGTAGAGTCATAATATTTAGATAATAAATTCTAATATTAATATCCACCTTTTATGTAGAAAGATGATAAATGATAAAATTATTGTTATTTTATAGTTTACCTTAAATGTAGAACATGAAAATAACAAATAGCTTTAGTTCAAGTTTGGTAACCATTTATTTATTTGTCTTTTAAATTTTTTTTAATTTTTATTTATTTACTATTAATTTATAATAAAATAAATAAAAACTCAATCAAGGGATTTATTTTAAATCTGAGATTACATATTAAAATTATTAATATTTTTACCAAATAGAATGAATGGATGGTTATCTCGTTATCCTTTTTAACACTCAAATAAAAATGAGAAATTTCAAATAATAATCACAAAACATAAAAATATAAGAATTTGTTTACAATAAAAATGTAAAAATCTTTTTTCTAAGGCATACATTTTCAAGAAACTAATTCATTAAAAACACATAAAGATTCAATTAAATAGCGTCTCTATCTTTAATCCTTCAATTTTATTATGTTATTTTTATAATAAAATACAAAATTTTCTATGGTTAAATCTAAATAATAGAATTTGATTTTATAGGACTATTTCTAATTATTCAGTAACAGAAGTAAGAATAAGCAAGATAGCAATATTAATGACCGAAAAATCCTGTTTGTGTAAAAGCAAAATTTTTAACGGTGAAAAAATTAATTTCATTATTTTCATTAAAAGCAAATTATAAAAATTATTTTTTATTCTTATCAATATTTATTTTTTATATTTCATATATGAAGAAAACTTAAAAATAAATTGAAGGGGATCTAGCTCAAATGGTAGAGCGCTCGTTTAGCATACGAGAGGCACTGGGATCAATGCCCAGGTTCTCCAATTTTTTATTTAAAATTTTTAATTCGCTATTAAGCTTTTACTGAAATAATAGTTTGTAATTGCTTCAAAAATATAATTTTTCTTAGTTTTAATAATTAAAATGAGATATTTTAAATAAGGCACTAAACAATTTTTATTTATCTAATTTGTCTTACTATTTAAATTTTCTCTATTAAAAGTAATTAAATCATGTAATATTAAATATATTGAGCAATAATACAAATAATTTTCTTATCATAAATATTTTTATTTCCTAAAATTTAATATTTTGCAAATTATGATGATATATTTTAAATTATTTTCTTCAAATAATATTTTTTATTAAAATCTTAATAAATTAAGTTTAATATAAAAATTATTAATTTAATATAGAATTATTAATATTTTTAATTTTTAGTGTATTTTTAAGAGCTAATATAAGAAGTAATTAATTTTAATTTTATAATTAAAATAGTAAATAAATTATTTTTTAGTATAGTATTAAAAAAATCAAGTTCTTAATTTTATAAATTTCATTCTCTTTAATCAAACTATTTTTTATTTAAATTTCTTCTTATTTTATTTATTTAAAATCTATTATTTTGTATTAAAATGTTTTAATATCCATTTAAGAAATACTTTACATGATTAATATTTTTAGCAAATTTAATTTTGATTATGTTTACAGTTAATTAATTTAAGACCTAATTTATTATGGCTAATGAGAAGTTCTTAGTATAAAGATAGTAAATTAAAAGGGTAAAAGTTAATAAAATATTCTGCTTAGAACTGGGATAGTCATTCAAGCTTTTAAATGTGTGAAATAACTAATTTGTATTAGATATTTAAATTACAAAAATTTTATTTTACACTTAAATATTCTTTATGGTGGTATTTTTTGAGAATTTATAATTAATGCCATCTTAATTTTTTTAGTTAGACCCAAGTAAATTCTGTTATTTTAAAGCAATATTCAATAAAGATTTTTGAATCCTTAATTATACTTTATAATAAGAAGAAACAAATACAATTTTTGAAAATTTTTCTAATTTAGCTTTAAAGTTTTACTCAAAATGATTTTTTCAAGTCAAAGAGCATATTTTATTTATTCATGCTTTATGCTTATAATCAGTATTTTTGAATTTTTACATCTTCTTTCTTAAACATTTATTTTTTTAGAATAAACATTAGCGTATTAGGAGATCATCAACAAAAATTTAGGTACCACTTCAAACTGCATTCCAGATTAACAAAATATGTGGCAAACAATAGGAGGAGGTTACATAAATTATTGCTCTGTAAGTTGCTCAATAGTAGGAACAAGTTCTTTTTCAGCTCTTTTAATATCTTCAAACTCTAATTCTGGAATAAAAATTTCAATTCCTACCACTTTATTAACTAATCCCTATTCTATTATGGGGGTTGATATAATTTATAAAGAGGGTGCTAATAACTAACTTAGAATCAATCTAAATAACTAGGCATCTACAATTTTAACTGTTTAATCTCCTACCATATATGAGGAATAAAACGATGTTACTTGCTCTTCAAATTAATTTCAATTTTATTAGGCTTCTCTCACATTTTAGGGGACAGTATCAAGTTCTACATTTTTTGTTGCATTTGATTAGAATCAACCAAATTTTGCAGTTAAATAAATAAGAATTTGGACTAACTGTTGCTAAAATTGCTTATAATGCTCGACTAGCACTACATGCCTTACATGTATGACAGGATTCATTGTATATTCTTTTCCAACTGGCTAATAAGTATGTTCTTAAACTTCTGGTTGCAATACTGCTAATTGCTACTCATGTGCTTAGTATAATGGATAAGAGATTTGTCTAAGTTGCTAACCTAACTATAACTTAGACGCTAATAACGTATGCTAACCTAATGATATAAATGGAAGTTGTAACGGATTAAGTAATTTAAATTTATTTTGCACTTTTTGTAATTACATTCATTTTGAACATTTTATTTAAAGATAATTTTCAAAACTATATGATAAAAATTAATTTTACGATTTAAATTTTAGATGAAAAAGAATTATATAAATTTTAAAATAATTTTATAATTATAAAGCTCAATATTTAGAATATACTACTCAACTTTGTCAAAGCTATAGTCTAAATTGCTGGTATTAAATATCTTCAACAAAATAATGGATAGGTTGTGGAAATTTAGAAAATTATTCAAATTATTAATGCCCATATAATAAGTAGGTTCTTATTTATTATTATTAAAATTATGCGATTTACTAATGCTCTTGCTTAATAAGTAATTGTGATTACTGCTCTCAATAAAACGGATGCACTTAATGCTAATCTGGATATAATTTTAATTCAAGCACTAATACTTGTGATCTCAATTGCTCAAATAATTAATATTTCGACTCATCTTCTCGCACTTGCATAAACTGTGGATAAAATTGCTATATGTGTAATAGTTCAGCTTGTCTAACTTGTAATAGTTCTAATTACTATATCAATCCTTTATCCCCTCATGATTGCTAATTATGCGCTGTTTGGGATTGTTAATCATGCTTTGGAGATGGTAAATAGAATAAATTATATATTTTTTTTATACCTCAATATTTTGCTTACATTTTAATAGCAATTCCTTAAAAGAGAAATAAATTTTAATTTTAATTTAAAATAAAGAAAAAACTATTTTTTGATTAAAATATTATATTTTTTTATTAATTGTTGATTTTTTTTGATAATTAATTCTTTTTAAATTAAAATAAATAAACTTTTTATTAACTAAAAGGAACGTGCTAAACTTGCTAAAATGGATTTTAATTAAGCGTAGATAAATCTAAATGCAATATAATTTGTAATGTTTAGAATTGTTAAACATGTAATCCCTAGAATGGATAGATTTGCACAACTTGTGTTGCTAATTATCAGCTTAGCTCTGACTAATCTACCTGTTCTTGTCAAGTAAGTAATTGCAATTTTTGTTAGTCAAACGATGGGTCAAAATGTTAAGTTTGCTAAACAGGGTATATTTTAAATGCAAGTACTTAATAATGCGATTGTTCTGTTTCAAATTGTTAAAATTGTAATCCTTCTAATGGGACTTTATGTGATACATGCATAAATAACTATTTGCTTAGTTAAGATAAATAAACATGTAGCTGCTAAGTTGTTAATTGTTTGAGTTGTTAACAAAACGATGGTAGTTTATGTTCTAATTGTAACAGCGGGTATGTTCTTAACTCAAATCAAAACCAATGTAACTGTGCAGTTTAAAATTGTCTAAATTGTAATACTTCTAATGGAGCACTCTGTGATATTTGCAATACAAATTATTTACTTAGTTCTGATAAAAAAACTTGCAATTGTTAAGTTTACGGTTGCTAAACTTGCTAAGTTAACAATGGACTGAAATGTTAAACTTGTTACTCAGGATATTTTTTAAGTTCAATAAATTAAAAATGTAATTGTGCAGCAAATAATTGTTAGGTTAGTGACCCAAAAAACGGGCAAATCTGTTTAACTTGTGTCACAAATTATATTTTAGGTTATCAAAGTATATGTAATTGTGGTGTAAAAAGCTGTAGAGTCTGTGATATAAATAATGGTGCTTAATGTTAATATTGTAATTCTGGATTCTAACTTAATAGTACAACATTTAAATGTGACTGCTAAGTTCTGAACTGCTAAACTTGCAACGTTACAGATGGAACAACCTGTTAAACCTGTGTGAATAACTATATATTGAGCACTGATTAGAAAACATGTTCTTGCTAAGTGGCTAATTGTTTATAATGTAACCCGTAAGATGGATCTAAATGTAATGTATGCTAAAACAATTATTTGTTAAGCTCTGATCAAACTAAATGCTCTTGCTAAGTTACTAATTGCTCATAATGCAGCAGTTAGGATGGATCTATATGCTAAACTTGTATTAAAAATTACTTATTAGGTCCTAATTCAAAGAGCTGTAATTGTTAAGTTTAAAACTGTTAATAATGTAATAGTTCAGATGGAGCTATTTGTTAAACTTGTCAGAGCAATTATCTATTAGGTCTAGATTTTAAAAGTTGTTCTTGCTAAGTGGCTAACTGCTCTTAATGCAGCTAGCTAGATGGATTAAAATGCTAGGCATGCTAAAATAATTATTTACTAAGTTCTGATTAAACAAAATGTAGTTGCTAAGTCGCTAACTGCTCTTAATGCAATGGCTAAGATGGTAGTGTTTGCTAAACATGTGCAACTAATTATTTATTAAGTAATAATTCAAAGAGCTGCATATGCCAAGTTAATAATTGCTCTTAATGCAATTCAAGCGACGGAACGAAATGTCAAATTTGTTAAACAGGGTATGTTTTAAATTAAAATAATTACACTTGCTCTTGCTCAGATAAAAATTGTCTATCTTGTAGTTCTTAAGATGGAAGAATTTGTTTATAATGTCCTTCTGGATATACTTTAATGAATTAAACTAACAACTGTAAATTAACTGCTTGTTAAGTTTAAAATTGTCAAACCTGTGTAACAAATGATGTCTATACTTGCTCATAATGCAATAATAATTTTTACTTAAATGGAAATTAAACTAGCTGTCTTTAGTGTGCAGTAGCTAATTGCAGTACATGCTTAAGCACTGACTATTAGCAATGCTTCATATGTAATTAAGGGTTTTAAATAGATTAACATAATTAATGTCAAATGATTATTAACGATAACAAATACACTATCAACCCAATTGCATCTCTAACAGGCTATACAGTAAATATTTAATTTTAGTAAAATTTAATAAATATCAACATAAACGAAGAAATATAAATTTTAAATATAAAAATTCCTGGTTTTAATAAGTATAATTACACAACTATTGTATCAAAAAATAATTAGATAACAGTAAATATCAACTGCTTTGAAAATATAAAAAATGCAAATATATTTATCGATTTCCAACTAAGTTAGTTTGTATCTTAAAATAATATTAATGAATTATCTTAAAATGCTTAATTACCAGCTTTTGTAATTGTACCTTAGTCAGTTTAATAGACTGTAGAATAAATTTCATCAGCCACTTCCACAGCATCAAAAACAATTGTTTCAAGTTACCTGCCAATTGCTTTTTTTGGAAACTTTTATTTCCTTGTAAATATGATAGATCTAACTAATTTCTTATATTATTTACTTTTTCTTGATATTAGATACCCTATTAATGTTACTGATTTTTATGGATTATTCAAAGATTTTTAATTTCCGTTTGTTCCTAATTTGTTCGCTTATCTTTATGATCCTTCATATAATCCATCAAGCCCTAAAAAATTTATGGATATGGGAACAAACAGCTATTTGATAAGTAATTCAGGTTAGGCAATATGCATATGCTTTTACATAATAAGTGTATATATTTTAGCAAAGTTAGCTCATAAAACTATTCCTATTAGAAGAATCCATGTTTACCTAACTAGAGTTCTTTATGAAACATGGGAATTTAGCTCATTTTTTGACATGATGTCAGCAGAGTATGTGTATATATTGATTGGTTGTTTACTTTAATCCCTTAATTTTGATACTTCTGATTAGAATTCTTATATAGTGAATTACATGCTTTACGCCTTTTTATTGCCTTTTTGTATCCTCTGGCCATTAATTCTTTTAATATTCATATACAAACAGAAGAACTTAAAATCAAACTAATATTTACTAATTAAGTTATAATCATTCTTAGGAGGTTTAAGAATAGAGAACGAAAATCCTTATTTTGAATAAATTATAAAACAAAAAGAAGATTAAAAATAGAGCTAAAATAATACTCTATAATCAAAAGAGAATAATAATAGAAATAACTCCAATCATCTAGAAGGTGAAAATATAAAATAAATCCCAATGTAAAATGATGTTATTCAAGAATTAGCTGAAGAAGAATAAATGGCTAGTCCTGTTGAAATAAAGAAAAAATAATTATCTAATGATATAAATTTATAAAAAATTATTCACTTAAGATAAGTCAGTGAGATGACCAACATTTCCTCAAAAGCTAAAGAATTAGATTTAGTATCTTTCTTATAAATAGATATTAGAACTAAAAGATAAAAATTGATTGCAAAGTATTCAAAATTATTTAGCTCTATGCTATATATCAGAAAAATATTGTTTTCATTTATAATAGTCCTACTCCATGGTTATTGTTATCTTCAAATTACATTAATAAGTTGTTTAAATTTATTAGTAATCTTTTTGATTGCATATATATAACCATATGATTGTCTTTCTGAAAATATAAAAAATGCTTCCAGTGAAGTTATACTTATTGCTATACAAATATGTGCTGCAACTTTAGTTGAAGATGGTTAAGATGATAATGAGGAGAGAAGAATTAATGTTGGATGGATTATCGTGTGTCTGAGTGCTTTTGCATTATTATGGAATACTTTAGTTCTCACAAAAGAAACAGTTATTTCTTTTTATCAATCTTTTAAGAAATTGCTTTTAACTAAAGAATCAGAATAGTCAAAAACTTAAATCTTCCCTTCTGCTAATTAAATGGAAACATAAAAAGTTAATCAATAAAAAGAAAATTAAAACATATTTTCAAATTTTAATAAAAATCAAATTTCCCCCAAAGTTTATTTAAGTGACATAGCTTTAAAAAGAAAAAGATCTTCCTTTTCAAGTTATAGAAATTAATTAAATTCAATAGTTTCAGAAACATTAATTCCCTACCCATAAAGTTAAGTGATGACACCTTCTTCTTTAGGATCTTTTGCTATAAACACAGAGCGTATTGATTAAAAAAATTTGTAAGCAAAGGAAATTGATGAAAAACAGAACATTTAAAATTGTAAAACTGAAATAGTATCTGTAGAAAATAATTTTAACGATGATTTTAACATTTATACATGCTTCTCTCCTAAATTGAGTTTTGTTGATTCTAGTCATGCTATTAAATAAAATAAACCAAATCAAAATAATTTAAATCAATCTGGATCAATTATTTAAAAAAGGAGAAGAAGGTCTACTAATTTCAAAAAAGATGATATTACATTTTTGCTAAATTACAATGCAAGCAGAGTGATTGATACCAAAACCTCCTTAGGAAATTCACCTGAAAATAATATAGATGTATAGCCTCTTTAAAATAAAAAATCAAGCTTTTCTGAATATAGTAAATACAACAATTCAAATAATAATATAATATAGAATTAAGATCAGCAAAAGTAAATAAATTATGATTTGCAGAATAAAGTAGAAAGCTTCGTAAGTTTTTAAGAAAAATTATAAGTAAATTCAGAATGATTTTTATTATATTTTATATGAATCTAAAAATAAATATAGATATTAATCAGTAAATATTTTTTTTTATAATTCAAAATTAATTATATGATTTGATCATTTAAAAATGTTTAAATTCAAAATTCTATCCAAAAGCATTCATTTTTATGGAAAAAGCTAATTATCTATGTGATCATTATATTATAATTTTTATTGATTTTCTTTGATATTATATTTTCGTAAAAACATTTCCATGATGAAATATTTAGCAGAAATAATTTGAAAAAAAATAAATTAAATGAAAATAAATAATATATATTAATATATGTTTCCTATTTTAATTGATTAATAAAGTATATTTTAGAATAGAAAATTGATTCTTTAACTTTAAATAAAAATGCAATTCATAAATTAATAAGGCACTTTACTTTACTCTACTATATATAAAAACTCTAATATACATTTTATTTATTTAATTTTAAAAAATATAGTAAGTAGTTTGATGATATTAATTTTTAATAATCATTTTAAAAATTAACTACTGCTGATTTTATTATTTTTTACTTGTTTATCTAATATAAGTTAGCTACTTATATACGAAAGATCCTAGAAAGATTATTAATGGATGTTAAAAATATCTCTTTATGATTAAGCTTAAATTTGATTGTTACTCTATTATAATTACTAACTTAGAGATTATGTTTATGGCAAATATTTATCATTAGAATCACCTTAGAGTTTGATTTTACTTTATTTGCCTTTTCTGTTCTCAGGGGATATATTAGCTTTAATTAAAATTTTAGAACTTAATCGTCTTGTGTTGCTTCGTATAAATGGAAAAGAAATTTAAGAAGTTATCTCTCCTATTGGTAATTTAACTAAAGTGTTCATTTTTTATAATTAGCTCTCTTACTTATTTAATTTTTTTTCAGACTTTTAGGATTTATAGTATTGTTGAATTGATAAAATCAAATCCTTTACTAGGTTAAATATAAATCTGAAAAGGTCCATAACTACAGTAAATATATGCATTAATAAAATAAAAGCAGCACTTCCAATTAAAACCCAACCAATGTTTATTCTTTCTTGTTCATCTTAATCTTACCTATCTTCTACAAGTATTCCAGCACATATTTGCATCACTACTAACAAAACTTCACTCAATCCATTTCTTATATTTTCAAATTATTTATCTTGAGGGTTTATATAAAAATAAAAGAAAGCTAAAAAAACATTTAGGAGACTTATTAAAACCAATTAAAGATAAGGGCAATCAAATAAGTAAATGATGAAAATTGCATAGGCAATTTTTCTGAAGTACAAAAAAACATTTGTGTATTTACTGTATCTCATTACTCTTTCTTGGTACTAAATCTTTTTATTTTACTTAATAATAAAATTAACATAAATTAATTGATTATTTTAAAATAAATTTACTTTCAAAGAGCCAGCTAATTAACAGTATTTAGATTTTTTATTAACTTAATCTTCTTATATAATAAATTCTGAACCAATTTTATTTTCTATTGATGGTAATCTTTACTTTTTCTCTTCTTGATGGTCTTCAACTTTTAATCCTCCAACAAGTGAAGAGAATTGCTTTTGAATTATTGGATCATTTAAGTTAGGAGTCTTAGATATAAATATTGCAATCATAACAGGAATGACAAATATTGCAATAAAGGACATTGAGAAAAGTGTATAGTTTAAGAAAGAGAGAGACTCTGTGAACTCAAATTTATAAAATTATAAGAAAACTCCTACAACTATATACATATATACAGTCCAAATAAGATCAAAGAAAGCATTATATTCCCACCCACTTTCAATTTTCTTTTGCAGATACAACTAAAATCCAGGGATTTTTATAAAGCTAAGTAATTTTATAAATATGTAAATTGTTAAAATACCAAAAACTATTGTATAACTCTAGCCAGAGCTATTCAAAAGGTATGCATCATTTCCATAATCCATAAATTTTCCAGGAGTGTAAGGCTATATATAGTTTGGATCAGTGAGATATGCTTAAAAGACATTAGGAATGAAAGCCATTTAGAAATTTTGAAAAATAGAGCAAAATGATGTAACATTAGAGGGATACCTGACATTTACAAACAACAAATAATATATAAAAGTAGTGAGATCGATTGTATTAAAAAGCACATAAAAGTTTCCAATCATCGCGATTGAAAGCATAGAGTACAGCAATGTCGTTTACATACTTTAGCTAGCAGTTTTTGCTGCCTAAGCTTACTACTATTAATTTTAGTTTAATACTACATAATTACTCAATTATACTTCTTTATAATTGTTTTAAATATTGTTTGTCTAAACAAAGCTTGGATCATGTAGTTTAACTTCTAACTTTTAATTTTTGCAGTTTTGATCGACTTGAATACTTAGATATATTTGGTTGTTTTACACATTTGTAACTTGATAAGTATAATTTTATATTCCTGTTATTTCTATACTTAAAATTTTATCATAGCTAGTTTGGTTGAAATTCACCAGATTCTCTTAAAAAGTAATAGTGACATTATATCCATTCTCCGTAGGTTTATAAATCACTTCAAAATCATTTTAATTTAATGATTAGCACAGTTTTCCTTAATTCTTAATTATTAGCGGATCTTTGCACTTTAAGCACAGGTTATTATCAGTTTCAGAGCATGTTTAACATCCATCAACCATACAATTACTTGGTTTTTAGCATTGAAATATTGAGTTGCTAATATCTTAAGAGCTTACTACAATTTAATATCCTGTTGAGCACTATGAGCAAGAATTATAATTATTTGATTAGCATTAATCACAGTTTTGAACTAAACATTTTAGTATTTGATCACATTTATTAGTTGAGCTATTCCATTAATATCCTTAATTACAAGAATCACAAACATTACCATCTTGTTTAGAGCAAATATTACAATTTTATACTTAACACTAGCATAATGGAGTTAGATAATTTTTAACGCAAGTGTTACAAACTAATCCATTTGTGTCAGAGCAAATCTAACAATTCGATATATTACAAACACATTATTTTGTAGTTTAGTCTAATATAAAATTATTTATACAAAGTTAACAATTTGCAAAATTGGTAGTGTCATAAGTTTTACAGTTTTAAATTTATTTGAAGCACTTTTTAGTATTTGGATCTAGGACATATCCAGCATTACAGATTTAACATAATTGGCCATCAAGCTATTCACATTATTAACAATTTTAAACAGAACAACTACATATTTAATTATTAGAACTTTATAAATAGTTATTAACACACTTATTACATATCTTACCATCGTTTGGAGAGCATATTTAACAATTTTATACCTAACATTAGCATTAATAAGAAATATCAAGTTGATAATTTATCTAGCAATTTTAGCATTAATTTAAATTGTTAGGGTTTGTTTATAAGCAGTTTTAAATAGAACTTTAACATTGATTAGTGTTTTATTCAAGATTATAACCTTAGTTGCATTGTTAGCAGATATTTCCATCTGAAGGAGAACAGGATTTACAATTATTAGCTTAACACTAACATTAGGAAGAGATATCTAATGAGTAATTTTTTTAACAAACTTGACACTTAGTAATATCATTAGCATTTATAGTTAAACAGTTTAATAAAGAACTTTAGCATTAATTATTTGAATTTTTATTATATCCACTTAGGCAGGTATCACAAATCTTACCATCAGAAGGGGAACAAGTTTAGCAATTTTGAACCTGGCATTAGCATTGCTAAGAACTATCAAGTAAATAATTATTTTGGCAAAATTGACATTGAGTTGCACTATTTGGCTAAGTTGTTAAGCAATTTTTAATAGAGCTCTTGCATAGATTAGTATTCGAATCAACAGAGTAACCTGTATTACATTATATGCATTTACTGCCATCATTAGGATCACAGTTTTAGCAATTTTAAATATTGCATGTGCAGTTTTAACTATCAGAACTTAAATGATAATTTAGTTAGCAAGTTTTACATTATCCTTTTATATTGCTGCAAGAAATACAGTTTGGTATTGCACAATAGCATGTATTATTTTGTGTATTATAAGTTAATCCATCATTACATACTTAGCATTTTGATCCATCTGATGGATCACAAGATTAGCAATTATTAACTTGACATTAGCATAGATTGTTATTTTAAGTGTAATTATTAACACATGTGGCACATTTAGATCCATCATTTTACTAGCATTTCAAACAACCATTTACGTTACAATTACACTAAGTGCTGTCTGAGCTTTTTATGTAATTTGCAACACACTAACTACAAACAGTAGAAGAATTACTTTAGCAAGTTAAGCAGTTTTAAACAGTACAAAGATTGCAAGATAACTTGTCAGCACTTAAAGTGTAACCTGAAACGCAAACTGAGCATTTTCCTATTTTTAAGAAAATTTTATTTTTAAAAAACCAAATAATAAATTTAAAAATAAATATTTTTAAAAAGAAAAGCATCCTACCATCACCTGAACAAGTTTAGCAATTAGTAATATTACAACTTAGACAGTTTTATGGGTTGACTTAATCTATATAATAATTTGCATTAGAGAAACAAGTAAGACACTAAGAACTGTTGCAAGTTAAGCAATTAGTTCCTGGGCAATTAGCAACACACAAACCAGAATTAGGGTCTTAACTATATCCTAAAGGGCAAGCATTGAAATTACATAAAGTTTTTTGTGAATTAAGTTAATATCCAGCTTTACACGCATCGCAAGTTGAAGAATTTGTGCAAACATCACAATAATCAACTTTACAATCACATGTCAATACTTGATAGTTTTTCAATTCGTAAATTAATATTGTTTTTTCTTTTGGACATTTTATTATTGATTAGCTGACAGCCTAAGTACAACTTTACCATTAATTATATTAATTACTAATTTACATCAAGCAATTTGAAGAATAATTGACACAAGTTTTACCAGTACTAGAATAATATTAACCTAGAGTAAATAAATTGTAAAATAAATTAATAAATTAATAATTTTTTAATAAATATAATGATTGGTATTAACAATACATAATCCTATAAAAGTTCATTGATATTTTTGAAATTAATAAATTGAGTTATAAAACTAAAATAAAATAATTTACCAGATGAACAACTATTTTAAATTTAACAATTGCTATTAGAATCCAATGTATAACCAGGATTACATTTAACGCATTTATTTAAATTTAAGGTAGAATTTTTTATACATGAAAAGCAATTTGTAGTTTTACAACCTGTAGTTTCTTCACATACTTTGTTACCATTTGAAAGTGTATAAAGATCGAATCCTTTCATACATACCTTGCAGTTGCTAGCATCTTGGCAAGTTAGACAATTTTCAACGCAATTAGACCAAATCACAATTTTCATTAAGCCAAACCAATCCCCATATACAGGATTCCTGTTGTAAGTAAATGAGGCTACTGGATATTAGCTTTTAAAAGATTTATTATAAGACAAAGAAACTCTAACCACATCATTTAATGGACCATTCTTACTACAGCTAATTTAATATGCGCATTATTAATTTAATTGGTCACCTGTACCTCCTAAAAGTTATGTTGAGACATTATTTGATTAGTCAACAATATTAAAATCTATTAAATCGCTAGCAGTAGAAAAATAAAGAATATCTGCAAAAGTAAATTAGTAAGGTTATTGCTAAGCTTAAGAGGTAACTTCGAATCCTTAAGGATAAAGTTTATAATATGGTGAAAAAACACCTGCATTAGTAGAAGTTGAAGTCCTGCAAGAATAGTCAGCCTTTTATTATGTCGGATCATAGGTACCAGATATAATGCTCCATTAATTCTAAAACAAAGTACTGCTATCAAATCCAGGTGTAAAATCCATAGAATATAATATCTCATATGCACATATTTCTATTTTTAAACAAAAAATTTTAAATAAATACACATTTTAAACTCTAATAAATTATTATATTTGTATTTTTATTACTTCTAATAAAAAAATTAAAAATGAAAGCTATTAAAAAGTGTTTCCAACTAGCCATTTTTAGTTCTCTTTTGTTCCTAGCTTTTAGTAAGGATAATGTTGATACGAATATTTATTGAGTATAATTAAATATCTTTTTGATTATCTTTTATTATTTATTAATTAATCTTTTATTTGCGATTTAGGTGAATTTGATTTTTTATGATTATTTTGATTCTGTGTAAAAAAAGAGATATTTTATTCTTCATAATTTGGTAATTATTAAACATAAATCATAATTTTTACTCATTTTGTAAATTAATTGTAAATTAAAAAACTCGCTTCTCTTTTCACCTTTACGAGATAATATTTTGTATAATATTACATATGTATTTATCAACTAGTTAAAAGCTTAACCGCTTAACTTTTATTGCATTTCCAGAATGATGTAATCAAATCTAATATATTAGCTAAACCTATACTAATGAATGAAATAATAAATTCAATTTGTAGAAACACCTAAATATATTTCTAATAATAATAGGGAAAAGTAAAGTAAAAACGCTAACAATTATATTTCTGGCCTGCATTCAACTTATTTTAATATTTTAAAAGAAATAAGGAATGGTAATTACGATATTTAATGAATATTAAAAGATAGCCATTAAATTTTTAATTAAAATAGAACCAATCAATTAATTGTATTATTGTATAGATAGTATTATTAATTTTTGAATAATTCGCACTAATTTAGATAGAAAAATAGACAAATAATAAAAGGAGTAAATGATCTTAAGGTGGATACACAATTATTACTTGAAACAAATCTTTAAGTTTTCTACCCTTAATTATTTAATAAAGGTCAAAAACTACTTATTGAAAAAATAAAAGTATGAATCAGGAAATATTTTAAGTTAATATAAGATAAATACAGAAAATATATTTTTTATTATACTTCAATTTCAAACATAACTTTCATATATTAATTTTTTAATTTTCGAGTAAATTATTTGATGCAAAAGAGTAAGCTAAATAAAAAAGGCAAAAATTTGTTTTAGTTTACTATTTAAAATAAAAATAAATCTATTAACAAAATAGTCAAATTTTTTTTTAAATATAAATGCTTAAGTAATTAGTTATTTTAATCTAATATAATTTTATATATGGATTTAATAATATTTATATCAATAATTTTAAAGTTTTTTTTTAGATTTAAATTATCATAAATCACATAATAATAATATGTGTTTAGTATTGATAAAATCTTTAAAAACGATTATTACTGATGATGTTATTATTACTACCTACAAAATACAAAATTAGTAGATAAAATTATTATGAATATTTTTGATAATAAATTAGATTAATATCTAAATTTTTCAAAACCCAACTTTTTTGTTTAAATATTTTAAATTATATTTTTAATTAATCTATTTTACTGTAGTTTATAAATAAGATAATTTGATTTTATAATTTATGACCATTAATTATTATTTACTCATCTATTTTTTATATAAATTTTCAAGAAATTAATCTGAAACCACATTGTTTTGAAAGTACATTTTGATTGTTTGATTGATCTTGATATTCTTATATTTTCTTAATTTACTCTTAATAATATTTTTCCAAAAATGATTATGATAAAATTGAATATTCAATATCTTCTGAAAAGAATGATAACTCTTTTTGTAAAAAGGTATCAAAGTTTAGATTGTTAGATTAAATTGAATTCCTATAGTCTAGAAGCCCTTTTAATTAATTTGCATCAATATCTATTTCTATTAAGCAAAAGAAGAAATTGCCGTACATTCCTTTTTAAGTAGGTGGCTAGATTTTATGATAAATCAAATCTAGCCATAAATCATATCCATCTAAAGTAGTAAAATTAACTCTTGTTTAAAATTATGTAGATTGCTAAAATCTATTGATTAAACAAAATAATGAATTTTCCAATTATTAATTTATATCATTGACCAATTAAATCTGCCTATCCCTTAAACATAGTTACTAAATCATGCTGTAGTCCAAGCAAATTAAATCAAGCAATCCATTTGAATATCCAACGTGACTTACATCCAAAGATCCATCTTTAAAATTAGTTCTTCCGATGCAATAGGAACTTAAATTGAATTATTTTATCAATTCTTTTACTTTTTCTAAACAAAATTAACTATATTAATAAAATTCATCATCATATTTTTCTTAATTAGCTTCATTATATTCTAGCATTTCTGCTTTCATTTGATCATAATATTAACCAATTTTCAGTAATATTTAGCTCAATTAATAGTAGGTTTAGTGAGGGATATTCTATAATTCACTTACAACTTTTTCCAGTGGCATTTCTTAAATTCTATTAAATCTCAGTTTTGAATCAATGAAATCGTCATACTTTTAAACTGATTCAGTTACTAAATTATCGAAACCTAATTAGGTCCAACCTAAAGAGCCTCCAAGTTTTATTTAATATGATCTTGATATGCAAAAATCTCCAAAAACATGAAAAACGTCTTATTCTTTGAATTTTAATGGAACAACAAAAGTTGAGCAAATTCTTTTTTACTTTTTTTTAGTTTTTACAGAGACATCTTTTTTTTGAATCAATAGATTCTACTATTCATTATCACTAATACAAATTCTATCTATTGATTAACTTTCTAAATTTTCATTAGAGATCTATTAAATGAAAGAACGTATTTCCTACCTTACTTAATTCAGTAAGAGAGTTGTTTCTATATTTTCAATGGAGCTATGTGCAGATGTTTGACTCTCTATTTCCATTTTATTACAATATTATGCTTAATGTAAAATCAAATAGAAGATTTGATATAAATTATCTCTCTTCCTAATTACTTAGAATTATCTATTTATCAATAATATTGATTTGAGTTGAGAAAAAATGAGAGAATAGACAATTTATTTAATTTATTAGTGTAGTTTTCTAATAGATTTAATATAATTCAATCATTTTAAAATCTACATTTAATATTAATATTCGATTTAATGATATTTAATTTTAATAAAACAAGATTTAAAATTATTTTTAACCTAAATCCAATATTGTTTTTGTAACCATTAACATAAAAAAAAATAGATTTTCATAATTTATTTTTTTAAAACATATTAAATTAATTATATTTTTTTTGAAAACTTTTTTGAATGAAATCACAAAATATTTTATATAATTTTATTAATAAAATTAGATTTTTACAAAAATAAAATCAGTAAAGTTAAAATGGTTGTGTATTGAAATTTTTATTTTAAAGATATAAAATTGGTTTTAAATAATAATTTTAAAAGGTATTTATGTAAAAATAATGATTCTATTTTTTTAAGTAAAATAAATGTTGATTTAATAAGTTTAAAGAAATTATATTTTTATTAGCAATTAAAATTAATTGTTAAAAATATAAATATTAAAAGTTTTATTAAGCCAATTTATTTCTTTCTTATAAAATTTTGAATATTAATTAAATACTAAAATAGAAAAAATTGAGCATAAAATTTATATGAGAAATTTTAAGAAAATATTTTTAAAAATTTCATGTATGTTCTTCTTCATTTTATTCATCTCCTACTTCTTATTCTTCTTCTTGTTCTTCTTCACTACTATCATATTCAAAGGGATCAAAACCTTCATTTACAAGTTTTGAATATTCAGCTACAATATTTAAGTTTTCATTGAATTATTAATCCTAAGGATCCTATTTTAATGCTTTTAGAAAGTATTGTTCTGCCTCTTCTAAGTCTTGTAGCTGAAAATATACATTACCTATGTTATTATAGCTGTCAACATAGCAAGTAGAATTAAGAGATTTTTTATAGTATTTTAAAGCTGGATAGTAATCCTTTTGGGTAGAAAGCGAATAAGCCATCTCAAAATTAGCATCTGCAGAATTAGGATTGTTTTTTAAAAATTGAGTACATACTTCATGAAATTCCTTTTTTTTATTACCCATTTACTCATATTTATCAAGAATCAAAAGATATGCAGTTTCATTTTGAGGATTGATTTCTACAGTTTTAAAAAAATACTTTAAAGATTCTTCTTTTTTATTTTATTTTTCCTTTATTTCTCCCATGCTCAAGTAGGCTTCATCATTTTAAGGATCTAGTTTAATAGCTAAATTTGCATAATCTTCAGCATTTTCAAAATCATTTAGCTAATTATTATAAATATCGCTGATCATTTTATATGCCTAAGAATAATTATATCTGTATTTACAAGATTCAAAAAAGAATTAAATTGCCTAATTAGGTTCTTATAGTTTTTCATATATCTTTCCTGCTCTGTAAAATACAGAAAAGTCATACTTAAAATCTTATGGATTTGCAATTAGACTGTCAATAATACATTTTGACTATTATATTTCTGAAGATATTTCGCTTTTTATAAGTGCAAGAAGAGAAAGAGATAAGTAATTTTTTGGTTTATGCTTCAGTGCTTTCATTATGAACTTCTTACTTAGGTAATCTTTGTACATTAAATAATAAAGCATAGATTAATAATAATATATTCTCCAATACTTTATTTTTTGAGAAAAGCACTAGTCAATAAGTGCTTAGCATTTCTCGAATTCAGTTTTTTTTTTATCTTCTAAAATGCAATAACATTTACCTAACAATGCATCAATATCATTTTCATCAATTTAAAGAACTCTCTCAAAATATTGTAAACTATTTTTTTTATCTTTATAATATCTAATATAAATTAATCCTAATTTTATCATCGCCTCTAAATCCTATTCATCTTATTCTATTCTCTATTTGCATTAATCTAATTCTTTTTATATATCTGTGAAATCTATATCAATTTATCTTTTTTCATAATCCAATAAAGTTAACTTGGGCTTTTTCTATTCTTGTCTCATCATTTACTAATAAAATTTTAAAATAAGTTTTTGCTTTTTGTAGAATTTGATTAAAATCAAATTTTTATTAAAAATTGAATATAGAAAAAAAAGAGAGAATCTAAAATCTAAAATTGTTATTATTTTTTTTAAAAAAGTTGCTAGCATTAATTTAAAGTAAACATATATAAAGAACCTAACTTATCGTTAAAATATTTTTTTTAGAAAAATTACAAATTTAAGGGGTTTACTATATAAATTAGCTACTAGTGGTACAAATAATAATTTTTTATTTCCTCAAAAATATAAAATGAAATATTTTAAATATAAACTTTTACATATTTGATTTAGTAGCTTGTTTTTTTTAATTGCTCATAAAATTTTTAAAATTAACATTATAAATAGTTAAATTGCTTATTTTTCTATTTTTTAATTATTAAATATTCAAAACATATTTTTTTAAAAGCTGATTTAAATATTTATCAAAAAAGTAATTTTAAAATAACCTAAAATATTTTGAATTGTAAAAAAACAAAAATAACTTAAAATTGTAAATTATATTTAAGCAATATCAAAACTTTTAAAGGAAGACTATTAAATAGGTAAGATTACATAGATTATTTAAAAAGGAGATATTTGTAATTTTTTAAGTGATTTTTAAGAAATATAAATTTATCATTATTGAAAAGGGCAATTATTTTTATTATTCATATCAAACACATTTTATAAAATAATTTAATAGATTCAATATTTTAAGTTCAAGCTATTATTAACAATAAAAATAAATAGCAAACTATTCTAACTAACAGAATTTATCTGGAATATTATTTCCATAAAAGTTTTTATTCAAGATCTTTATTTAAGATATGTAACAAAACAATGCAATTTAACTAAAGATTATTTTTGAATTCTTAAAGTTGATTGCTGATTGAAAATAAAATTTTGATAATAAAAATATAAAATATTAATAAGTTTATATTTAATAGAAATTTCATTCTATTAAACTATTGATTTAACAATATTTATTATCATTGTCTTTATTTTAAATAGTGTGTATCATATTTTAGGTCATATTCTGAAATATTGACTCAGGGAGAGGTTACCTATTTGCCTATAAAAATAAAATTTAATTGTATAAATTAACTTTCAAGTAATTTATTTACCTCTGTATTAATTATTTAACTTTCAATAGATTACTATTCACTTTATGTCTTTTATATTTATTTATTTATATAGAATTTATTTTAATTTTTTAAAATTCATATTTACTCTAAAGGTAGGGGGCTATCTATTTTTTATTTAATAATTCTCTTCTACTTGCTAATTTACTGACTAAAGAGATAATTGCTTAATTAATTAATTTTAATTAATATAAACAATATAATTAATAAAATTAGTTTGATGAATAATTTACGCTATTCGAATAATCTTTCTGAATAATTTAACTGTGTTTTAAATATTACGTTGAAATTTGTTTGTTCTAATTAAAAATTAATTAAAAATTTAAATTTAGAAAAATTAAATAAGTATACTTAATAAATTTGGTAAGACAATTTTAAAGGATTTCTAATCAAAGTTTATGGAAGTTTTTATTGAATTTTTTAGCTAGGTAGAGCTTTTTTAATAGATTTTGTATTCTAGTTTATTTAATTTATAAAATTTGAACCATAAGCAAATATTTGATTTCTATAAGCTATAATTACTTTCTTCCATAAATAATGTATCCTAATTATTTTTTACTATCTAAATCTCAAAAATTTTAACAAATTAGGATATTTTTTTTTTAAATTAAGTATTTTTAATTTTATTTTGTTCTTAATAGAATCTATATCATCTATCTAAATATAATTATATTCAATAATGCTAATAATTAAGGTTATGAGGGCAAAAAAATTTAAAATTATTATGCAAAACTCGCTAAATTTAGCATAAATTTGCAAATTAGATTCATCATTTAATGTAATAATAATTAGAGCATAAATATATATTTGGCAGTAAGATAAGTTTCTTTCTATTTTGTATACTTTTATATTGCTATATGGTTACTTTTATTAAATAATGCATGTATAAGCTATCATTGTAGGAATAATAATAGCTACTTTTACTTGATTAGCTTAATTAATATTAATTATAATCATTATGATAAATTTATGGAATATTTTGATTATTTCCCAATATAAATATTTATTTTTATATCCATCATACATCACTCCATAAGCAAGACTATTCTTGACATCATAAATTACTTCTGTTTTTATTTTATTTTAAATTTTTTTTAACTTCTTTAATAAAACCAAAGGTATTAAAAAACACCAAACTAATATCAAAGGACCTATAAATATTAGTTCATAAATTAAATAGTAATAATTATAACACTCTTAACTATAATCTGCTAATAAATAATATTTATTCCCAATCTGTACACAGAATAGACTCTCTATTAGCATTTTGGACTATTTATTATTATTAAAATTAATTTAATATATTTTTAAGAATTGTAATTATTTGTTATTAAAAATTAAAACAGCTTTTTTAAATAAATTACGTTGTGAAATATTCAAAAAACTTGGAAGATAAATTTTAATTATATATTTGAATTGATTTCTAAAATGAGAAAAAAAATAGTTTTAAGAATAAAGAAAAATTTTTGTTTTATTTTTAATCAATTTAAAAGAGTAAAATAAATAGATCAACTTTTTTTAAACTTTGTTTCAAAGAAATTAAATCTTCTTCATAAAAATTGACAGAATCTCAAGATAATTAAATTTATTTGTAAAGAAGTGAATGATTTTTGAATAATTTAATTACAAATGAAGGCTGATAGAAGATATAAATCCATACTGAAGTCATCCTTATTATCTATGGCAAGTTTTTAATTATCTTCTTTATATTTTTTTATTCATAGTACTGTATCAAGCACAATATTAAATTTATCAAAATCGATAAAATAATCATGATAAATATTTGCAAAACAACTCTATGTAACCAAATTGGATATTACTCACTTATTTTAAATAAACAATCTAAAGACATTATTTTGGTATTGACTGGATCACCTAAAATATTTATAGTCACATTAAAAAACCTTGGGAACTCAATACCTAATTCTAAAATACAAGAAATTATTTGTAGGTAGTTTATATATACCTTAAGCAATATAGATAGATCATCATTTGAAAAGGAGCTTAAAATACCAGTGACAAGAAGATCAATTTTTTTAAAAATGTAAAGCTTAATTATTATTATTTTAGTTTACCTGATACTATACATACTATAAGTAATATAAGAAAAGTAACCTAGAAGTAAAACTATAAAGAAAATTATTTATGATAATTAATCTTTACATGGCAAGCATTAGTTACTTTTTAATCCATATTACTTACCCCATATTTAAGCTGTGTAGTCACAGCTATTACAGATAGGACCTACATAACCTTCTAAGCAACCATTTATATTTTTTGGATTATCAAATGAACAACTTTAAATATTGCATTTGTATATATTATCCGTTAGGTTGTTCTCTCTCCAATAACCATCACTCAATTTAATTTAGCTTCCTTAGCAAAAATAAGCTTAATAAGGACATAGATTGCATTATAATTAAATTGAATTTTATTTTAAATCCATATCTGGAAGTGTCAAAGAGTATTTACCTTAAGGGCACTCTAAGCATCTATAAAATATATTATTAAAATTTTTAATAATTAACATTGAAATGATTTTTTAATTGTTAATTTACTGTATAAATTTTTTTGTCTCTTAAACTATCTCGCCTACTATGCAGTTTCTAAATTACAAGTTTAATTAAACCTAAAGATAAAATCCTGAATCAAATAAATTAGATATTATTTAAATTATTTATTTTTAAGAAATACTATAAACTGCTTAAAAGTTTAATTCAAACAAACCAATTTAGTAATTTAATCTGGCGAAATTTCCTTATTAAATAATTATCTAGCTATTATTTTAAGAATTCAACTATAATTAAAATTGATTTTAATCACTAATACTACTGATACTTTAAAAGTTTAAAGGGTTTTTTTCTTCATCAATAAAATTCAAATAGAGAGGAGATTTTAAGTAGTTACCACTTGAAATATCTCTAATATCAAATTAGTCTACTATTTTCAGTGTTTTTATATCTGGATATTCAGAAATACCAATCCATAAAGGAACTGATCCAATATTTTTTCCATAAAAAATGGCTAATTTTTTTTAATTTAAAATTTTAATATTTTTAATTGTTAAATTTAAAAGGTTAAATTAAAAAATGGTTTAAATAATCATTTATATGAATTACCTGTATTATTTATAAATATAACGTTATTTTTATTAAGATTTACTTATTTTAGTAAATCTGAGTAAGTCTCAGTATAGTATATTGATCCTCCTATGTGAGCTTTATTTAAATTGAAGAACAAATTATTAAATTATTACAGCTAGCAGTCCTCAAAGTAAATGGAACCTCCCTTTTGCTTAAAAGCAGAATTATTTTCAAATTTAGATTCAACTATGCTTATTCCGTACACTTTTTAAAACTTAATTGCTCCACCTGATCCTTAAACTGAAATATTTTCTAGAAAATAGCAATTCCTAATCATAAAATTTGAAGATTAAAGACCCTAAAAAGCATAAATTGCACCTCCTGACTCAAAAGCACTACATTTAAAGAAATAGCTAAATTAAATTGTTATATTTTAGTAGTTTTAAGCTTATATTGCACCTCCATTAAATCTTTACTATTTCTATTGATTCTGATTTTATAATTATTTAAAATTACTGTTTTCGATCAAAACTTGATCAGCCTAAAACACATTTAGAGCACATGGATACCCTATAGAGTTGATTTATACAAAATTACTAAATAGCAAACTTAATTGACCCTAAGCCATATATATAACACTTCCTTCTGATAGATTTATTTGTTTGAATGTTGAGTTCGATATTTTGCCAGATTGTTATACATCCCAGCTTATTAAATTATTACTACTAATTACATTACTTAATGTAATATTTGAAAAGCTAACTTGAACTGATTGAATGATAATTATCTATGCAATTTTATTGCTAGATATATTTACTTAATTGACAGTACAGTTAATCATTTCCAATAAGTAACTAAAATATTGTATTATGTTATTATTAGAGTAGTGATTTGTTTAAATTAAACTATAATCATTAAATTTTGTAAATTCACTATTATGAATGCTAACATTTTAACAGCCATAGAAATTTAATATAGAATCTTATTAATTTTTGTTTTAAGTAATTCTGTATTCATTTTATTCTTTTAAATTTCTATTGTTTAAACGTTAATTTGATTCGTTGATCATTGTAAAATTTAGATGAGTTAATTATATTGATAAACTTTTTAAGAATGAAAATAAACTACCAGAATTAATAGCTGCTTACTGAATATTCAAATTTTAAATCTAAATATACTAGCAATCACTAAACTCAAACATATTTCCAATTAATTGTAAATTAATTAAATTTAAATTTATGATAGTGATATTGTTAATCTCTGAAAATAAAAATCTGCTATCTTTTAGGATAGTCATGTTTTATATAGTCAGGTTTTGAATTAATAAATTAGTTACATTGCTAATTTTGACTGAACATGATTATCTGTAAAGAGTAGTACTTTATATTATTACTTAGTCAAAAACTAGTTAATTCAAATTATCTATTTACAGGCAAGATGTGTTGTTAAATAGTACTAATTCTATATCAATGAAAATGATTTTATTCATATTATTATATGGATTAAGAGTTAGAATTGGTTAAGTAGATGAAATTAACAGTGGAATAGATTAGAAATTTAAATTTTAGAACTAAGGAAGGATAAACTGATTATCAATTAAATTAACATATTTTTTCTGTTAAATATTTGCTTTTGGAGTTTAAAATTAATACTCTATTATAGTTTTACTGTTAAAAATTTCATAAATTTATTTAATCTAAAACAAACTAGAGTTCTCTATTGTCATTTTTACTATATATTTAATCAATTAAAAGCCTTGTGAATAAACTCTATATTAATTTTCTATGTTCTATTTTAAAAAAATAAAAATAATTTATTTATTTATTTATTAAAATAGGGTATTATTAATAATGATTTTAAAAAATTTTATTTTAAATTTTCTATTTTTCTTTTTTAGAAAATAAAATTAAAAATTTTTTGAAATAATTGCTGTTCCCTATTTTTCCTATTATTTTTATTTTAAATATTAAATTGAGAATTTTAAAGGCTTACATTATTTTAGTTTTCTAAATCGCTAGAAGATTAAATAATTTCAAGTAGAACATTTTATGTTTCATGTTGATTTCCTTTAATTCTATAATTGATATCAAACATTGTTGTATCGCTAAAACATTTAAAGTTTATTTAATTTAAATTAACTTTTTATGAATCTGAATAATCAAATTTAATTGAGTAAACAATAGGATTCTTAAAATTTTTAAATGACTCCAATAACAAAGAATTTTTTTCATTAATTTAAACAACCAGCAAATCATTAGAAAGTATTAATAAAAAGACTTCTTAATATAGGTATTTTACATCTATTATGCTTGAATAGATAAATTAATTAATTTTGAAGAAATTAATGAATTTAAGCACTCTTTTTTTAAATACATTTACTTAAAAGCTGCACATCGCATACAAATAATCTTAATCTTAATTAAGTGTGCTTTGTAGTCTTGAGGGAGTGGGTAATTAGCCAATAATTTAGTTATTTTATAAATTATATATTTTTATTGATAGGGTTGAAGAAAACACAAGAGTGTTTGAATTGTTAAATGAAACAACTATGAAATCTAAAATTTATTAATCTACATAGCTAAATTGAATTTATTTTTAAATATTGTTCACGTTTAGATTTTAATCAAGTTTGAATACTGTTAAATCTGTTTAAGAATTCAAAGATAAAATGTATTGATCAATTTGTTCAATCTTTTATTTAAAAAATAAAAATTTTAGTTTGTAGCAATTTCTATTTCATATAATAAAATTTAAAATAAAAAAATAAAATACTTTGTTTTAAATTTTTTAAGGAATTAAAGTAGGTGAGAACTGTTTATCTATTAAGTTATACAGGACAAAGTTTCCTTGAATATCAATAAAAGAAACAATTTTTTAGCTTAAAACATTAAATTTATTAATTTAAAGTTAAAAATTAAGATTCTCTGTTATAGCTTCAAAGTCAAGAGTTATAGGATTGAATTATTTTATTATTTATCCTTTATCTAAGCAAAAAACATTTTATTAAATGTTAGAATAAAATGAGCAATCAACCTAATTCTATACAGATTTTATTAATTTGTTATTAACAAAATCATAGATTAGAAATTCAGAAGAGGAGGAAATAGCTAAAATAGTTTCCGATGTCAAGCTATATAGTTAAATGTGATATCTTGATGATGAAAGAGAATCAGCTAATTTAAATTAAGCCAAAATTTAATAATTATTTATATTGATAGTGTTTAAAACTCCTTAATTTTTATCACAGTAAACTGCCAAATTCTAACTTTCAAAATATAATAAATTATTTTAAGGATTTTTTATAGAGTTTTAATATAATAAAGATAATAAGGGAGTCCATAGATCCATCATAAAAATATTTTCTTTAAAAAATGTTAATATTATATTTGTAGATTACTAGTAAAAAGCCACAGTTTACAAATTATAACTCTAATAATCTACGCTACCTTAGTAAGTTAAAGTTGAAGCTTAAAAAATATTTGATCTGTTTTATGATATTATGACAATCATATCAAGAGACGCTTCTAAAAATAAAAACGACTCAATCGTTTAAATACTTTAATCCAAAAATTAAATCCCGTATAAACTTTTACTGGTCATACTACAATCTAAATAATTAATTTTGCTGAGATAGTTTTAATTCGCATTATAAATTACCTTTTATTATTAAATTTAATTAATTGAAGTAAATTAAATTAAAGAAATAAAATCTAAATAAAAAATATTATTTTATGCTTCCTGCTTTTAAATTTAAGATGAATATTCTTTTAATTTTTGTTGTATTTCATTAAATTCTAAAATATTACTGATAGAATAGTTTAAATGTAAAAAATAAAATAATTTTTTAATTAACAAAAAAACAATTTACTCCTTCTAAATCTGAATGAATAAAAGAATTACTTCCTGTAAGAGTTAGCTAGCATTTTAATTAATTTAAGTTAATATCAAAAGTATTTAATATAGATTGCTTTTTTGATGGTTAGAATTGTATTATTAGATCTTCATATTTTCTATAAAACATAGTAGAACCTTTAAAGAACTGACTAAACTAATTACCGTTATATTATAAATATTTCAAAAGTTGATACTATCCATTTTTTTCAATTTTAAAATAGCTAGCAGAAGGTTATAAAAATATCATTAATTTGTCATCATATATAATGAGTTTATATTCATAGTATGGTTTTTAATAATATGTTTTATCTTACAATTAAATTGAGTTTCCATTATTTTAGAAATAATCATACAAGTACATAATTTATTCTTTTTATGTATATATTTTAATAACTATACTGTTCTGTTACTTAAAAACGGCTTCATAATCTATTTTATTAATCTCGTTTGTTATGGAATAGTTAATTAACTTAAAGCTATAATCACTCTATTTAAAAAAAAGAATTTAATTTTGCTGATTAATTGATAAGAAAGTTTTTAATTCTTCTACATAAGTTACATATTTTTGTTCAATAAATTGAAATAATATGTTTAATTATTCATCACAAATAACATATTATCCATCTTTTAGTTAAGCTAATATTTATTTATTGCCTATAATTTTTTGATACTTTTAAAAATCTAATTTAGATTATTTTTATAGATCTAATTTTAATGAAATAATCTTAGTTAATTAAATTTAAAATAATTAATTACTTATTCTGACAACTTCATTGCTAAAAAGATCAAAATAGTAATTTAAATCTCTCGATCTTATAAGAACACCAAAAGCATTGCTACTTGAATCAACGTCTATTATATTTGTATTTGGAGGGATTTATACTTATATTTGTTGATTACTTTTGGAAAGCAAGTAATTTCCTACTAATTTTCCTGATTGATATAAAATTATTTGATTGCTTTCTAAATTTAAAAAATTCTATTCTAAATCAGTAAACTACAGAATCTATTCAAGTTGTTGAGTTTCTAAATTAAATAGATAGTTTTGCTATTTTAAAACAATAAAATATTTAACATAAAAAGTATTTTAGAGTTAATTTATTTTTTTTTATTTCATAATAAAGTTAATGATTTTATTTAAAAAAATATTCTTAAAATTTTATTTCAAAATAATTTACATTTTAAATATTCTTTACAATGATGTATCTTTACTAATTAATCATTATAATCTAGGATTGCAAAACTGAAAGTAAAAAAGGAAACTGCAAATCAGTGCTTTAAAGATTAGTAGTATTAACTAACTTAAACTAGCTGTTATTGATTAATATAAAGCTACTATCACTTTAAGCAAAAATAGATTTTGAAAATGACTATGATGTTTTCTTATCTAAATCAACTACTTTGATTTTTATTTATCCTAATTAATTGTTAGAGAAAGCTAATTTAAGTTCAGGTTTGCTAACATAATTTATAAAAAAATATAAATCAGTTTCATTTAAAAATGAATTATAAATTTTATAAGTATTTTAATGTTATTTCCTGCTATAAATTAACCCTTAAAAAACATCACAATAGGCTTATACGACTATATAATTATTATCAAAATTTATATAATCATTCATTGTATAAATACTATCAGCTTAAGTCAAAGTAGAACTTTATTCGTTATAATTAAATGTAATTATATAATATTCTACTGTACTTATATAAATAGTATTATTTAAGGCTTGAAGAGTGTTAGAATAGCTAATTTAATTGTAATAAACAGTGACATTAATTTAGAAAACATCTACTTTTTAAGAACCAATACAAAATAATAAGATTTTATTTTCATAATAAACAGCAATGAATAAAATTGATGGATTTTTTTGGTTGACCATATTGATATAAACAGGTGTACTATCTATATTAAATTGAAGCATTTAATACGTTTCTATATTAAAAACTACAAAATTGTAAACAGACTAGAATTAATATACTAGTCCAAGATATTAATTACTTACTTCAGAGTTTATAATTACTTGATTTAAATATTTTTCAAACAATATTTTTTGATCATCATTTTAAATAATTCGAAATCCTATTTTAAATATGATAATTAGGAGCTTTTTATTATTATGAGAAATTATCTTCTATATTCCTTTCATATAGTAAGCACTGTTATATTCACAAAAACTACTATAATATATTTGTTGTTAAGAAGCGTATTTGATTTTCTAAATTTAATTATTAAATGCTATTACTAACTATTTATCAATATTTAATATTTGGTATAAACCAACTGCAAAATTAGTATATTCTTGATAATTTAGTGTTATTAATTGTTAAGATAAGTCAAGTGATATGCTTGTACTATTAAAGTATAGTTAGCAGATTTTTATTTTATTATTTGATATTTGATAAAATAAGGCAGTGCTATTCGACAAAAATTTTAAATGATTGAATACCTAGTTATTTGAAGAATCGAATAAATATTTTACATTTTAACTACTGTCAGTGAGCTATAAACTTAAACTCGTGTTAATGTTAATTATTTCATAACCTAAATATTTAATTATTAAGTTTAATATTAATAAATTGTCAAAAAAATGAAATATGATTAAGAATCTTAAATTTCTCATTAATCTAGCTTTAAATAAAGTAATTATATTAGTAATTGAAAATATTATGGAATATATTAAAATAAAAATATCTATTCGAGCGAGATCCAACGAATTGAAATGCTTTATGATTATTATGTTGACTCTTGTCTTAATTTTTTTCTTATCTTTTTTACTATCTTATGGTCTTTCTTTGAAAATAATTTCTTGACATATTAAGTTGAGAATAAATCTTTAATTACGATTTATTCTTTTATATTCCCGTTTTCAATCTCTTCTTCAATAAATATAAAATATACTTTTTTCCTTAATAAATTTACTCTGGCTTTGAATTAATTAATATCCTTCCATTAAAATATTTATTATTTTTTATTGTGTTTTATATCTATTTAATTTAACACTCACAATATGTTTTTAAGCTAATTCATGAGAAATCAAAGTAAATGTTTTTATAAAAATTGATTAAAGACATAACCTATTGATGAAGCTAAAATGATTTGAGATTAGTTTTAAAAGATCTGATGCTCAATTATTTTTTTTGAAGATTATAAAAAATGAGGTTAATCCTAAATTAATTAATATTGTTTAATAAAATTAAATAATAAATTTAAATTCAAAAAGTTAAAATTACATATTCAAAAAAGTACTATTAGCTTACTTCATCAAAAGTAAAATTAGAACAAATGATTGCAGATTGATTAATTTTATATGATTTATTATTTATTAATTAAATAAATCTTATTTTTCCATCATATTCATAAGCATCTAAAATTGAATTTTTAACTATTCCTACAATTCTTATTAAATTAGTTGCATTTTGTAAATCTATTAAAGTTGTTTATTCTTCGACTGACAAAATTGTTATGTTCTTTTTTACTATTTCTATAGCTGAAAATTTCTACTCATACTAATTTATTTTTTGTGAGTATAGCTAAGAGTTTTCTAATAAAAACTCTCTCTTGACAAAATTTAAATCTTATTTTATTATTTAAACTAAATCATTTGTTTGATTAGGAATAAAACATCCAAGCTAATCTTTAACACTATTTGGAGGTATTTTTAAAGATTTATCATAATTAGCAGGTGGTTCAATTAAATTTAAGTATTTGTAATTAAATTAAACTGATAAAATATTCTAAAAGGTATAATTATGCTATTACTATGATTAAAAATTATAGATTGTAAAGGTATATTATGTATTAGAATAGTAGTTTTATTAAGAAAATTCATATGTTTGTTGAGTTTGTTAAAATACAATATTGATACTCATTTCTTCTAAATTAATTTTCTACACTACATCAGAAATTAAATAAATACTCTCTTTATTTTAAATAGCTTATATGTATTAGCTAAATAATTTTATTTGAGTAATAGGAAGAAGATTTTCAAATGAAAAAATCACTGCGTTTGAATTTTATAGAGCTATAATCTATTGTAAAATATATTAAAATATTACTAATATATGATAAAATTAAATATTTTTACAATTTAATCTCCATTAAGCTTCTAGTAATAGAAAATTTAATTTATGTCTACTTATTCTACATTATTTTTACTCGCTGCCAGATTAACTGTGCTAAATTTTTTTAGATTAATGCAAAGTCTTTGGTTTAAATCTAAGTAGTCAGGACAGTTTGTAGTGCATTTTCCATCATCTTAGTTATAATTATAAAAATCATTTACTAAGCATTCACTTTTTTAGCAATAAACTTAATCATTTGTTAATTTCCATCCTTTATTACATTATTAGCACATACTTCCATCAGGGACACATTTATTGCAATTATTTACCTGACATTCAGTGCAGTATTGAAAGTAATTTTTAAAAAACTCATCACCTTTACACTAACTTACACATTACTGTGTATTTTACTCCTATTATTATTTAAAAAATTGGTTTGCTTAAAGTTATTTTTTATAAAGGATACATAAAAATACTATTGTTTGCAATCTATACAATTGTTTAAATCATCACAAGAATTACAATTTTCCTAGCATTTTCCACATTACTAAAAAGATAAATCATAAAATGTCTTTTAATTTCTGCATTACTAAATTAATTAAGCGTAGAACTACTTAATTGTTAGAATTAAGATTAAATATTTAATCATTTTACTTACAATTATATTTATTTATAAATATCTTTTTATTTATTTCTTTCTTTTCTAAATTAAGATAGATATATATATTAAATATTTTTAAAAAACTTGATTATATCAATAAGCATAAAAGTACTCAACATACTATTTTAATTTATTTTAGGAGTAAATGATATTTCTTTAATCATTATTTTATATCGATAAAATAATAAAAATATATATAACTCACGAGTTTTATTCATTTCATTTTATGAATCGAATACATTTTTAAAATTTTAGTAATTAATTTTAACTAGATAATTTTCAGAGTTATTTATATATTTTAATAATTAAAAACCTAATTTATAATAAATTATAATAGAAAATCAAATTTTTTGTAACAATTATTTAATATTTAAAATCTAGAATTACTAGAATATCTTAAAAAATGAAATTAATCTGTATTTGTAGGAAAATTAATTACTATGAATAAATTTTATGTAGAAATATTTTAAAATTTAATAGGATAAATATTTGAAGAGATAAATAAAAAAAATGAAGAACTATTTACTGAAGGAAATTAAAAAAAGTTATAAAAAAAATTTCTTTTACAAAAATAATTCTTCAATCATAATACATAATATTTAAAATTATTAAATATTAAATTTTTGATTATTTTTTTTTAAAGAAAACAAATTTTTAGGTTATTATTAAATTGAATTATTAATCTTTTTTAATTTGATTAATGTTTAATCCTAAAAATTATTATAATCAAAAACAATAATTATGAATATAATTTATTCATATAATTTTTTAAGTACATAGTCTATAAAAATCATTATTAAATATATTATAAATATCATTTTTAATCATTACTACCAGGAGAACTGTTTACTTTAAATAAGCTTTTAGAAGCAAATTTATTTTTTTCTTAATATTTTTACACATTCTATTAACAAGAAAATTAGTTAATTTTCAAAAATATTTATTGAATAAATTAATTACATTTGGCGAGTCTTGACTTGGAATTCCATGGACATTCGATAATTATATTAATTATATTGATTAAGGAATTAGTTGATTCTAATTAATCTAAAAAAAATAATTTTAAATTTATTTTGTATAAAATAGATAATAATTACATTTTCACCTAATGCATTAGAGCTAAAAAGCATGTTAGAAGAATTCAAACAAGAAGTACTTTTATGATTCTTAAAGATACCAGGTTGATGTACTTAACTGCTTTCAGACTGCTGAGGATGATTAAGAATTTTACTGTTATAAAAGTTTTTGCTTGTAAACATGTTTTTCCTAAATAATATTATAACCTTTTTCCATAACTAATGGATTCTTATTATTTTGGTTCTTCTAATATATAAAAATTTTAAATATCTCGGATATTTATTTTTAATCTTAAAAAGAAACTTCTTAAATTAGTTTGAACAAGAGTCTATTTCTTCTATTTAAATTTGAATTTGTCCAATAAATATGAAAATAGCGAGCTTAAGTGTTGTAATATTTATGAAAAAGATGAATACTAATCCTATTGTCTTAAAAACTGATAGTCTTGAATTATCACTAATAGTTAGTTAAAGCAATGCAAACGTGTACAAAAGTTTGAAAATAAGTCTTTTTTCTGTTTGAAATTATTTAATATTTTTATGTGGCTATGCCTTTTAAAGCAAGTAATAGTAAAAAATATTTGTCAAAAGTATTAAAGATATTTAAGTTTATTAATTAATGTTTAAGTTAATTATTGACATTAAAATAAATTTATGGAAAATTTTGAAAATTTCCCAATATAAAAATTTATTTTTATATCCGTCGTATAATATTCCATAAGCGAGCAAATTCTCAATTTTATGACCATTTGGATTTCTATGATGATCCAGTTTTTAAAATGATTTTAGTTTAAAAAATATCTTTAAAGGTATTAAAAAACACCATATCACTATCAGTGGGATCGTTATTGTAAAAGTATAGAGATTGTGGTAATAAGTATAGCATTACTGACTGTAGTCAGATATCAAATAATAATTAGTTCCAATTTGTGTACAAAAAACTCCTTAGATAAGCATTTTAGACTTTTTTAATAAAAAATTAATTAGTTAAGTTCAAAATTTATGATGAAAAATGAAGAAAAAATTACAATTGATGGTTGATAAAATATGTAAATAAAAATAAAAGTCATTCTAGCTATATTAGGTATTTAAGCAAGCGCCTTTTTGCGATCTTTGTGCTACTTAATAGAAATAAGGATTAGTGATAAGTTTATTAAAAAGTAAATAACAATCATGCTAACTACTTAAGTAACAATTCTATTTAACCAAACAGGATATTGATCACTCATCTTAAATAGGCAATCAAATGAAGTAACTGTTAACTATATAGGATCTCCAAACAGGTTTAGTGATACATTTAAAAAGCTTGGTACTGCTATGTTAAAAGACAATAAACAAGATAAAATTTGTAAATAATTGATAAAAATTTTAAACCATAGAGAAAAATCTTTTCCTTAAGAACTAGACTTACTTGTAATGAAGAGATCTATTTTCTTAAATATTATTAGTTTGTACATAGTGATTTTACTTTTAATCATTGTATGGTGACTATAAGCAATATAAAAAAAGTATAAAGCAAAATAGATGCTGAAATACAAATACTATTCTATCCATTCACTACATACATAACAGTTTAAGCCTTTCAAACCATACTAATGTTTCCAAACACTCGCTTTGCTATCACAACTATTACAAAGAGGTCCAACAAACCCCTCTAGACACCCATTTTTATTGTTTGGGTTCTCAAAAGAACAACTATTTAAAAGACATTAATATATTTTATCTGTTGAATCATTTTCTCTCCAGTAGCCATCTTTTAATATTATTTAACTTCCTTAACAAAATCTTGCTGAATCTGGGCAGGAAGTACATTCGATGTTATTAATATCTTTTTACATATCAGGAATTTTTAGTGAGTATCTGCCCTAAACACACTGATTACACCTTTTTATAAAAGTAAATAAATATTTTTATTTGCATTAAATTTATATTATTACTAAATAAAATCATCTTTTTCTTATATAGTTTCACCTTTTATGCAATCTCTGTATTGCAGCTCGAGTGCTAAATAAAGTTAGCTATCTTATTAAATTTAATTTGATATGATATAGATTTTTTGCTTTTAAGAAATTTTGTATATTGATTAGAAATTTAATTAAAATAAACCTATTGTTTGATTTAATTAAGCATTTATTCCTTGTTAAATGATAATTTAGCTATTATTTTAAAAATATAACTGTAAAGAAAATTCTTTTCTCATGGTATTTAAACTTTATGGCCCAAAAAAGTTAAAAGGATTCCCTTCTTCATCTATAAAATTTAAATACAGAGGCTAATCCATATAATTACCACTAGAAATATTGTAAATGTTATATTATTGAACTATTCTAAGCTTTTCAACACTTGGTTTATGAGTAACGCCTATCCAAAAAGGAATGGAGCCAATATTTTAACCATAAAATGTAGCTATTTATAAAATTATAAATTATATTTTAACTTAAAAATAAAAATTTAGATACATACCTTCATTTTTTTCAAACAAAATTTGATTTTTTAATAGTGTTTATAATTTAAAAAAATTTTGATTAGTTGCAGAATAATAAATTGATCCTCCAATATCTGCTTGGTTTAATGAGAAATTTGATTATTTAAAAGCAATTAAAGATGAAGATTCAAAATAAATAGCCCCTCCTTAGGATTTTTATGCAAGATTTCTTGTAAAATAACTCTAAGTTATGTTAATACCACTTTATGACAAAAAATAAAGAGCTCCACCAGAATCTAATTTTGATTAGTTTTCAATAAATTATGTCATAGAAATCTCAAAAATAGCTTTCTATTTGGATTAAAAGGAATAAATTGCTCCTGCGGGTCCTAAAGATATACAATTTTTAAATAGAGATTGTTAAATTTTCGTTATGTTTGTATTTTAGAGCTTAATAGCACCACCTTAATACTATAATAGCGAGTTTTGCCTGTTTAGAAACTATACATCATTAGTAAGGTTTAGGAAATTACAATTATAAATCTATATTAAATCTCCTTATAAAACATTTATAGCAGAGGGAAAAGCTGTTGAATTTATATTAGTAAAATTGGAACTCATAATTACAAGTTCACCTTATAAAAAATATATTACACTTCCACTCTATAAATTAATATTCTCAAATCTAGAATTATCAATAGTAACTCTTTCTAAAGGGTTCAGCTATATCAAAGAATTATTATTTGAAATCTATGAAAAGTTAAAAAATTGCAACAAAGTTTAAATAGAAGTTATTTATAGTATTTGTTCACCAAAACCATTACCAGAAAAGACAAAGTTTTATGCTTAGAAATTAACAATTTTAATATCACTTAAGAAATACATTTATGTTTTATCAATTTAATAATGATCAGCATAAACCAAGCAAATATCTTAAAAGTATTAAGCCTTAGTGTTTTAAATGATTACACTTTAGCATCCTTAGAAACTAATTAGAGCAGTAGGCTCTTTATTTATAAATTATTACTTTAATAAATTACTCCCTTATTAGAGATTTCTTTAAGGAGGTGATATAAGATATCTACTAATCTATGTAGCATTTAATTAATTTATAATAACTTTATCAGCTTTAATGATAGAAAATATGCTCCCTTTATTTAATTTTATATTTTTTACTAATATATTTTAAATTTGAATATTTTCACATTCATTGAACAAAAAAAGATATCCTCTCAGATTTAAATTTATTAGATTCAAGTTTTCAAGATTAATATTTGTAACTGTTTCAAATAAGAATAAAGTTTAGTCTATCATATCAAAATTCTATATTGTTAAATTCTTGATATATACATTTGTGACATTTTAAACAATAAAATAATATTTATTAGTTATATTCGAAGGCTGATTACCAATTGTTAATTAATCTAATATTAATCTATTAGAGTTGCTTATTTAAATTTATGTGTTACTGTGAAACACAAATTCAGCATCATTAATTATCAAAGTCTTTAAATTGCTATTTGGATTGAGCTCTATTCTGGTTTCTTAAGATTAAACCCAAAGATTTATTGTCTAAAATGTTAAATGATGAAATTAAGGTAGGATAAAATTATTGTTTGAAAGGTAAGCTATTCCTTTTCTTTAAATCTAACTTTGCTTCTTCTCAAAATTATATTCAATAACTGAATTTTTAGTAAAAATATCATAGAAAATTTGAATTTTAATCAAATTAGAATAATCTGAGTCCATTTAAATTTTATATTTTGCTAGCTATAAATACTGATAGTATATTCTGCTTTAGAGATCTTAATGCTTTTTATTAAAAGTTTAATTTGTATTATATTAATAATTCTTAAAAAAATCTTTAAATATTTATTTTCTTTTGGCTATAATATTAATTTAAAAATATAAAATTAAATAATTTTTTTTACCTAATTTTAATTGATGTAAATGTTAGAAGTCTGTTAATAATTGATTTACATGTAATAAGTGTTGATATTATTTTATTAGACTTAGTAAGAAATATCAAATAAATTTTAATTAGAGAAACATTTAAAATTAATTTGGCTTAATATCTATTTTTACTTATCAGTGTAAAGTAATTCCGTGAAGTAAATAATTGGATTATCCAGATTTTGGTATGATTCTAACAAAAAAGAGTATTATTAATTCATATAAATTAGATGCACATCGTTGAAAAGGATTATTATAAACATGTTTTCTACCACAAATTAAACATCTTTAATATTAGAATAAATAAACTGATTAACTTTGTAATAATTTATTAAATTGAGAGTTTTTTTAAAAAAAACACTCACTTAATAGCTGCAAATTACAAATAAATAATTCTAATCTATCTTAAACTTTAGATTACTCTAGCATGAAACAGGTAAGTTTCCTATCAAAGTATTGGAATTTATATAAAATGCTTGAGTTTCAAGATTAGTGGCTATAATAATACAGCTAGATTAACTATATTGTAAAACTGTAAAGTCAAGAATACTTTGATTAGCAAATTAAAATTTGGTTACCTATGTAATATTTTTAACACCTGTGATAGGATCTAACTATAGAATAGTAATATATTGACTCTAAGTCTAAATTACTATATAAATTTCATAAAGCTTTATCTATTTATTATTATTAAAAAAATTTGAATATAAAATGAATAAAATAACCCATTAATAATTAATAAAATAAGTTTTTTTGTTTTGGTATCCAAAAATATTAAAAAAATAATTTAAATATGAGGGTTATTTTGTTGTAAATATACTTAAAAAAATAAGAAATTACTTTATTTAACTAACTAGAAACTTGAATTTGAGGAGAAATTTGAATTAAACTTGTGTTTAAAAAAGCAACATTTCCTAAATCATCAAATAATGCCACAATTTAATTATTTAAGGCATAAAGTTAAGTAACTTAAAATGAGATAGAATTACTAGTAGCGACTATATCAAAATCCAAAGAATTTTTATTAAATTTTTTTAAAGTATTACTACTTTCTAAGCAGATTATACTTAATTCAAAATAAGATATTAATTTGCAATTAAAAGATTAAGATACATATTTAGTTTATTAGTTTTTAACAAAGTCATAAACAATTAATTCTTGCTATGAAATAATTGCCAATATTGTATTTGAAGTTAAATTAAACAATTAAACTTCAAATTTTGTTGCAAATTAAGATCCCTAAAATTTATGCTAAGTTAAAATTTCTTGAGTGTTAGAACTGTGAATATTAAGAACACCTGAATTATATCTATAAATTAGAATTAATTTCTAATTATGATAATATAAAAAGTTGCTGTTATAACTATTTAGATAATTATTATGTAAGCTAGCAAATAGACATGTCCAAAGATCAAATATTTAAACATACAAGTTTTATATAATAACCAAAGAATTTGATGAAGAAGCATATAAAACTATTGGATAGAGACCGTAGTTTTGATAATCAAGACTTCCTAAATACATCAAAGTGGAAAACTAAAATAAATTTAGTCTATCTTATGATATAATCATTATTAAATCAAGGTCATTTTCTAAAAAGATAAATCTTGGATTTTATCTTATTGCCTATTATTAAAATTGTATCCCATAGAGAGGTGTATTTTATATCTGACAATTTGCATAGTCAATTACACTCAAAGTACTTTAATTCATAGTTACAAATTTCTATTAATAAAATACACCTTAATAAATTTGAATTAATATTCACTTAAAACTAATAAAATTTTTCTAAAAACTTTTTAATTTTTTGAATTTTTTGAAAAAAAAATAAGAAATGTCTTTTATAAAAAATACCACAAGGTATTTAAAAATAAAATTATAAAATTAAATTTTTAAAATTTTACAGAGTATTTTGTTATGTGCAAATATTGCTAGCTACTTGAAAAGGTGAATTAGCAGTTTTATACCAGATTTAAGTCATAAATTGATAAAACTGTTCTACTTGCTATTACTTAGTTGTCTCTAAATAATTATATAATATATTAATTTTGGTTATTATAATAGGTTAATCCTGGGAGGTAAAGTTAAAGAAACTCGTCTCCATAACTTTAATATTTAAGTATTTAATATTAGCTATTATCTAATATTTGTATTAAGCTATAAGATACCTTTAAAAATATTATAATAATATCATCTTATTATATTAATGAGTAAGCATCTATCGAGTTATAATAGGCAATATCTTGAAATTAAAGCTGACAAAGCTATTGAGTGTAGTAATTGTATAAGTATGAAATCTATTAAGTTTAAGTCTTTTATGTTAAAATTATACTATTCTTAGATTAAATTATAGTCTCATAAGAAATTTAGGGCTTTCCATTTATTAAGAATAAGTTTAATTTTTATATTTTATAATCACTTCCTCTATAAAAGAGAATCTATTTATTTTGATCAACTGAAATGAATACATCTATTTATGAAGCATAAATTACTTAAGTCTAGTTTAAAAACATATAATTTAAGTTAAATTAGAGATCCAAAATAGCAAATTGACTTTAATCAAATCTCACTAATAATTATCTTTTATTTATTAACTAAACAATGCTAAAACTATCAGAACTAAATGGAATGCCTATTTATATTTTATAATGTATAATTAAATATTATTTATTTTAATAAATTCTTACCATTTAATATTTATTCATTGGTGTTAAAATCAAAAAATTAAATTTATGATTAGGATGCCAACATAACGCTAGATTAAAATTAAAATGTTTTTAAATTTATTATTTAATCTATTAGAGAAATTTTTAAATATTTTTAGCCTAAAAAGTATTTATTAATAATACTTTCAGATTAGAATAACACCAATTAGTTCTGTTTTAATATTTTATATTGATTTTCTGTAGAAGCTTATAATAAAATTTAAACTATTTACTAGCTATAAACATCATACAATAAAATTTGCTATTTATTATTTTATAAAAAAAATTTAATTTAAATTAATAAATTAATAATTAATATAAAAAATATTGAATACCAAAGGATTTTCTAATAAGAACTTAAAAATATTTTTAATTTTTAATATTTTAAGGATATTGAAAAATTAAAAAAATATAATTAAGAATAAATAGAATATTTACCTTCTATATACTTTAAATTATTGTGTAGGTTTTACCTTAAAAGTAAAGTAGATTGCTATTCATAATTATTGCAGAAAAGGGGAATAATAAGTTAACACTAGAAAGATCAGTAAAGTTGTATAGCATAAACTAAGAATTATAGGAAGCGATAAAACTAATATCGTTTGAAGCTATGATAGAAGTTTATTGCAATTTTTAATATTAGAATGTTTTTAAATCAAAAACTTGTAAATTGATATTGCCTACAGAGTAGAGTGATTTTATCACCAATTTTAAGTATTTTTTACTTACTGATAATACAAGATTTGATATCTTTGATTACTAATAATTACCTGTTATTATTGCTTAATTAGCTCTTTTAATTGTATTATATAATACTAAGTTTATTGTCCCAAAGTATTACTAAGAAATCATAATTAGATCATTATTGATGACTTAAAAATTACCTATATTAGGGATATAATCATTATAGATAAGAGAAGAATTCTATTGATTATAAATAAAAATAATTGTTTAATATTCAACAGTATTCAAGTATATATAATTTTCATAGACTTAAACTAAATTATCATCGTCTTCATAATTTACTTTTTTAAAACTTGCATTAATATTAAAAATATCTATCTTCTATTCTGAAAAACAAAATATTAAAAATTAATGCTAGTAGGAAACAACTAAATACATTACAGTAGAGTTTGTTTATTTTATTAAACTAATTTTGATACTAGTACTTTGAATATCATATTGATACATTTAATTATTATCAATATTAACTAATAGAAAGTTAAAATCAGTTTATATTTGATAAATAATTGCAATATATTAAGCACATATTTCAGAATTAATTATCGAAAATTTTAAATTTTTTTCAAATAGATATAAACTATCATTTTCATACCATATATGAGTTAAATTAAAATTGACCAACTGTATACTTAAACTATCTTATTATACATAATACACCAGTGTTTAGTTTTGAGAAACAAATTTTAAGTGAGAAACTAGTTGATTGTTTGAATTTATAAAAGAAAAAAATACATTTTAATCACTTGAAGTAGCTTATTAGCTTATTTATGCACTTATGTTTACTATTTCGTATCCTATTTGTATAAATAAATATTTCATTAAATCTTATTAAATAATTCAAAAATTTTGTCTATTGAATATTGGTTGCAAAATTTAATAAGATAAATTCAAAATGATATTCATCTCTTTGATATCACATAAAAAAAATATAATATTTTTTAAAAGCATAATATTCTCTATTTTATACATTTTTTGGGATATGCATTATAATAATAATTAGAATACTAATTTATTTTACTAAAAAAAAGATTATTATACCTTCAAGGGATGAAAGGATGATAGAATTAAAATTATTTATTATTTAATGATCTATGATTTATGAAGTCATTTTAACAAAGCGAGGTTATTCCTGATTTTTAATTAATAAAAAATTTTAAATATTTAAAATAAAATAATTAATTTACATATAAAAACACATAGATATTGATGGTTTAATCAAAGATAAGGTTAGCGCATATAATTGCTGATTAATAAATACCATCATAAATATCTGGTTTTATCAAAACAAATCTTGCTTATTTATTGTATTCAAAGCAATCTAAGATTTAAATGTCTTTATCTACTCTATCAACTTAATATATAGCTGCTGTTTTATTCCAGTCAATAAACCAAATTGAATTATTTTAATCAACAAAAACTGTTTTGTTAGTGCTTTTTAAATCAAAGTATTATTTAATTTATGGATTTATAGCTTAAGTTTGAGGTTATGATGCAAAAAGGCTATCATTTAGCGCATTCTTCTAAATTAAATTTAAGATTTATTTTGTAATTTATACTCCTAAATTTTGAATAGCTGGGAATATTAAACAACCTATTTGATCTATAATTGGAGGGAGTGGTATTTCTGGAGGCTAAGATGATACAGAATTATTAGAATTTGGTGGAACTTAAGGTGGAGATGGAATCATTGGATTAGGAGGTGGAGGTGGAGGAAAAGAATGGTCATTAAATTAAAATGGCATAAAATTAAGTTATAATTTATATAAGAAATTATATATAACTACATTTGAAGTTAACAAGTTTATAACATTAATTTTAAGACTGTAGTAGTAATATGCAAAAGATTCAGAGAAAGAGAAGAATTCGCAAGAAGATGTTTAGTAAACAAGAGATATTTCAGACATCTCTAAATCTAATTTTTATACACTAGCTTATGAAAATAAATAAATAGTCTACTTATTTAGGAGTGTTTATTCATATTTAGTCAATAGATTTATTTAATTTAGAGAAATTAGTTCTGGATAAGAATAAAAAACGGCATTTGTATTACTGATTGCAATAACCTTATAATAATAGAAAAAAATTTACATTTGAATTAAAAAAAAATATTTACTATTGAACTTTGGTCTATTTTTTAGTAGTAGTAAATTTCATTAATATTATCTTACTTTATTTAATTTCTACTTCCAAAAGTTTTTATCTGACTAAATTTTCTTAAATTAACACAAGTTTTATCATAGTCATTAGCATATTCTGGACAGTTTGTAGTACATTAATCAGATGCTTAATTGTAGTATAAATAATTATTATTTAAGCATTCATGCTTTTAACAACTTAGTTTATCTTCAGCCAAATTCCATCCTTCAACACATTATTTGCATTAAGTTCCCTCATATTCACAAATATCACAATTTTATATTTAACACTCTATGCAAACCTAGAAAAATTCTTATTATGAACCACCGAATTAGCATTAAGATAAGCAATTACCTGAGTAATAATCCTTATTTTATAAATGTTTAATACATTTAATTGAAAAAATAAAGTAATAATTTACATAAAAGAACGAAGGCTAACATATTTCACATGTTTACTAATCATTGCATGCATCACATTATTATTAGCAATTACCGCAGGTCTATAACTCTATGTCTAAGTATTTATTTTGCGTTCGGCATTATTATAAAATTTAACTAAGCGCTGATTTAAAAAATATCAACAATATAAATTTTTAAATGTTCATATTTTTGATTGACTTAAATAGCAACAACTATTTATTGATAAGTTTATTAATAATTTACTTCTAAGTTAATTTTATAATTTACATCAAAATTAATTTAATAATAAACTTCGAAATAGATACATGATAGGAATAATGCTTATGTAATTATAGAAAAACTTTAATTTTTATGATCAATTTATTTGTAAATAATTCAAAAAATAAATAAAAAATGCACCGACCGGGAATCGAACCCGGGTCAAAGCGATGGCAACGCTCTATTCTACCACTAAACCATCGGTGCTTTCGGTGATATGATTAAGCACTATTAAGGATTATTTTTCTTGATAAAAATTGTTAATATAAATTAGATTTTACAATTTCATTAATCTAGTATGAAAAATTATCCTTTTGATTAATATTATCTTCAGAATAAATAATCACCAAATATTATTTTATTTAAATTCTTAATATGAAATAATTTAAAATAAATCTTCGTTTAAAAATAAATTTTGTTCAAAAACACATAAAATATAAACATAACAATAATCTGAAAGATTTGAATAAATATCACTTTAAATCATTCGCTTTATTGAGCCTCAGATTAAAATTGACTTTTAGAAAAAAATTTATTTACTTCAACATAATTTTTCACATTCTATTAATGATAAAAAACACTTTTAAAAATATATAGATGGTAATTTAAATACATTTGGTGAATCTTGGCTCGGTATTCTTGAAAGATTTTACAATTATATAAATCTCAAAGACTAAGGTATCTGCTAGTTCTAATTAATCTATATAAATAAAAGCATGATGATATTAAAATTTTATCAAATAATAAATTACATTTTCTCCTATTTCGTATGAATTAAATAGAATATTTGAAGAACTGAAACAAACATTTTTAATTGTATTTTAGGTTGTAGGCTGCTTATTTTTTACTGTTTCAGTTTGCTAGGGTAATATTTAAGTCCTAACTTATTAAAAGTTTTTACTTGTAAATAAGTTTTATCTGAAGGACAATATCACTTTTTTCCATAAATGATGGATTCGAATAATTTTAATTTTCCTAATGTTCAAGAACTTAAAAAAATTTGGATATTTGCTTTTAAGTTTTAAGAGGAATTTTTTTAATTTATTTGAAAAAGAATCTTTTTCATCTATTTAAATTTATATTTATCCAATTAATATATAAAAAGCTAATTTGATTGATGTTATATTAATGCAAACTACAATAATTAACCCTACAATCTTGTAAACAGAGTATTTAGAATGATCACTTATTATCAGTATAAGCAAAGTATATGTGTATAATAGTTTATAAATGAGCTATTTCTCAGTTTCAAATTTTTTAATATTTTTATGTGGTTAATTTTTAGAAAGGATATAAAAATAAAAGATAGTTGTTAATAGTATAATCGAAACTTGAATGTATTAGTTTATATTTAGGTTTATTATTGACATAATAATAAATTTATGGAAAATTTTAAAAACTTCCCAATATAAAAATTTAGTTTTATATCCATCATACAATATTCCATAAGTGAGCAAATTATCAATTTTTTCACCCTTAATGTTTAGATGCTTATCGAATTGCTGAAACGACTTTAATTTGAAAAAGATATATATTGGTATTAGAAAACACCAAAAAATAATTAATGGAATTGTTATTGTAAAGGTGTAGAGATTGTGGTAGTATGTATAACACTACTAGCTGTAGTCTGATATTAAGTAATATTTACTTCCAATTTATGTGCAAAAAACTCCTTAAATCAGCATTTTAGACTTTTGATAAAAAATTAAATTAATAAAATATAGTTTCGTATTAATTTAAAGGGAAATTTATAAATATTAATTTACTAATGAAGGCTGATAGAAAATATAAATAAAAATGAATGTCATTCTTAAGATGTTAGGTATTTTTGATATTGCTTTTTTTCTGTTTTTATTTTACTATAATATCATCAAAATAACTGATAAGTTTATTAAAAAGTAAATAGCAATCATGCTAACTACTTGAGTGACAATTCTATTTAACCAGATAGGATATTTATCACTCATTTTAAATAAGCAATCAAATGAAGTAATTGTTAACTATATAGGATCTCCAAACAGGTTTAATGATACATTTAAAAAGCTTGGAAGTTAAATATTAAATGACATTATGCAAGAGAGAATTTGTAAATAGTTTATGAATATTTTAAACCAAAGCGAAAAGTCTTATCCTTTTGAGCTAGATTTACTAGTAATGAAAAGGTCTATCTTTTTAAAAATCTTGAGCTTGTACATTATTATTTTACTTTTTATCATATTATGATGGCTATAAGCTATATATACAAAGTAAACTGCAAAGAATAGACTAAAATATATATATTGTTCTATCCACTAGCTGCAAATATAGCAATTTAAACCTTTCAAGCCATATTATTTTCCCCAAATGTTTGCTTTACTATCACAACTGTTACAGAGTGGTCCAACGAATCCTTCTAAACAACCATTCTTGCTTATTGGATTTTAGAAAGAGCAACTATCAAGTATACATTAATAAATTATGTCTGTTGAATCATTTTCTCTCCAGTAACCATCTCTTAGTATTATTTAATTTCCTTAACAGAAACTTGCTTCTTATGGGCAAGAAATACACTATAAATCATTAATATCTTTTTGCATATCAGGTATTTTCAGTGAATATCTACCTTAGACACATTAATTGCAGCTTTTTTTAATAAAATAAATATTTTCGCTTGAAAATAAATAAAGGATTACGATATAAATTCATTTTTTTCTGACACAGTTTCTCCTTTTATGCAATCTCTATATTATAATTCAAGAGCTAACTAAAGCTACTCTTCTTTCTATATTTCATTTGATAAGATTAAGATTTTTTATTTTTATGAAATTTTAAAATTAGATTGGAAATTTAATTAAAATAAGCCTATTGATTCATTTAACTGTGCATTTTATCCTTATTAAATAATAATCTAGCTATTATTTTAGTAATATAACTAGAAAGAAAAGTCATTTCTAAGACCACCAAAGCTTGATGAACCTAAAAAATTAAAAGGATTCCCTTCTTCATCTATAAAATTCAAATATAAAGGGCGATCCAAATAGTTTCCACTCGAGATATTACGAATTTCATATTATTCAACTATTTTAAGTTAATTCAAACTTGGTTTTTCTGTAATTCCTATCCAAAATGGTATTGATCCTATGTTTTTTCCATAAAATGAAGCTATTTTTATGATAATGATTTTCAATAAAACCTATACATATTTAATATAAAAGAAATAATACCTTAATTCTTTTCAAAGTAAATTTTATTTTTTGAAAGCATTTGCTTTTTTAAGAAATCTGAGCTTGTGGTTGAATAATAAATGGATCCTCCAATATCTGCTTGGTTAAATGAGAAATTTGAGTTTTAAAAGTCTATTATAGATGAAGATTCAAAATATATAGCACCTCCTTTTGATTTTAATGCTAAGTTGCTAGAAAAATAACTATGAGTTATATTTATTCCACTTTACTACAAGAAAAAAAGAGCACCACCAGAATCTTAATTAGATTAATTTTCAATAAACTGTGTCATAAATATCTCAAAAATAGCTTTTTATTTAGATTAAAAGGAATAAATTGCTCCTCCTGAACCTTGAGCAACACAATTTTTAAATAAAGAAGATTCAATTTATACATTTTTTGTGTTTTAAAATTTAATAGCACCACCTTAAAACTGCCCTATTAAGTTTTCTTAACCTTTTTACTCTTCTTAATTAAGTAAATTTATGAAATTTCCATTTGTTATCTAAATAAAATCTCCTTATAAAACATTTAATGCACATGGATTTCCTGTAGAGTTTATTTTAGTAAAATTAGTGTTAAGGATTAAAAGCTGTCCTTATTGTAACTCAACAACACTTCCTTCTTTTAAATTAATATTTTCAAAATTAGATTAATCGATTATTGCTTTTTCAAATGGATTCAATTATATCAAAGAGTTAATATGCTATATTTATTTAAAATCCACATTTTATAGTAAGGCTTAAATAGATGTTATTTGAAGTATTTGATCAAAGTTATTATCATTTGATTAAAAGTTTAAAAGACTAAAAAATTTAATTTAAAAATTATTTAAAAAATTCATCTGTATTTTATCATTATAATAATGATTAGCATATATCAAACATACATCTTAAATATCATCAAGATTGCTATTTTGTAGGCTAATACTTTAACTTCCCAAGATAATAAATAGAGCCGTTGTATTTGATGGAATATTATTTAATTATGTAATCTAATTGCCTAATAATTATAGATTTCTTTAATGTGGTGGATTAAAATATTTTTTAATCTATTTAGCTATCAATCCATTAAATATTAGGTTTTCTGATTTAGTAACTGAAAATATGCTCCCTTAAGTAAATTTAACATTACTTAAAAAAGTAGTTAAGGCTTATATACTCTAGCAATTATTAAATTCGAAAATACTTCCAATCAATTTCAAATTTACAAGATTTAGATTTTCAATTTTAAGATTTGTAACTAAATTAAATAAGATTAATGTTTAATTAAAAGTATCAAAATTTTCTATCGTCATGTTTTTGATATAAACTTGAGTCACATTTTAAATGATTAAATAATATTTATTAGTAACATTCAAAGGTTAACTACCAATATTTACTGAATCCATTATCAACAAATCTATATTGCTAATTTAAAGTATAGTGCTACTCTAAAATAAAAATTCAATATCATTAAATATCAAAGATTTTAAATTGTTATTCGGATTTAGCTCAATAAGATTATTGCTTGAAAATACCAAAAATTTTACAGTCTAGAAAGATAAATGATAAAATTAAGGAAGAATAAAGTTATTATCTGAAAGATAAACTATCCCTTTTTTCGAAACCTTGCTTTGCTGTTATACAAACTAGTATTCAATAATTGAATTTTAAGTAAAAACTTCATAAAATACTTCTATTTTAATTAAATTTGTGTAATCAGTGTCCATCAAAACTACATATTTTGCTAGTTATAATTATTGAAAATAAACTCTACTTTAAAGATCTTGATGCTTTTAAAATTTGTTAAAAAAAAAATATCAATATTTATTTAGTCGTTAGTAAGGTTAACTAAAACCTTTATAATTTATTTTAATAAATACATAAATAATTTAAAATTTTCTTATAGATTGATTTGTTAAATTTGTGTTTATTAAAAATTATTTTTAGAAGGTAGTAGAGAATTAACTATAGGGGCTTATTTTAGAGCAGGGGGGGAAAATTCATTTCGTCCTGCCAATAGCTCGGGGTTTCCTTAATTAAAATAAATGTACTTTTTGCTTGTTTAATATTTTTTTAATTTAAAACTCCCTCAATAAATTATAATTAATATATTTAAAAATAATATTCATATTAATATTTACTTGATTTTGATTAATGTAAATCTTTGAAGTTTATTCATAGGTAATGAGAATCTATTTTGTTTTAATATTATTTTATAATATTTAATATGTAATGTCAAATAGACTTTAGCTAGAAAGGCATTTAAAATTGATTTGTTATAATATCTATTTCTACTGATTTAAATAAATAAACTCTATGAAGTAAACAATTGGGTTGCTAAGATTTTAGTATGACTCCAATAAAAAAGATGAATCTTTACTCATTTGTATTAGAAGCAGATCATTGTAAAGGATAACTATGAACATGTCTTAAATTACAAATTAAATATCTTTAACATTAGAATAAATAAACTAGTTAACTTTGTAATAATTTATTAAATTAAGAGTTGATTTCTCAAAAACACTTACCTAATAACTGCATATCACATACAAAAAATTATCATCACTTTTAAACTTCATATTATTTTAGCATGAGACAGGCAAATTTCCAATAAAAGTATCAGAATTGATACTTTATACTTAAATTTAAAGATCAGTAGCAATAACTATATTAATATACTCTTAGTAATCCAAAATGATAAAGTCAAGTACCTTTTGAGAAATGTACTCCATTGTATTTGTTACTGCAATTTCTTAAACTCCAAGGACAGGATCTATTAAAATTATTCTAATAAATCTATTTTGAGTCTAGACTATGATATAATTCTGATGTATTTCTATCTATTTAAAATTAATTTTTAAAAAATATTGAAATTGATAAAATAAAAATCTTTAAAGTTTACTTTATTTATCTCATTTTCTATTTAAATTGTAGCAGAAATTTATTTTGATTATGTATTTAAAAATGCAATATTTCCTTAACTGTCTAATAATGCTAATATATTTTAATTTAGAGTATATAATTGTGTTACTTAAAAATATATATAACCACTATCAAGAATAGTCTCAAAATCTAAAGTGTCTTTGTTAAATTTTTTCAAGGCATTACTATTTTCTAAGCAATATATGCTTTAATTATAATTAGAAATAAATTGACACTAAAATGAAGAATCAGAATACTTAATTTGCTTATTATTAATAAAATCGTAAACTATCAATTCTTTATTTGAAATAATTGCTAGTATTGTATTTTATGTTAAATTAAATAATTAAACATCAAATTTTGTAGCAAAAGGTGATCCTTAAAACTTACATTAATTTATTATTTGCTAATTGACACTATTATGAATATTTAGTACTCCAGCATTGTAATTAAAAAATAAAACCAATTTCTGATTTTAATAATATAAAAATTTATTATTGTAATTATCTAGGTAACTATTGTGCAAGTTAGTAAAGAGTGATGTCCAAAGATCAAATATTTTAACACCTACATTTTAAGAAATAACTAAGGAATTTGATTAAGGTAAATACTAAACTATTGGCATGAGCCCATAGTTATCATAATCCACACTACCTAAATACATCAAATTTGAATATTAAAACAAATTTAGTCTATCCTAAGACATAATGATAATTAGATCTAGATTATTTTCTACTATAATAAATCTTGGAGTTTATCTTACTGCCAATTATGTAAACTATATTCCATAAATAGCTGAGTTTTATATTTAGCAATTTGCATAATCGACAACACTTAACATATTTTAATTCACTGTGACAAATTTCTATGAATAAAAATATTAAATCATATATTAAAATATTAAATTTTTGAAATTATTTAAATATTTAGAAAAAAATTTATAAATAAAAATTTTGTGATAAAATGTAGAAATACCTTAAATTATATAATAAATAAATAAATAAATAAATAAATAAATAAATAAATAAATAAATAAATAAAAATTAAATTAAATCTTACAGAATCTTTTAATATGTGTAAATATTGCTAACTACTTAAGAAGGAGTACTAACATTTTTATATCAAATCTTGATCATAAATTGTTAAAATATTTTTTGCCTATTAAGTCTCATTATTAATTAAAACATAAAATTAAATAATTAGCTTATTTTAGTTATTATAAAAATTTTAATTAGGAGTGTATAGTTAAAGGAAGTTTTATGTATATCTTTAGTATTTCAATATTTAATATTAACCGTTTTCTAATATTTAAATTATGCTGTATGATACTTTTAAGAAAATTATTATAATATCATCTTATGAAAATAATTAGTATGTATCTTCTTTATTGTAATAAATAATATCTTGAAATTAAATTTAGCTAAATTACTCAGTGAAGTAATTGTATAAGTATGAAGTTTATTACTATTGAGCTTTCATTGTTATAATTAAACTATTTTTAGATTAAATTACTGCTTCATAGCTTAGTATTTATTCATTATTAATTAATATGAAGTTTAATTTCTATGATTTATAATCACTTCTTCTATATAAAAATATTTATCCATTTAGGTCAGATGAGATAAATACATCTATTTCAGAAACATAAATTACTTAAGTCTAATTAAAGAATGTATATTTTATATTAAGCTAAAGATCTAAAACAACGTATAATTCTTGAAATATATTTCCTAATAATTAGTTATTACTAATTATTTATACAATATTTAGGTTGCCATTAAAATTGCTTGGAATATCTATAATTTTTAATTAAATAATTAAAAAATATAAACAATTTCTTGAAATAAATATTTACCACTAAATATTTATATGTTGGTGTTAAAATCATTAAATACAATTTAATTTTAGTAGATCAATAAAACCTTTGATTCGAATGATATAATTCTTGAATAATATTGCTAATCTAATAAATCTACTTACTGATATATTTAACCAAGTAAATATTTGTTAATTATGTTTATGGAATTAAAAAGCACAATCTAATCTTGTTTAGGTATTAAGTATACATTTTCTGTTGAAGCCTATAAAACAAGCTATTTACTTAACTGATCGCTGATATTGTAAAGATATAATTGCTAATTATTATAATAAAAAGTTGAAGAATTAATATATTAGAAAAAAAATATATCTGATTGAAATATATTTTTTAATAAAATAATATATTTTGTTAAATCTTTATAAAATATGAGATTTTTAAATAGTCCATTCAAAATATTTTAGATTTTAAGTTAAAATCTTGAAATAAAATTGATAAAATTTAATTATAAAATTTAAAAACTGTATATTGTAAAAAAAAAATTTACTTTCTCTATATTTTAAATCACCATAAATGTCTTGCCTTATATTTAAAGAAGATTAGCATTCAAAATAGTAATAGAAAAAGGTATTTATAAACTAAAATTAGTAAGATCAGAAAAGTTATAAACAATAAACTACGATTAAAATTAAGCGATAAAATTCTGTTCATTTGAAGCTGTAACTGATGTTTATTCAATTTGTTAAATTTTAAAAGATTTTAAGTCAAAAATCTATAAATTAATAAAACCAATAGAATTGTACAGTTTAAAAACAATTTTCAAGTTCTATTTACTTACTGCCAAGAAAAACAAATTCATGCTTTATTATAAACCTGGTATGGTATTGACAATAAAAGCTAAACTTGCTTCTTATTTTCTGCTGTATGCCACATAACCAACAAAATTAGTGCATAATTACGATGTCACTATAATGTCATTATTTATAACCATATAAGTACCAAAGTTAAAGAAATTATCTGCTAAAGTCAAAGAAGAACTTTACAAATCGTAAACAAGAACTATTAAATTATATTAAATTGTATAAAAATAAATATTATTTTCTTTAACTTAAACTAATTTATCAATATCCTCTTATTACATCTATATGCTTGCTTAGATTATAAAAATATCTATTTATTATGAGGAAATACAAAACAATTATGACTAATTTTAGTAATGAACTGCTACATACATAACTAAGGAGTTCATTTCTTTATTTAAACTAATATAGATATTAGTACTTTGTATGTCGTATTAATACATCTAAGCGTTATCAGTATTAACCATTATAAAGTTATATTTATCTTAGTATTTATAAATAATAACAATATATTAAGAACAAATTTCAGAATTAACAATCGAAAGTTTTATATTTTTCTCAAATACTTTATTTTTTGCTTGTAAATATTGAATTCTAAATCCTGTTTTAAAAATTAAAGCCAAAATATTTTTTTCTGAGTTATAAAGAACATTTTAAATGTCACCCATAAAATAAGCATCATTGCTATCAGTAAAGCTACTATATATTAATTATTAGTATTTTAACTATTAATTAAATACTAATGACCACAGTTAGTTTTTGTAAGCAATAATTAATTTTTCATCAATAACAATTCTAATTTACTTGCGTTTGATTTAAATATCTGCTTAATCTTGAGGATCTAATTAAACTTATAAGTTAGTATTATCATACCAAATATGGGTTAAATTAAAATTAATCTTATTTATATTTAAAATATTATTAAATATACTATAGACTAGTGTTTAGTTAATTCCTATGAATTTTAAATGAGTAGACTGTAGTTAATTTTAATCAGAGAGAGAGAAAAAAATATTCTAAGCACTTTATGTTACCTATTAACTCAGTTATCCACTTATATTAACTATTTCGTATCCTATTTTATTTAATGTATTGTTTTATTTTTAGTTTATATTTAAATAAATTTTTATTAAAGAAATGCAAGTTTTTTAATAAATTTCTAAATAATATTATGGATATAGGATATTATTAGAAAATACCTTGAAGTGATGAAAGTATAATCATATTATTATCATTCAACAATAAGCTATCTATAATTTGAGAAGTCATTTTTACGAAATGAGGTTATTCCTAATTATTTATCAAATTTAAGTAAATTTTGTTAGCAAAAATAAATAATTAATTTTATTTACATATTCAAAGAAATAACTTTTTTAAACCGAATATGTAAGATTTGCGCAAATAATTGCAGACTAATAAGTACCATTATAAGTATCTGCCTTTATTACTATTAATCTTAATTTATTATCATATTCAAAGCTGTTTAAAATTTAAAATTTTTAGCCATGTGTAAAAATATTGTAAATAAAAGTTATATTATTCCAGTCTATTAACCAAATCGAGCCATCAGAATCAGTAATTATTGTTTTATTAATTTTTTATAAATCATAAATCTTTTTTATTGGATTTATAGGTTATGTTTAATTTTAGCTTAAAATAATTTCACTTAAGAAATATTTCTAGACTAGGTTTATATTTTATTTAGTAAATTATAAACCTTAAATTTTTTATTTAGCGATACACCCTAATGAATCAGTAGACGGGTTTGGTGGTGGTATAGGAAGAGGTGAAGGAGAGTCAGTTGGTTGAGTTGTATCATTAGGAGGGTTAGGAGAAGGTATGGGTGGTAGTGGAAAGTCAGGTGGAGGAGGAGGAGGTGAGGGAGGTTAAACGTTGAACTAGTAAGGAAGGAAATTAAAGGTTAATAGTTATTTAATTTTATAGACCATATTATTCTGATTTTATAGATCAAAAATGCTTAGATTATTATCAAAATAGCATAAAGCAAACTTATTGGAGTATGCATACAGTAAGCAAATAGAAGTTTAGTAAATAAAAGAAATTTCTGATAATTCTAGGTCCAATTTTTACATACCAGCCTAAGAAAATAAATAAATAATTTACTTATTTTAGAAAGTATACTCATAACTAGACAATAGATTAACTTAATTGAGAGAAATTAGTCCTGGATAAGAATAAAAGATAGCGTTTGTATTACTAATTGCTACAACCTATTGAATAAAAAAATTATATATATTTCAATAAAAAAAATATAATTACAATTTAACTTTGATCTATCTTTTAGTAATAATAAATTTCATTAATATAATCTTATTATATTAAATATCTACTACCAAATGTTTTCATCTGGCTAAATTTTCTTAAATCTGTACATGTTTTGTCATTATCATTTGACTATTCTGGGCATATTAAAGTGCATTAATCTGTCTCCTTATTATAATATAGGAAATCGCTCTATAAACATTCTTATTTTTAGCAACTTAGTTTGTCATCAGCCAGTTTCCATCCTTCTAGGCACTATTTACATTATTTACCTTCATACTCACAAATATGACAATTTTCTATTTAGCAATCTATGCAAACTTAGAAAAAATCTTACTAAAAACCACCTTAACATTAGGACTAGCAGTTACCAGTTTAATTGTCCTTTTATTACTTATTTTAAAGGATTAATGTAAAAATAAAATAAAAAAATACATAATAATAAGAAGGATAGCAGACTTTGCATTCTTTCTAATCATAGCATTAATTGCAATTTGCTTAGCAATTACCACAGCTCTATAGTGTTATATTGAAGTATAAATTTTACACTCTACATTGCTCTAAAATTTAGCCTAGTACTTTATTTATAAATAAAATTAGTATCACTTATTTTGTTATCATTTTTTTGTTATATAAAATGCCAAACTATTTATTTAATTGTTTCTAATTAATTTATAATTTACATCAAAGGTAATTAATTAAGTAATTGAGTTGAAAGTACAAAACTTAAATAAACAAGTGCTATATAAAAACTGTAACATTAAATTTATTTATTTTGGCTTTTAATAAATATATATAAATAAAAAATGCACCGACCGGGAATCGAACCCGGGTCAAAGCGATGGCAACGCTCTATTCTACCACTAAACCATCGGTGCTTTCGGTAATATATTTAGATAATTTTTCAAAGTTATTTTGTTTAAATAGATCACAAAAGCGTTAGCTAATAAACAAAATATGGATACTCCTTTTATTTCTTTCATTTTAAAATAATTCATATTTTATCAAAAAATAAATGAATTAATTCATAAAAAAATGAAGGTTAAGAAAGTTTGCAAATTTAAAAAGGGGAAAAATGCACCGACCGGGAATCGAACCCGGGTCAAAGCGATGGCAACGCTCTATTCTACCACTAAACCATCGGTGCTTTCGGTAACAAAATAAATTTATTTTTTGAAATATTTTGTTTAATATATTTAAAGAACTTTAAATAAAAAAAAATATCACTAAAACTAGTTAAAATAAAATTTTCTATTTACCAATAAGCAAAATAATTGTTTAAGGAATATTTGACTTTAAAAACATTAAAAACAATTTTTTCTAATTTTATTATAAAAAATGCACCGACCGGGAATCGAACCCGGGTCAAAGCGATGGCAACGCTCTATTCTACCACTAAACCATCGGTGCTTTCGGTGATATCCATTTTTATCATATATTTTTCATTAAAAGTAATTTTTAATAAAATAATTTGTAAAAAGGGATAAAAAAAATTAGTTAAGTTGCAACTTTTATTTTATCATTGAATATACATTTAAAAGATAAAAATGTTTTAGTTCTTAAAATTTTAAAAAATGCTAATTTCTAAAACCTATTTTTGTTTTTATGTTGATAATTTAAAACAATCATAAAAAAATGCACCGACCGGGAATCGAACCCGGGTCAAAGCGATGGCAACGCTCTATTCTACCACTAAACCATCGGTGCTTTCGGTAATGGTTAGTAAATTTAATTAAACTTAATTGTTTTAAATAGTAAAACTATAAAACAGCACAATTGTATAATTTAATTTTATAAATTAATTTAAAATGTTATTGAAATACTGTCAAATATCATATCATACAAAAAGATTACTGGGATTTTTATATCAACCTATTGAATTTTAAATTGTAAAAGGATATATTTAGATACATTTTAAATAATTTTTGATGACCAAAAATTAGAAAAATAATAGGAAACATAAGTAAATAATATATCAATAAAGCAAAGTAAAATAAAATTATATTTAGCAGCCAAAAGTTTAGAAAATAAATTAGAGCGTATAATTAATTATAAACCATCTTGCTGGACTTACATCTGTCAGGTAAGTAATAAGAAATATACTCCTTAGTATTTGATCTAAAAGTTGAGTTTCCACAAAAATAATTCGCGATTTTAAATGGAGCTACTTTAAAGAATACCTTTGTTTTTAAGACGGATAATGTCTCTTTGCTTTGTAATATTTTAAATTAACAACTTTATAACATTGTACTACCTTTTTAACCTTCATGATAAATACTCTGTTTTAAAAGGAATCTTTGTATGTTTTATGCTTGCATAGTTTTTTCTATTTTCATATTTTAAAACTAGCTAAAGTAACTGGAGCATTGTGACTTTTTGTTTAAAATGGAATTTTCTTTGCTATATCCCAACAGTTAAAGATAACATTTCTCAAGAAAAGCAAGACTTACTAATAAGTTCGCTTACCTATTTTCTAAAACTGGGTTTAATTTATATTCATTCTCTTTTTAGCATAGTTGTTTATGTAAAATATGAAGAAGGATCTATTCTTTCTCTATTTTTTGGAAGCTAATTTGGATTTCTTACGAGCACTATGATGTATGAACTCAAATAGAACTACACCTAAAATAATATTGCAACACTAAGATAAATATTTAATAAATTTTTTTTTACGAGCCTTTTAACAGGCTATGCAAGTTTATGTTCTGAAAGGTGGTTTTTTTACTACTTCATGATATTTACATAAATGCTTGGAATAGCTTTATCTTAATTAAAAAATCTCTAATCAATATTCAAATTTGGTTATGAAAACGATGTAATCAATTTCAATTACATAAATGCATCTGTTATAGTATTTATTTTCCTAAGCTATTCAGGTATCAACTTTGGATATTTGCACAAACCTATTGATAATATAATAGGTTCTTAATAAGAATATTGCAATTTTAATAGTGGCTTGTAAGGAATAATATTGCTAATAATGATAGTATTCGATTTGATATTTAGTAATATCTCTGAAAATTAACTTGTAAGAAGTATTTTAATTTCCTACTTGATGATATTTTCTCACAGCTATTATCTTATCTTAAAAAATATCTATAACTTTTTCTTACATGGCCCTTTTCAAAGAAAGATCTACTTGGACTGCTAATAAATTAAAAACTTATCTGAAAACCAGATATATCAACAATATTTTAGATTTAGACCACAATAATAATAAATTACTGCTTTAGTAAAAAATATAGATTTGAAAAGCTTTAGAACAATATGTAATATATTGTTAAGAGAGAAAGATAGAAAAATAACTTTCTAAATAGATGCAGAAAACTTTTAACAAAGATACAGTTATACAATATCAAGTATGATCTATTAAAATATTATTTAAATTTTTCTTGGAGAATAAAGCATAGCTTCAATCATAATAGAAGAAATAATTAAAAATTAATACTACAAATTTTGCTTTTAAATATGCTTTTTTTATGACATTACTCCTAAAAAATAGTAAATTCTGCTAAATTAACTTATTCAAAACTATTAAATCATTCCAAATATCATTATTTCACATAATCAAAACATGCAAGAACTTTATTTAATAAAAAGCCCAGTTTATTAAATTCTTGCTTTTAATAAAGTAATTCAGTAAGAAATGACCTTTTTCAAAGAGCAGATTATATTTGATCTTTATGATTTTACATGAATTTAATATGGAAATAGTATTTTAAAAAATACAATCTCATGTTAAACAAAGATAATAAATAATAATAATAATTAAAACATCAGAATTGATAATAAAAACAATTTAAAAAAATTATGAAACAAAAAGCACAAAAAAATCTAAGAGTAAATACAATTCTTTTAATTGTGTTTATTTTTTCGAAATTAAACATTTTTCTCTTGGTATTTTAAAGTTTATATTTTCTATTATTTATGACTTTTTAAAATATTAATAAAATAGTATTTATCTTATTTAAAACTTAATCATCGCATTAAAATAATTAAATAATTTCGAAAAGGCTTCTTAAAATTTAAAATTTTATTGATAAATAATAGCTATTTTTAAAAGAATTAGTGATAAATAAATAATTTATAAAAAATATAAATATTTATGTTTACATTTTCAATCAGAAATTAATTTTGATTAAATAAAATTAAATTTTATTTGATGTAAGCTAATTTGAGTCTTAAAAGAAAGAAAAATAAATATGAAGTTTATCTTTTTATAAATATTGCTTTAAAATGATATTAATATAAGAATTCTAATTTTAATAGTATTTACTAACTGACAATATTTTAATTTTATAGAACCATCTCAGATCTTAATAAATATAAAAATTGATCCAGTTAAGAATCAATTAATATTAAAGATACTAAATTTTAAAATTATGGATTTTTATAGTAATATCTTTTAACAATATTAATAGTTATTACCTTGTAAATTATTATTTCTAAAAAAATCTTTTTTTACTTTAAAAAAATTATTTGTAAACGAATTGCCTGAGTTACAATGCAATATGATGCTAATTTATCTGTGAAATCGAAATTGTAAGAAAATATTAGTTTGTGGTTAAAAAGAATTTACATTTGAAAGTATGAGAGAGTTATCTTAACTATTTTGAATGAGATATTCAGGAAGAATTGTATTATTTTAATTTAATTCTACCTTTGATTTAAAATATATGGATAAAACGAGAAGTAAAATTAATTCTGATACAAACATATATCTCAAGAAAAGTGTTTAATGAATTAAAATTTTTTGCTTTTTTAATTAAGAAATCAAGCCAAAAGGTTAAGATAAAACAAAAAATCAGTCTATAAATTTAATATTCTTATTATAAATATTAATTAATAAAATAAACTTACAATCTCAAAATGAATATTACTAATAAGAGAATGTTTATTAAAATGAAAATCCTTATGCTCACTTCCTTAATAGCATCAAGTAAGAACAAATCTTAATCATACTTTACTTATATAATTACCTTATTATTTACAGCTTTATTTAATTTTGTGTTACAAATTTTATTTATTTTACATTTATTCACTAAACATAGACATATTCTGCTATGAGGTACTCTACGATACAAAATATGGCACAAATACTAACTGCTTAAGTGATTTACCAACAGCTTGGACAAAGCTGGAAGGAGGTTAGATTACGTAATGCTCTGATGTTTGTACAAAATAGTATGACTCAGGTAGTATTGTTAAATTTGTTTCAGATGAGAACTCTACTTTAGGCCTTTAATTTTCTTTTAATCCTACTCCTACTTAGCCCTTTTCATTTATAGGTGTAGATATAATTTACTTTTAAACAGGAGGCTCTGTAATTAAGTTAAGGATTAATGGTGCTGCTTCAGCTACAAATGTTTCTTCAACTCTAAAAGCTACCTATGATGAGAACTATTCAATTGCATGTCCAGATATTAGGACATTTTATAGAGGTTCATCTGTTTTAAGCACTAGTTCACTTTAAAATGGCAATACAGTCAAAGTTAATATAGAAAAAGATTCACCAAGCTAAAGTATTGGTATCAGAAGTATAAGAATTTGGACTAACTGTAGAGAAAACTGTTTAACATGTAGTAATGCAACTAATTGCAGTGCTTGCTAGCCAGGATTTAAATTACATTAAATGCCTACAGGAGAATTTGTATGTGAATAAACAAAGGGATGTTCTCTGCAAAACTGCTACTCTTGTTTTATAGGAGATTCGTCTCAAATTTGTTATAGATGCGCAGCTGGATATAACTTAAATTCATAAGGCACTGCTTGTAATTTAGCTAATTAGACTCTTTGTCCAGCATGTAATAAAAAAATCTTTAAAAATTTATTATTTTAATCTCTAAATTATAAAATATTTTTTAATGAGAACAAAAAAACAAACTAAAAATAAATTATCTTTTTAAGCTAATTTGAAACTATATGACAATAATAAAATTTTGTTAGTAGTCAAATTAATAATTAAATTATTTAAATTAATTAATAGTCCAATATTTCCAATAAATTATTTGCTTAATTTTCTAAATTATCACCTTTTATAAATTTTGATCTGAATAACCATATTTAAATTGAGAATATTAATAATTTGACTTTTTTATGAATTTAATGAATCAAAATTTTTAAATAATTATAAATATTAGATACCTATTTTGATTAAACTGGATAATGTTCATAATATACTTTCTCATGTCAATACTAAGATAGAACTACTAATTAATGGACAACTTGCGCTAATTAAGAAGATCCAAGAATTTATAAATGTGACAACACTATGGTGGTCAGGGTATATAATATAGAAAACTATGGGGTATTTTAATGTGGCTGTGGTATTCCTAACTGCACCTCTTGCTCTGCTGATTTAACAACTTGTACTGCATGTAAACCTGGATATAGTTATAACTCAGGTATGAATGAATGCGTTAGTATATGCTAAAACCTATAATACTACGATGGTTCTACTTGTTAAAGCTGCACTGTGGCTAATTGTTAATCATGCTCTTCAGCTGGAACTTGTGATGAATGCTTAGCTTCATATGTTTATAATAATTTGAGCTAAACATGCAATTAACTGACCCAAAGCTGTAGCTAAGGTTAATACTATGATTAAACAAGCAGCTCTTGCAAATAATGTCCTGATTAAAACTGCTAGATTTGTAACTCAAGTGGAGTTTGTACTACATGCAACGCCAACTATACATATAATTTGAATGATTAAAGATGCAATAAGAATTGCTTATCTAATTAATACTTTGATTCACCTAATAATAATTGCATTAATTGCCCAACAAATTGCCTAAGTTGTAATTCATCATAATGTACATAATGTAATAGTGGATATCAATGGAATTCAAATGATTCAAGATGTAATATGAGCTGTACATCTAATTAATATTTTGATTCCGTAAATAATAATTGTATTAATTGCCCAACTAATTGCTAAACTTGCAATTCGACTTTATGTACATTATGTAACAGTGGATATGTCTGGAATTCCACTAGTTAAAAATGCGTAAGTTGTTTATCTAATTAATATTATGATTCTGTAAGTAAAACTTGCATAAACTGCTCATCTAATTGCTTGACGTGTAATTCTACTTAATGTTCTTAATGCGCAACTGGATATTTGTGGAATTCCAATGATAATAGGTGCAATAAGGTTTGCTTGTCTAATTAATACTTTGACTCTGCAAATAATAATTGCATAAATTGTCCAGCAAATTGCTTAACTTGCAACTCTTCATAATGTACATAATGTAGCAATGGATATTTATGGAATTCAAGCGATTCAAGATGTAATATGATTTGTTCATCTAACTAATATTTTAATTCTGCAAACAATAATTGTATTAATTGTCCTTCAAATTGCTAAACTTGCAACTCCACTTAATGTACATTATGTTAAAGTGGGTATATATGGAATTCAAATACATAAAAATGTGAAAGCTGTTTATCTAATTAATATTATGACTCTGTAAATAAAATTTGTATAAACTGCCCATCAAATTGTTAAACATGTAATTCTTAATAATGCACATTATGTAATAATGGATACCAATGGAATTCAAATGACTAAAGATGTAATATGAATTGCTAATCTAATTAATATTTTGATACTGTGAATAATAACTGCATAAATTGCCCAACGAATTGTTAGATATGCAATTCTACTTAATGTACCTAATGTAGCAATAGGTATAGCTGGAGCTCAAACGACAAAAGATGCAATATGATCTGTTAGAGTAATTAATATTTAAATCAATCAACAAACAACTGCATCAATTGTACACAATTTTGCATAACATGCAACTAAAATGATTGCACTTAATGCCAATAAGGGTATACATATGATAGCATTGATAAAAAGTGCTATATTAATTGTAATTAAGGATAATATTTAGATAAAATTAACAATGTTTGTATTGCTTGTATAGATAACTGTATAAATTGTAGTTCTAAACAAAGTTGCGCTCAGTGTTAAATAGGATACACATATAACTAAACGGCTAATACTTGCACACAAATTTGTTAATCAAGCTAATATTTCGATATATAAAATAATCAATGCACAAACTGTATATAATATTGCATTTCTTGTACAGATGGAGTTAGCTGTAATTAATGTTCCTAAGGATATTCGTATAGCAGCTTGAATAAAATTTGCTACTAAAATTGTCAATCTAATTAGTACTACAATGAAAGCACAAATAAATGCGCAGATTGTGGAAGTAATTGTCTAACTTGCAATCAAAGTTAATGTACTTAATGCAATTAATCTTTTTTTACAAGCTAGAATGATAAATAAAACTGCCTTCCTTGCTAAATTGGTAATTGTAAAACTTGCTCATCTTTAAGTAAGATTTATTTATACAAATCTCTTTTTCCTTAAATTAAAAATACACATTTTTGGAACAATAGAATTTAATTAAATCAAATTATTGGAATATAACTAAATTGATTCATCTTGTGATCAAAAATTTAAATAAAAAATTATAAAAAGAATTTACTGAATTAATTTATTAAATAAGGGTTACAATATTTTAATAGACTTTAATATTAAATTTATTAAATATTATCAACTCAAAGTCAAGTTTTAAAATCAAACACTGTATTAAATACGGTCTTTGATATTTATTTATCCTTAAATATAATTTCATTTTAATTTATTTTCATAAGTAAGCATTACCTAAATCAAATAATCATTAATACAATTAAAAATACCCTCACAATTAAATTTAATAAAGAAGAAATATATTAATAAATGAATTAGCTAATAATAATAATTTCTTTATAATTGATAATATATAAAATAAATAATTAGGTGTTAACCAACATATATAATTAAAAATCAATTAAAATACATTATTAAAATGCTTAACAGAATATTTTGAAGTCAAGATTTTATCTAATTTTATTTTTTAAAATTTAGGTAGTTGCGCTGAATGTGAATCAAATTACTATTTGAGTTTAGATAAATCGAAATGTGATTAAGGATGCAGTGTGGATTTTTGTGCAAGGTGTTCATCTTAAAGCAATACTGTTTGTGAATAATGCTAAGATGGGTATGAGTTAGCATTATCTCAAAGTATTTGCTAACCTGTGGTGATCATTCATTAAAGTGAAACTGAAGTCAATCTTGGAATTAAATTGGGTAATGATGGATATTCTATTCAAGTTTAATTTTCTAACCCAGTCTCCTATGAAAATATTGATAAAAGCAACTTAATCTATCTAAACATTACAAATGTTTAAAATTACACATATAGTGTTTAGGATTATTAGCCTAAAGAAATTAAATTAGATATTGTTTCATAAGAAAACATAAAAAATTAATAAATTAAAGTAGGTTTTAAAAACAAAAATTTTGTTTTAAAAAATTCAATAAAAACAGTTGAAATTGAACAAAACCTTAGCCCATCTTTTGTAGTAATTCCATAGTCCTAAAGAGTAGCTACATAGTAAGCTACACAGTTGGGGTCAGGAGCTACTACTCTATTAGCTACTATGATTCCTATTATAACTCTAAGTAATTTTTATGTATTGGTTAACACAATAGATATTACTGGTTTCCTCTATTATATGCTCTATATAAATATTAGAAATCCAGAAAATGTAGTATAGTTTTACTCTATCTTTTAGAATTTCTAGTATCCTTTCATCCCTAACTTATTTTAGTATGTTGTTAGCCCAAATTATCAGTAGACATCTTTCCCAAAATTCATGGAAAACCAAACTGATTTGTAAATTATCTTTTTCATTTCTTTTTATAAAAATTTTTTTGACTATTTTTGTGAATGAAAAACTTATTTGATTCTTTAATAAGTATACAATTTAATTAAGTGAATTTAGATACTTATTTCATAAATATAAATAAATAATAATTTTAAATATATATTTAGTTTTTTTTTTTAAAATTAGCTATTTTTTAAACAGTACTGGATAAGCTTTTACAATCCACTTGCTCATTATGAGTCTTTACGTGATCGCTAAAATTATGAGCATGATAAAAATAAAGTATGTATAGGATTACTTTATAAAAGCTGTAAGTAATACTTGGGAATTCAATGGAATGCTTGACTTGATTTGGAATGAATACATCTATTCTTTAGTTGGAGTTTTACTCTAATTTAATTGTTATGATTTTAGTGACTCATCAGCATTTTTAAATTACACCATCCATTCTTTATTTTCAGTCATAATTTTGGGAATACCCTTTTTAATAACATTCCTAATATATAAGTAACCAAATGTCAGTGAAAATAAAAGATTTTAAACTAAACTAGGCTCGATCATTGGAGGACTAAATATATAATAACTTGATATATAAAGTCCTAAAATCAAAGATAATTAGGATGAAAAAAGGGAACCTATGGATGCTCTTTCATTAGACAACATCACTAATTAACATAAGAAAGATGAATTGTAAGCAAAAAGTGATTACTTTTAATCTTAGTACTAAGCTTCTCAAGAATAATTGGTTTTAACTTAAAAACCCTCTTTTGTTTAAAAGCTATAATCATACAATAAATATTACAATTGCATTCTCTATTTCAGAAAAATGTTATTTGGTTTAATATTAGTCTTCTTGACTGAATATTAATATCTATAGCTAGTCTCATTAATTTTACTAAACTTGTTTATTTTCTTTTTCATAGCTTTAGCCTAGCCACTCTAATCAAAATATGAAAACATTAAGAATTGCTGTGGTGAAATTATTTTGGTTTGTATTGGCATAAGTCTTTCTTTATTGGTCTAAGACAATGAATCGGAAGATGAAATGTTTAGATTAAAAATAGGCTGGGTAATTATTTCTTTTACCTCATTTATTCTCCTATGGCACACTATTTAACTTACTTATGAGACTCTCAAATCTTTACTGCTTTTAATAAAAAATATTGCTAATTTAGCATTTAGACGTTCATAAAAAGTAAAACCAATTTTAAAAGAGGTAAATCAGATAGACATAGAAGCAAATAATCATGAAGGAAAAACCTAAGAAAAAGTTAAATAAGAGGCTAAATTTTAAGAGCTCAAGTAAAATTCTAGGAAAGTTTCTAATTAATTAGAAGACACTGAATTAATATTATTCTAATCAAACACTAATTTGCCTATTTCAGAAGATCTTCATAAAGCTGATTCTATACAATAGACAGCTAAAATAAGTGTTAATAAAAGCTAAAACTTATTTATCCAGAGTAATAATAATTCAAATGACAACTTATATATAAACAAATAAAAAGACTCAGATAAAATATAATTAAAACCCTAATAGTTGAATGTTCCAAATACAAAAAGAAAATCTAATTTCAGCAGCAACAACAATAATAATAATAATAATAATAAGATGTATCTTAACATATCTCATAATCAATATACTAATAGAATTCTTAATGAATTTAACACTAACAGAGAAGAAAACATTTTTATGAACGATAACAATAACAACAATAATAACAACAACTAATAAGCTTCATCAAATGCTATTATAGAACCTATAGATTGAAATTAAATTCATATATTAATATATTATTCAATATTATTTTTTTACGATTTTATTTACTAAACAACTCAAATACTAATTTAACTAAATCAAATTAATTTTTTTAATATTTTATAATTTTTTTCATAAAAAGTAAAACTAAAACTTTAAAATAAAAAATTTTACTTGAATTAAATCAGCTTTGTAAGATTTTAAACTTAATACTATTTGTGAATACATATTAGAGAAAATAAAAATATTTAAATTTTTTATCCTATTTTATTTATTAGTTTTTCAATCAAAAGCCACTCAATAATTTATTTGCTCATTTTTAAAAGTTAATAATTAAATATTTTCATGATTAAATACTTACTTCATGATTTAAATTTAACTGTTTTTTGGCTTTAATTAGATATTTTAGATTAAATTTAACTTTTTTATCTTAGTCACTTTACTATATTTTCAGCTTAGAATAAATTGAAAATATGCTGATTTTAATGGTTATTTAATCATTTCCATAATTATTACTAATCTACTTTAACTTTTTGTACAAAATAAAGTTAATATTAAATATTATATTGATCATTTTTTTCTTAAACATTTCTTGAAATGTAAATGTTAAAATAAATTTAAAAATATTCAGTTTTAGTTATAATAATAGAGATATGACATTTTTTGTTATACAAATTTTGAATAATTAATATTCTATTAAATAAATTATAGGTGAACTAAGAAATATCATAAAAATTAAATTAAAGAAATATATTAGTAATAATTGATTGAAGGAGAAAGATAATAAAAATGTAAGAAAAATTACATATTTGCATTTTAATGATTTTTACAAGTCTAATAATTTTCAGTGATTAGTACTTGGCATATCAAAACAGAAATTTGTCAGAAATTCATTATGATTACTTTTGGTACAATACATTGATATTATATACATCTTCTTTCATATTAGCTATAATAGTGACTTGGATGTATGATCTCAAAGCAGCTGTTGCTACATTTTTGATAAATGTTTTGTATTTAGATTTTCTGCTAATTTTAAAAGTATCAAATAAGAAATCTAATCGATTTTGTTTCACACAAATGATAATTCGCTTCTTTCCTCTGATGATCATGCATTTATACTACAATTAATATAAAGGACTTTTACTTTGTTCATAGATTAATGCGTTTTAACAAAACATTATGTTTTTTAATCAGATTTCTTTTGCTTTAATTTTCCTTTTACACTTTTAGTTTCTAACTGATTCAGAAAATTTCTTCCATATTGAGATGAGTTTAAAAGATTTACTTATGAAAATTTATCAAGTATCAAATGCCCTAAGTTTTTATGGAATATGTTAAACAATATCATTTTATGCATATTTGCTAAAAGATGGTTAAAAGCTAGTCTACTTTTACATTATTTTGATAATAGTAGAAATAATGGTAAATCACTATCTTTATATTAAATTGAAGAGAATGAAAGTAACTTGGGGTTCATTTGACATATTTAGATACACATAAAATCTTATCTTTAGTATAAGAAGTATTTCTAGTTCTAGAGTAGCACTAAAAGTTTTGTTTACAAATACTAAGATCTGTTTCTTTAGAATTATATTAACATCAATCATATTATATTTTAGAAATGATTTATAATTATAGGAAATTTAACAATAGACGAAAGATGGAACTAAAAAAGTTGATAAGGTAGTGTTTTATTTAAACTTTTACCTTTTTCTAAATATATATTTGATAATATTCCATAGTGGGAAGTGTATTAATTTATATAAACAAATCAACTATTGCTATGATTAGGTATCTGAAGAAAGAATAGAATACCACTTAAATCAAATCCCATTCAAATAATATACTCACATGATGAATATTTTTGTGAAAAATAATAGCCCATAATTAGATGCTGAGGGATCTTATTACTTTAAAAGTTCATATTCTTAAATTTTATATTTTAAGGCTTTAAATTAAACTTTTCGAGCTGTTAAAAATAAATAAAAGTAAGTAGTTATAGACAATCTAATAATGTTTTCTTTTTATAAACAATCTGCAAAACTAAAAAAATCTTTGGAATTTTAGTTTCTCATGACTTTAGAATATTTAGATCCAGTATTTTTGAAGCATAATTACACATATGATGAATGCAAATAAATAATATTTCAAAGATATTAAAATTTTGGTATTTTTTCTGATGAAGCAATATAGATCATAAATAAAATATTGAACTACAACTCTAATCTAAAGTATCTCAATCTGCAAATATATCAAATTGTAGCCTACTATAAAATAATCGCTTCCCAAACAGCTAATCACTAAGGTTAAATATTATTCGATCTTTACGAAATTTGATTGACTTATTTATGATAGTATAAATAAATATTATTTTCTAACACACCAACTCTTAAAAATAAACTTCGTTAATATATATATTTTTTTTGCAAAAATGATTAATAAACAAATAATGATTTTCATTTTTTTAACATTTATTTAATTTATTTTCTTTTTTAAATTATTAAAATGTTTATTAAAACAAATTTTAAATTGTTAATTTTATAATTTTTTAGATTTTATTAATATTTTAAAGGTAAATAATTTATTAAAATAATAATTACTATTTAAAAACAGAAAAATGTTGTTATCTATCATTCCTTGATATAAATAATTATAATATAAAATTATTGATAAATATTATCTTACTCAGCCAAATTAATATCACTAATATTTAAATATTTTATTTTGTTGGATAGTTAATTTATGTTATTGATATATGTAAATAGATTATCATATTTATTATTAAATGAAATATATTTTTAAGCTAGATATTAATAATGTATCAATTGACATAGATAAATAAATATTAAAAAAATTATTCTGAAAGTGAAAAATAATATTGAAAATTAACAAGTATTTTATTAGATAATTTATAAATACAGGAATTATTTTCTTCAAACATTAGTTTTCTATTTTATATTTATTAGACTCCTCTGAATTATTTATTTTATGAATGATAAATAGTTTGTTAAATATTAAATAAATAGATAAAAAGAAATCTAATTAAACAAACTATTTGTTATTTTTTTTAAAAGCAATTTATTTGAAAAACAAGCAGCAATAATGGATTAGAACGTTGTAAATTTTGATAAGCAACTAGAGAACTGCACTCAAGTAATAACAACAATCAAATAGCTTACTCTTTAAAGAAATTAGGCTATTTAGTAAAAGAACAATTAACCAATTATGAAAGTAAATATACAATCAAAATTAGATGGAATTTATATTAATTTTATTCGAAGATTAGATTGAATATGATTTAAGACAAAACATCGATAGTATGAAATAGCAAATACCTAAATTATAATAAAGTTGTGAAGATATTTGCAGAAATAATAATAAATATAGAATGTAATTTAATTTACTTAAATTCAGTCAATTTAGATGAAATTGTTAATGAATAATTATATTTATTCTTCAATAAATTATGAAATAAATATTAATTAGCACTAAATAGGAATCAGAAAAAAGAATGAACCAATTTCAAAATCTGAAAAATTAATTTATCCAATCAGAATAAGCAGCTTTTGCTATCAAAAGAAAGATTGAAATTGTAGCTAACCAAGAAAAAGTAAAGATCTAAAAACTAAAATTAAATTTTATTTATTCAAAATATAAAAAATTAAACTAGATTGTATATATTTTTTACTATATAAATTATAGCTTTTTTAAGGTAGAACAAATGACATAGAATTGCAAGATATGTCTTCTTATGAAATTTAGTAGCACAGATCAGCCTTATAATAAAAAGAAAATTAAGCTATAGACAGTGCAAATGATTTAGTAGAATCATTAATTCACAAATAAAAATAAGTAGGATAAATGCTTGAAGATTCTCAATAACCACTTGAGCATATTAATAAAAGAGCAGATTAAGTTAATTAAAAAATGGAAACTATGTCAAGCAGATTTGAAGATTTACTTAGGACAACAAGCAACAATACTCTCTGGATTATAATAATTGTCAATATTTTTATTCTTGTCTTTTTAATTTCTTTATGATTTGTTTGTTTCCTCTTTTAAAAAATTCATGTTGCAATCAATTAAGATTATAATTTAATTGCAAAATAGAAAATATTTTTGAATAGCTAGGTTTCTTCTTAAAATATAAAAATTTATAGTAAATTTAGTTAAATATTAAAACAAATAAATAATTAAAATATTTTAAGACAAAAAACAGACTAAATTATAATTTGAAATAATTAAAAAAATTTTATTTTGAATTTTTAAATAGGAGCTATCTACCTTCCTATCTATTAATATAATTAAATATATTAAAATTTTCTATGATTATAAATTGTAATACTAAATGAACACCTCATATTTAATATAAATCAAGTTATCAATATTCTTATAGATTTAATTATTTAAATTAATTTTTAATTAGATTTTTTAAAAACATATTTTTATTTTAGGGTTTTTCAATATACTTGTAAAGCCTTAAAAATTTTAAAATGCAAAGAAGATACTCATCATTTAGAAAATTATCCAGATGAAAAATCTTAAATATAAGATCTAGAAGCAGAATTAGGCTAAATATTGCTAGTTTAATCATATGATTAAACATCATTTAGTTAAGAATTTGAATTTAAGTTACTATTCCTTACTTTAAGAGAAATTACTTAAAGATTTTATTGTTCATTTTTATTTTAAAAATATTTAACTCTTTTTCTTCTCGAATTTATAGGAACAGATTGTGTAATATCTTCTAAAATCGAAGCACGACTAGCACATTCTCCTAAATTTTAAGCATTTTATTCATCTTATTTACAAATATGATCTATACTCTTTAAATTTAATTGTGATGTTATGAATTTATTATTTTAAATTTAATTATTATTAGATTCAGTGATAAATTTCTCTTTTTGTTTGATGCTTTTTCTTCTCTTTTTGGCCTTCTATTCAAATAAAGGAGCTGTTTTAGCTACTTTTTTCCTACATAATGAAAATAGTGATTACAAGAGGGATTTAAATAGCTCAATTATCAAATCAACAGCCTAAACCATAATTATAAAAGCTGTGCAAGAAACAAAGATCCATCCTATTTTTATTCTTTCTTCTTCACTCTACCCTTTTGGATCATTCTTTAAAAACGCTGCTGAAAATATAATTACTATTAATATTAATTCACTGACTCCATTTTTGATGTTATCAAAATTGCTAACTTATGGCATAATATATAAGTAGAAAACTCCTACAAATAAGCTTAATATAGATAGAAAACCCACTTAAACATAAGTGTGATCGTGCAAATACACAACTATGCATGAGAATATAATTTTTCTAAAGTACAAAAGCATATTTGTATATTTACTGAATTTTATTTACAATATTTCTCTTTTAGATTTTTTATTTAATAGATTAGCTGAGGAATATTTTTCATTTTCAAATATGTTTGATACTTGCTTAAGTTAATCTACACACTTTGAAGAATTAAAGTGTGAGGAGTTACCACAATAACCTTCTTTAGGCTGTTGTTCATATATATTTAAATTTTAACTTTAAAGCATATTTGCATCTTAACTTCTATATGTTTCTTTTGGTGAAAATATTTTTATTTCTATCTATTTATTTGAAGGTTTTTCTTCAACTAATTATAATTAAGAACTTTTACGACCTTTAAAATTTTACTCATTGATATTTTCCTAATCTTCATTTTAATTTTAAACATTTTAAAACTCTGATAAGTCATCATCGTTATAAAGCTTCAATCCTCCAATTAAAGAACCCAATCTTTGATTCAGAAAAGTATCATCTTTAGCGTTTTTGGATTTGTAGATATTATGAGTAAATTTGATTGGAATAGCAAAAACAGCAATAGAGCATATGGCAAATAAGATATAATTTATGTGTGAAGAGTTGTCATAAATCTCAAAAGTGAATACCTGCAACAAAACTGAAACTAGAACATAAAGGTAAACTGTCCCTATCAAATCAATAAAACCACTATATTCCCATCCTCCTCTTATTTTTTAGGTTATATATTCATTAAATACCTTGATTGGAATAAGCTAAATAATCTTTAAACTAATGTATATTGTCATAAATATACCTTTAATTAAAATAAAAATATTAAATTTTGTTTATCATCTTGATAATTTAAATATAAATCTTCAATAAAAAAAATTTATGAAATTTATCATTTAAAGTTGAATTTCATTTATGACAGTAAATTTTTTGATTCCTTTTTAAAATCAAAAAATTTTATCCAAACAATTTTAAAATGACAAATAGATTTGAATTTTAATAAAAAATGCTTTAAAAAATAAGTTAAAAGACTATTTACTGATAATTGTAAAGCTTTATCCTGCTCCATGAAGAAAATAACCATCTGATTCATTTTCAATAAATTTTTTAGGCGCCCACTAGGTGTACTCAGTATCAAGGAAATTTAAAAGCATGTTTGGGATGAAAGCAAATTAAAAATTTTAAAAGAGACTACAGAAACTGGTAACATTAAAGGGATACCTGATATCAAGATAGAGAAGATAATATATCAATCCTGTGATATCAAGCATGCTAAATACTATGTAAAAGTTTCCAAGGAGGGCTAATGGAATAATAGTTCCTACGACAGTAGAAGTTATACTTTGACTAGCTGCTTCAATATTTTTTTACTATTCCTTTTAATTTACACTCAACTTAACATAATTTTCTAAGGCCACAGTTTCCTCGGTTTTAGATAAATAATTTTATTAGATAAAACTTTCATCTGTAATTGTCAAAATTATTCTTTCTTCTTTACAAGTTACATTTAAGAAAAGATCTATTTTTATTTACTTTTCAGATGTCTTTTTAATTTTATAACTATAATCATCCTTTCCAATTTATGTAATTTAAACTTCAATAATATCATCGAAACTTTTATCTTCATCAATCAGAATTGGTTTTTCAAATTATAAAATAATTTTATATCCTTGATCAGTTAACTACATGCTTAAGCGAAATATTTAAGAATAATCTTATTAAATAATATAAGTTTTAAAACAAAATTTGCTACTTTCTGATAATTAGAAATCTTTTTAGCATTTAGTACAAATTTTTTCGGAGTCTTAGATACACTCCAAGCAATTTTCAACTTTGCATTATTTTTTCTGTTGGCAGCTTTTTCCTCCTTCCATTAAATTAAAATTATGTTTACAAACTTTACAAGTATTTTCGTCTTAAGAAATACATTATTCGCAGTTTAGTATATTACATTCGCATTACTAGCACTAACATTTATTTTTTTATGCTATTTCGTCAAATTTGCATTTTAAACATTGATTTTGTGGACAAGCACATATTCTATTTTCATCTAAAATTTATCCTTAATGTAAACAGCTTAAACATTCATTTTACTATTTACCAATACAAGTTCTGCAATCTTCATGACACTTCAAACAAGCATTTTGTTATTAATCTATAAAAAATTAGTTTTATATATCACATTAAAGGCATTAAGTTTTAGAGCTGTTTAAATAAAAGTCTTATGAACATTCCAAGCAAAGCGTTCCATCATTGTTGCAAGATTTACAATTTTTTATTGAGCAAGAGCAAATATTATAATTATTTGGATCTCTTTCAAAAAGAGGTAATAAACAAGTATCACAATCTCTCTCAGTAGGGCCATGGCAAGTTTTACAGCTTTCATGACATTATTAGCAAGTATTATTTTAAATAAATTTTTACTATGAAGTATCACAAAAAACGCATTTATTATCAATTAAAACAAAACCCTACTTACACTCTGCACAAGACATTACTGAGCAAGTGTTACAGTTTTCAAATCCACAAACACACTAATTTGTTTCTGGATCTAGAATGTAATTACTCCAAGCGCATCTTATGCAATCATATTTAGTTTGTCCTTTACAGCTGCTACAAGAATCATCACATTTCTTGCAAACTCCCTTTTCTAAATAGTAACCATTGTTTAAATCACAATAAATGCATTCATTATTTTTTATTGTATAATTTTCGATGCATGTTTCACAATAGAGCCCATCATTTGAGCATTCAAGACAATTTTTGAACTTACAAATGCATTTTTTACTAATTGAATCCAAAACAAAACCATTTTATTTACATTATTCACAATTAGTTTCATTAGGTCCATTACATTTCATGCAGCTAGAATGGCATTATTAACAAATATTTAAAGAGTCTATAAAGTATCCATTATTTGTATCACAAAAAGTGCATTTTTTATCTTTAAGTGTGTATCCATCGATACACTTAATGCATTCAACTCCATTTAAATCACATGTTAAGCAATTTTCAAGAGTACATTAACATAATTTACTAATAGGGTTTATTTTAAAAGCTTCAACTTTGCAATCAATACAATCTGTTTCTAGAGGTCCTGAACATGTCTTACAAGAACCGTCACATGATTTGCATATATTATTATCTATGTAATTACCTTAAGTAGTATTGCATACACTGCAATCTTTTCCTGCATAACCCTCCTTACATTTAATACAACTAAAACCATCTAATGAGCATTCTATGCAGTTACTTAAATTGCAAACACATTTTTTTGTTTTACTATCAATAATAAGATTTCCTTTGCAGGTTAAACAGTTTAATTCTGATCCTCCATTACAAGTCTTGCAAGAATAATGGCATTATTTGCAATTTTTGGAATCATCGATATAATACCCATCATTTAACGTACATGTATAACAAGTTTTATCATCAAGCAAAATTGAACCTTCAAAACATGATAAACATTGATTATATTAACCTCCTGAGCAAGTTTTACAAGAGGAGTGGCATTTGTTACATTAGCCTTCAGATTAATAATAACCTTAATCTATTTAACATACATCACATGTTTTATTAATATTATTCATGAAACGTCCTCCTATTTCTAAACAATCTGATTCTTTAACACAAGCAACATTATCTAGAACAAACATACCTATTTCACATCTATTACATTCATATATTTTAGGGCATTTAATACAATCATTATAACATTATTAGCAAACATCATCGAACATTCCATGCCATTCTATACAGGTTTTCTAGCACGATCCATCATAGTATTTAATATCTTTAGGATTGACGCATTCATCACAAACAAATTATTTTTTGTCTTCTCTTAAAGATTTTAATGAGTACGATTTACAAGATGATTGTTTTTTAAAACAGTAACCTCCAAATTTCAATACATCATCAGAAGGCTAAATGCATTTTATTCTATCAAATCCATCGAAACAAGCTGAAGGAGAGCATTAAAGACACTATTTTTAGTCACATTTTTCACAAGGGCCATAAATATCGCAACTACTACATTTTTTATTAGGAAGATCAAGGAATTAACCAATATTGCATTTCAAGCATTTGTCTCCTACTTAAGTAGAACCATCTTAACATAAATAACAAGTATTATAATCTGGATATATCACATAAGAGCTATTCAAGCATGAAACACATTTAGAATCTTTGCAAACACATTACGACTAATCACAGCCTATTGTGCAAGATAGATCCCAAACATTGTAACTTAACCCAGGTGGGCAATCTTTTTAGCAAGTACCATCTAATCTTTATGTAAATCCATGAGGAGGCAATGATAAGCATTGATAACATTCTCTTTATGCACTATAAGTTGTTAAAGAACTACATATACTACAATTAGAGCATTCTATACAAGTTCCATTACTTTCAAATTATCCTTTAGGGCATGTTAGAACCAGTTATCTTTTATTTGACAAGTAGAACTCTTTTTTTATTTTTTCACTATTAATATTAATAAATAATATTACATTAAAATTGTTAATTTATAATTCTTCATATAATATTCAAAAATCATACATTTTAGCATAAACAGATTAAAATGTATATTAGATTTATGAGATCTATTATTAAGTAAGATCGTCATCACAGTATTTTAATTTTAAAAATAGTCTATTCATCTTTTAATTTAAATGAATGTATAACTCAACTTGCTTGGTAGAAAGCTCTATTATATTACTGTATTCTTATAAGAGTTAACCATCTTGATCTATAAGCATGATCTTAAAATTGATTTTATTTCTACTCACAAATTAAAATGTTTAAATGAATAATCAATTCAAACAATAAATAAATTTACATTAAGTCATGTTCTTAGATTGGATTCTAGAATTAAAGAGTAATAAAACTATAAAAGCTAGAATGCTACAACTTATTTTATAGCTCACTTAAATTTACCTCATAATACTTAGTATCTGATTCTGAGAAACCATCTGCATAGATACTGCTTGCAAGCAGGCCTAAATATATTAATAAGTATATAAAAATTAAAGAAAAACTAACATAATTACTACTTTAAAATAGTTGAGTCAGATAAAAAATTAAAACAAAGACATTCATCTTTAAAGATTGTTTTTAAATAGGGTCAGTACAAATTTTTTATTATCTTTTGTTTGTTTGTTTTTTTTACTTGATTTGTGTTAATTTTGCAAAATTTTATTAAAAAAAATCAAAGGTTTTGTTATAGTTAAATTAGAAGATATAAAAATACAATATATGCTTTATTCAAGCTTAAAACTATATTGAAGCTTAACATTTCAAATAAATAAGAGGCCTTAAATAGCTAGAACTAATAGATATATATATTCATTTATGCTTATTTTAGTATAAAATATTATTTTTACCCATTTTTAGGGATTGCTTTCTATCATTTATTTATTGATTTTTGTTATCATCATCAGCAACATCCAGTAAATAAATTTAAAATGCTAAATTTAGTTTTTCGACTTAATATTTCATTTGATATCAAATACTTGTTACTAATGGTATTTAATATAAATTATTATAGAAAAATTAATTTGTATTTTTTAATTTATTTTTCTTGCCAAAAATAGAAAAATATGTTATTAAAAATAATTATTTTAAAATAAAGTTAATCAACTATTAAATATATCAGCTTTAGTCATTTTTAGTAAAATATTTTTGATCTAATTTCATTGTTTTAATTTATTTTAAATCGAAATTTTAATGGTTTGAGTTATTAAAATAATTATCTTAATAATTTAATTTTATTCTTAAATTATCTAGAAAAATACTTGATTATTAAGATTATGTTCTTTTATTTATATAATTTATAATATAATAAAAATGTGAAGAATCAATGTAGGATTAATACTTCTTTTTAATTAAAAAAATTAATATTATAGTACACATAAATAATTTGTTATTTTAATTTTATTCTTTTTTTTACAACCAAAATATTTACTGATGTTATATCTTTTTTAGATTATAAATAATAATGTAATGTTTATGTAATTAATAATCCAAGTATTACACTTCGTTTTAATTACAAAATTTATACTTTAATATACAATTTTTAAAGTTTTTTAGTGAGAGAATATATTTTTATGAAATTTTTTTAAAAATTCTTAAAGAGGAAAAAAAAATATTTTTTTCAAGGAATATAAAAATATATTTGATTTATAATAAATACGGAAATTTGAAAATGATAAATATGAAAATAAATAGACTAACATTTTTTTAGTACATTTGTAATTTATTTTAATACATCAATGTATGATGAATTTAATAAATTTGAATTAATTTTAGCTTTTTTTAAATTATTTTAATTTAAATTTATTTAGCCTTTTTATTAATCAATAAAATAGATACGCATGATTCTAATCTCTCATTATTATCTCAATTATTTTATTATCTGATTGATGATCAACAATTTAATTAATTACATGAAGAAGATATATTGGCAAATCTTTTAATTTATTTTAAATTTAACCAAAAAATGTATAATAAATTTTAGGTATTTTCTTAGATGATTAATTTTTACTATAAATTTATTTTCTATGGTTTCATCTTAAAATTTAAAATAAATCAACACCATATTTTCTATTTTTTAAGAAATTATTTCAACATTAAATCTACTATTCAGTCTTCAATTTAAAATTTTGTGGAGCAGCTGAAGAATAGACTTGTTAAATAGAAGTGATACTGACTTTACTAAATTATTCTGATTCGAGTGTTTGATCTGGAGAGCAGTGATTACTCTCAATTGGAGAAGGCTGTAATTTAATTAATGATTATGATATTTGTATGCAATGAGTGGTAATAAGTGGAGAGAGATCTTAGATGATTTCAACTGAAAAAACAGCTGTTTAATTTTCTTCATCTAGCTCGCAAGTGTAATAGCTGTTCAAGCATACCTTCTTTAATAATTTATTAAAATAAGATGTGTAAGCTTCATAAAGAGAAGGATATTATAAAAGATTATATTAATTGAGGAACTCTCTATACTAAGTATTATTATTTTTTTAATTATTTACTACCACTTGTAATTTGATAGCAGAGGAAAATTTAGTTTCGCTGGGCTTAATAATTATCTATTTTAATTCAGAAGGCTTAAAAGAACTTACAATACCCAAAATAATACTAAATAATGCAGATTTATTTGATTTTACATTCTCATTTTTCAAATTGTTTACATACTCGATCTATGTAAAGTCTTCATAAAGTATTTAAATTTATTTAATAACTAATTAAATAGAAAACTCCTCCAAAAACGATTGGGTTAACTCAAATTTTTTAAAGAATTTCAAAACCTGTCTTATAGAAATTAATTATCTTTGCATTTCTTTGATAGTTATTTGACCCATTTACATGATTTAAGTTAATTTATCATCTAAGAATTAAGCGAAGGATTAAAATAGTTGCGATTCGTTATTTTTTAGAGTCTTCAAATTCATAAACTAAGAATAAATCGTAATATCTTCTAGAAATATAACAATTAGAGGCTCGTTAATAAATATTGGTACTAATTTCACATTATATTTTATAGCCTTTTTTGTTGTGGGATCAATCCAATTTACTTTTAAATCACCTTTTAATATTTATAACTAATCAGAATCATCAAGTTACTTTTGTTATTTTTTATTTTTCTATTTTTGCTCTATCATTTAGGCTTATTTTTTTTGCATCATTTCATTATATACTTGGGAATGCCTTATTAGCAATAAATCTTTCAAAGATTCCAATTTTGTATTATTTCCCTTTTTGCTTATGAAAGTTTATGATAACTCTGCATTTTCCACAATTTTAAGTGATTGCAAGTAAGTGTTATAAGATTCTGGATTTTTTTGTATGTTTAATTTCTTAGCCTTTTCATTACAATCTATTTTATTACCAATAAGTATAATTAATTTTTCATCCATTAAATGTCATTTTTGTTATTTAAAAATATTTAAAAATTAATCAAAGGATTATCATTCATTTATACAAATATCAAATTAATAAATATTTTGTATTTAGAAAAATAAATTAATTATTACCAATCAAATTCATTTCGTAAGTGCGGGAGTTAAACTATTAAATCATTAGGATGTTGGATTAAACAACATTATTAATTTTCTCCAGCTACTAAAAATTTTTGAGAGTGAGGAACAATTTTCTTTAACTTATATTATGATAGTGCTTGTATGTTATGATTATGAAAAAGCACATTACATAGACTTCCAAATAAACCAAGGGCATATCCATATAATATATAATTATACTAAAATTGGCAATCATACTGACTACCTCTAAAGGAAAATTTTGAGACTCGAGGGTGTAATAAATAACTTACATCTAATATATTATTAAAGAATACTAAATATGTGAATTAAAATTTTAAAGAATATTGAGTTAAATTTATATTACCATTCCATTTTAAAAATTGATTTGGAAACTACTTAGACTAGTAGAATTTGCTTTGTTATAATCTTTCAAGTAGGTCTAAACATTATAAGTAGAGTAAATCTATCCCATGATTAATAGATATTATTAGAAGCGTGAAGGAATGAATCTGAAAATAATAATGAAGGCTACACATGCTATGAGTGTTTAAAGTTCGTTTTATTCATCTATACCACATATTAATCTAATAGAAGCCCATAAAATCTCTGCCAAAACAACCAAATAAATAGGAATTTTTCTCTAGATTGTATGAAAATGAAATTAAATATCGAATTCTAAATATTAAATAATATCTAGGTAGATGTCAAATTTTATTACCTTTGGCTCCAAGCTACTATGGAACTGTTTTTCTAACTTTGCGTTTTTGAATTTAGCTAAATAGACATTAATATGATCTTGTTAGAAAAACTGCATTTTTTATTTTATTCTATTTTACAATTTTTAATTATTTTTTTTGTATTTAATTATTTAATAATCTTTTAAATGCTATTTAAGTAATCATGTATTTTTTAAAATGGCATGCATGTATTACAATTAATTCTTGTTAGTAATAAAGGCAATATAAAAATTATATGTTAATTTTTATGCTAAAAATGTCGTGAGTAGAAATAAAAATAGCATTTTACAGTAAGGAAATACAATTCACTCATTCAAAATATATGATCTAATTAATAAAAATAGATCGAAAAGTCTAACGCATTTCAAAATTATGGCTAACAAGGAATGAAGTTAATTAAAACATTTAGAAAAAAGAATACTTAGTTAGAAGTTAAATTAACAATCACAAATATTTTAAGTTACTACATAAGTTTTTGCACTATATTAATATTTTCTGTTTGTAAATAGAGCTGTGATTGCTTAAAAATAGCCTAAATTTTAATTTATTTCTCAAATTAAAGATAAAGATTTTTTTGTTACTTATAATTTATAAGCTGCGTAATAATTAATCATAACATGCAATAAATTGTAAAAACTGTTTACATTTAGTATTTTAGTTATTTTTTTTTTAAATGATTTTCTGCAAATTAAAATCAATTTATTTTAACAATGGAATTTTATAAAAATAAAAGATCATTTATTTCATATAAGTAGGGGAAAGAAATTATATTTACAATTTTATTTCATCTCATTAATAATATTTATTCAATTCTATTAAGTAAAAATAAATATTAGAAATTTACTGGCTCTTAAAGCTAATACAAAAATTTAATAAGTTAAGAGGTTAATGAAAATATAAATAATTATTAATTATTATTTACTTAATAAATTACACTATAAAATTGAATTTTTTAACCTATTGATGTGAAGTCACAAAAATATAATGAATAAAAATAAATATATATAAAATATTAGCACATTATTATTTTTCAATTACTTAATTATTAATGTTTATCATAAATATTTATAATTATAAATATATTAATATCTATAAAAATACCATAAATTTTTTATTTGCAAAAATAGCATAAATTTATGTTCAGTAGAAATGTGGTATTGTAAGTATTAAAAATTTCTAAAATAATTAAAAAAAGGAAATTTTGTTCTAATAGCCAAATAACTACTAACTCATCTCAAAGTCTTAACTGAAAATATTAAAAATACCAAGCAAATTAAAACCATATTTGGTTCTATTTTTATAATATCTTTCTTAATTTGAAAATTTTGTTATTAAATTCACTTCAAGTCGTGTTTTATTAAAAAAATATAAATAAAAAAATTTAAGGTAAGAATAAAATGATTAAATTTTTTTAAAAATTAGATAATATCTTCTCTATTTATTTTATGAAAGAAATATTAAACCAAATAAATATTTAAATCAATAAATAATAGAAATTATATTAAATTATCAATGATTTGTATAAATGCTAATTAAAATAAAAAAGTTTTATTATTAAATAATTTTTGCAAATTTTAAATCTTCAATACGAGTTTCAATTAATTTTTTTTAGTAAGAACTTATTTACACTTATAAATAAAAAATATTTTTGTTCATAAAAACTTAAATAAAAATGACAAGATGGTAAGTAAAATATGCAAATATAAAAATAAAGTAATTACTTATTTTTGAAAATTAATATAAAAAATTAGATTTATAATTATTGATATAGCTCCATGTTATTTTTTTATTTGCCATTTTTTATTATTATTAATAATAATTATATTTAATTTAGTATATGATAAAAAATTATTATAATTAATCATGTTCTTTATTCTTTCTAAAAAATACATTCTACTTGTTTTATAAAATTTTAGAAATATCATTAATTACTTTTATAAATCTTTAGTTTTATTTTTTAATTTGAGCTAATTTTAATATAGATCTTTATTATTGTTAGAATTCAAAAATTTTGTTTAGAATTGTTAAGTAAATTTAATTTTATCAATCAATTAATTATTTTTGACAAATCTCTCAATATACAAATTTTTGCTCTTCATTTGAAATTGTATAGCTTGAATTTAATGATTTTTTTGACTTAAAATAAAACAATTTAAGCATACTCTAAAAATTATAACTACCAGCTCCATGTAGAGAAAGTTGATTATAAGAATAATACCTATTAAAAAAGCTTTCATTGATAGATTTTATGAAAAAAAAACTAAAAAAGACTTTATAAAAGAATTTAATATTCAATAAATTAGTGTCTTCATAATAAATCTTTTAAGTACAGAAGAAATTGTTTTGTCATCAGAAATTTGATTTGTGCCTAATAAGATTAAATTTAAAGATATATTCTTTTATAAGAAAATAAATTCTTTAACAAAAGTACAAAATAATATTTACTCTCTAAAGAGATTGTCACCTATCACTACTTAATATCTTCTCCATTACCTTTTATAATTGTTATTATTATTTAAATTAATTAATAAAAATAAAATTAGAAAATTTTTTATCAAATGAAACTTTTACTTGGCTCTTTGATTTTAATCGGTTTGAGCTTATCTGCTTTGACCTACTTGAGTTTGGAAAAACCTCACCAAGATGTTGAATCTATTCAAGATGTTAAATAATAATTCGAATAGTACTTGAAGTAATTCGGTATTATCATCAAGAATGCTGAAGAACGTATTTATAGATTGAAGGTTTTCATTAAAAACGTTGCTGAAATTGTCGCTCACAATAAGCTCTCAGAAAAAACCTACACCCAAGGTATTAACTAATTTGCTCATATGACTGATGAGGAATTTGCCGAAACTTACCTTAATCTTCAAGAACGTGAAAAGGAATCTCTTAATATCTAAGATTTCTAATCAAATGAAATCCCCGAATCTGTAGACTGGAGAACCAAGGGAGTAGTAACTGAAGTCAAAAATTAAGGTGGTTGTGGTTCTTGCTACGCCTTCTCTGCTGCTGGTGCTCTTGAAGGTCTCCATGCCTAATAAACTGGAAACTTAGTTAGTTTTTCACCTCAACAAGTTATTGATTGTTCTTGGAAATATCACAATCACGGTAAGACATTTTAAATAAATGATAATATGTTAAATTCAAAATTGATCATAATTATTAACTATTATTTATATTAATAAAGGATGTCAAGGCGGTTTCATGGATAACGTTTTCAATTTCGTTAAAGATCACGGTATTGTTACTGATTAAGAGTAATAATTTATTTATTCAAAATAGAAAATAATTAATCAATTTAATTAAAAAATAAAAGCTATCCTTATGCTGGCCATGTTCACTTATTCAGATGCTTGAAGACCACTGATAATTACCACTATACTATTAAGGGTCATTATGATGTTTAACCAGGTGATTGCCAAGGTTTATAAGAAGCTATTGCTTAACAACCTGTTTCAGTTGCAATTGATGCTAGAGTTCTTAAGAAGTACAACTCTGGTATTGTCACTTAATGTGGTAAAAAAGTCAAGCTTAACCACGGTGTTTTGGCTGTAGGTTACGATGCTGATTCTTTAATCATCAAGAATTCTTGGGGTACTAGATGGGGTGAATAAGGTTACTTCAGATTTGGTAAGAATAATACTTGTGGTGTCTGCGAAGCTGCTTCTTATCCTATTCCTCTTTGAACTTGATTACATTTATAATATAAATTTTTAATGTATTAAATTTCTATTATGTTGTAGAATTTATTTCATAAAATCTAAAATCTTATTTTAATTAATTAATTATTTTTATTAATATTCTTTATTTTTTTCATTTTAATTAAAAAAATAAATTTGTATTAAAAATACAGAAAAAATTAACTTACTTGAATATTTTAATATTAAATCTTTTCAACCTTGGCTATTAAATGAAGATATTGTTTTAATTAAATGTTATTGTTTTTATGCTTTAAGCTTAAAAATGAAATATTGACTTTTATATTTAAATTTTATAAAGCAAAATTTAGCTTGCTAGTAAATCATTTTTTAATTTTCTTTTCATTGTACATGAATTTAATTATTACAAAAAAATAATAATAAAATTTTAATTTAAAAAAAATCTTAGGATTAATTTAAAAGTTGATTTTTAAAAAAATACAAAAAGGATAAAAAAGAACTCAATTTAAATTTTAAAAGAAGTATCAAAATAAATTTTTTAATTTATCTCCAAATAATTCAGATTACAAATTTAAATATTATTGCAAAAAAATTTAATGGGTTGCATTTAGAAGAAAAAAAGAAGATCTTTAAATATTTATGAATTAGCTGATAAAAAAGCAGAATAAATCTTGCAAATAACTAAAGTTGAAAAAGCTACCTAAATAAAAATACTAGAGTAATAAAAATATTAATAGCAAAAAAAATTATTTTATGATAATTTTATTTAAAAGAGGGTCTTATCTTAAAATAGAATAGGCATAAAAATATAGGAATAATTTAAATGCTAATAAAAATATTTTTGAAATAATCTTAATAGCTGAAAGGTTAATAATTTTAATCTTCTTTTTAGCAATTTAAAATATTTGACAAATACAAAGTAATACTAATTATGAAGAAGATAAAAATTAATGCTCTTTGTTTACACTGATAGCAGATATTGATAATCTCTAAAAGCTTAAATTAGAAACACAAACGTAAATATCAAATTTCATACAATTTAAACTAAATTAATTATAGTAATATTTAGCTTAATCCTTAGTCCTATCTCATTTTGGGAAACATCTTTCATAAATTGGATAAACTATTGGCATTAGCTGTTATTGTTGGTTTGTAGGTTTTTTAATTTATCATATTTTTAACTCTAATTTTATATTTTATTTATTTATACTTTATTTTGATAAATGAATGAATTACAACACCTTTATGTTAATAGCAATAATAAATTAGGTCTTGAAGGTAGCAAGAATTTAGGTCATTCTATTATGCAGTTTTCAAACTTAAAGCATTTAATTATTAAAATAATGGAGTAAAATATAATTTACATAAATAATAAATTATAATTTTGAAAGTATTAATTTACTAGGAAGCCAAGGAGGAAATTATATTGGAGAATCTTTTTAAAATTGCAAACACTTAGAAGAATTAGAATATACAATTAACTAGTATTTATTTTTTAAATTTATATTTCTTCAAGTTATTTTTATATTTAGTGGTAATAAAATTGCTGTTTAAGGGGGATAGGCTCTATCTAAAAGTATGCTAAAATGCAAGCAACTTACAAAAGTTAAACTTGTTATAGAAAGGTATCCTTTAATAATCTTGAAATGGAAAAAATAAACAATTTTTATAATAGTGACAATGAATTAGAATCTGAAGGAGCGATAGCAATAGGCTAAGGTCTTAAAAATTGCTCCAATCTTATTGATTTAAATTTAGAAATTGGAAAGTAAACTTAAATATTTAAAATTTTAATAATCTTTTTTCAGAAATGATATAGGTCCAGAGGGTATTTCTTAAATTGGAATTAGTTTACAAAGCATGAAAAATTTATTATCTTTAGATATAAATATCTAAAAGTAATAATTATTTGTTTATGAATAATATTATATTTTCTTTTTTAATTTTTAAACTAATTTTAAAACCTTTTTAAATCTCAAAATAATCAAAATAAGTAGTTATTTATGATCCTTTTATTTAATAAAGTAATAAAATGTAAGAAACTGGAGCAATTAAACTAAGTGAAGGAATTAAAACGTTAAATAATTTACTTTCTCTTAAACTATGTATAGGACAGTAAAACATTTATTAAAAAAAAAAAAATCTATGTGTTTTTAGTTATAATAACATTTAGGAAAAAGGGGCATAGTCTATATTTAAATCTTTTGCTTATTTGTATAAACTAAAAATATTTGTATTTAGGTTAGGTTAACTAAATTATGTAAAATAAGAAAGCCTTGCTTTTTTAGGAATATCCTTAAATCAGCTTAAAAATTTACAATATTGCTTGGTTTCATTAATAAAGTAAATTATTTTACAAATATATAACTATTTTTATTTAATAAATATAAACAAATAGTCATGAAAATAATTTATTTAATGATCAATCAAAACTCTAAAATTAGATCAAACATTCCCCTAAATTAACCTAATTCTACATGTATTTATCATGATTAAAAATAAAATTTATTATTTAATATTATGCATTTTATTAAAATATATTTCATTGTTGTACCAACATAAAAACTTAGAATCTTAAAATTTTTATTTATCTTTAGACTCTTCCTCAATCAATTAAATAAAAAACTCTTGAAAATACTTAATAGAAATGTAAATTTTAATTAGGTTGAACTAATGGTATATTTTTTAATTATTGAGGAAATTAAAATTTTACTCAAATATATAATATATAATCTTAATTTAATTTAATAGTTTTTAAAATTAGTTTAATTTATTTAACTGATTTTTTTGTTTGTTAAAATTTATAAAAACTAATACAAGAATTTTCATCTTTATTTTGTGATGTTAACTTTAAAGACTCTTAATTACAAAGGTTTTAGTTTAATATTTTTTTCTTCTATTTTATTAATTAAAAATATTAAAATATTTAATTAAAATAAATAAAAATTAATTTTACATATTTCTTTATTGAGGTCACTCTATTTCTGTTCATAAGTTTTTCCATTTTCACCTTGCCATTTCATTTATTTTTAATACCAATCTTATTTACTTTAGTTAGCAGTAAGAGTAAGTTCTTCAATAATTTAGAAATTTGAAGGTATTTCAAAATCTGCTTATTAGTTATCGTTCACATTATAGAGTCTAAGAGTATAATGATCTTGAGAGGTCCTTAAGTAAACTCTAAGGTAAATATTGTTGTTTTTAATTATATTGTTTAAGTTTTTATTCACTTTAAAGTCAAATAATCCTCTATTAGACTCAGAAAAGAATATTAGAGGAGAAGCATCTAGTTAATTTTAAACTTTTCTAGATAATTATCCATTTTTTCTTTCAAATACAATATAGTGTCTAACCTTTTAGGAGAGTCCATTTTATCCACTTTCATTATCCATCTCATTCAAAGATTCTCCAACACCTCTATTATCGTCTAAAAGAGTCCTTTTTATTAATTTAAATTAAAAATCAAATAAAAAACATATAAAAAATGTTACCTTCTGTGAATCATAATTTCTAATTAGCCTTCTTTGAGTGATGTTCCACCTTGAGATCTATCATTAACCACAGAAATTTATTCTTAAGTATTTTCATCTTAGATTTAAATCATAGATCCAATAGGGTAGTAGTTTCCACTCACTTCTTGATGAACCTTCACATAAAAAATTAAATATGATGATTTGAATGATTTAAAAAAATAAATTACTTGTAAATTCCATGTAGGTCTGTAATTCAATTTTCTTTTTTACAAACTCAGTCCATTAGAATCAGTAAAGAATGTTTTATCATTCTTCAAATTTGTATTAACAATCAAAACAACTTCTTTTCCTTTACCATCAGATATATTAATTGGATGTATGAATGTTTCTACTTCAACTATTTTGTCAAAATTGTTAAAGAAAAATTTCAATTAAGTGGTTGTGTGTTATCCTTCTAACATAATTATAGTTACTAGTTGTCCCTTATAAATTACCTGAAAATAAAATAATAAATTTAACCAATTACCTCAAAATAAAATAATAAATTTCTTATTTTTTATTACTCATAAATTATTTTGGGTAGTATACCCCAAAACGAACTTAAGTAAATTAGTAAAAATTAATAATTAAAGTAATCTTATTCTATTTTTAGTAAACTGAGGAAGAAATTTTAAGAAAAGATTTTTAATTAAATTGAGTAAATTTCAAGAGATTGGGGTAGAATAATAAAAAGAAAATTTACAATATTTTTAATTTCAGAATAGGTATGACTTTGATCACTATCTGGTCTAAAAATGTAAGCTCCAGAAGCTTATCCCCAGTTTTATGAAGAATAATAAAAGTTATATTGTAATGAAAACTAATATTCTTTAAGTTTTTAAACTTCAAAGTCTGCTTGCTTTTCTGTTTCCCATATTTAGTACAAAAATGATTGTTTGCTCAAATCAACTTTTAGCGTTGATAATTTAGATAACTCGATTACGACTTAATCTTATTAGCTTTTGATTTCCAAAGGTTGAATTTTCTATTAGTATTTAGATTCCTAAAAGACAATTTTATAATACTGGAATGAATATCCTTCGAATAAATCTTTGAAATATAAATCGCAGTCATTTATATTGTTAGGGTGAGAACAAATTAGGTCAGCTTTTTTAGAAAAGAAAAATATTAATGAATCAAAATTTGAATGGAAAAAATTACCTTGCAATAATTAATTCTTTTAGTTTATTACAGTGATACTTGCATCAGGAACCTTAATTCTGATGTTAATAATTCTAGTGACTGATGGATTAAAAATATTAACTAGAACAGGTTTTTTAGCATTAATTTAAGAAAATGTTATATTGCATTGCTATGCTGTAACATTCCAGTTGCATTGGTGATAGTTAACATCAGCTTCACTAATATCTTAGAGTGTATATTCTTAGAGCAAAGGATTTAAGTGATCTCTAATTTTGGAATATCCATTACTTATTCTATAAATATAATCATTTACAACACGCTATTTCTCAGTACCAGAAACTGCATCATGATGCATTAAAGCAGCCATTTGCTTTTCATTTAAAAAAACACTTAGAAATGTAGAAAATTATTAATTAATTCAATAGTTTCTAAAATTATTAAGCATATTCGCTAAATAAATTTTTATTTAGTTTAGAAATAATTACCTCTTCGAAATATTGTAAAGATTATTAAATTTTGTCAGAGTAACTTTGAAATTATTAAGTTCTTCTGGAAATATGTTCGAACGAAAATATATTTCTGATAGCTTACAAATATCTACCGCTTTCCTTTGTGAGCCCTTTTAATGAAGGACGAGAAGTAAAATACCCTGTCCAGTAAGCGTTTTAAGTATCAGCGTAAGGATAAAAATCGTGATTATTAACAGGCCATTTTTTCTACTGCTTGTTAATTTCTTTCAAGTATTGTGATGGAGTGGAGTATTGGATGACCATCCCAAATTCGTCTCTTCTCTTGTTAATATACTCTATTAAGAGGTCTATGCTATCAAACCAAACTTCCGAATGACTAAAAGTAAAATCTTCACCCATAGTATGTATCAAATGATTAGTTTAAAAGCTGTGACTCATTTACTTGAAATAGTTTACAAATTCTCTAGCTTTTTGATGCACATTACCTTAGGTTACTTGTTAACCTCTTTCAAAGAAGAAATCTTTTTTTAATACAGTATAATATATTAAAATCAATATCCAGATTTTCGGGTAAAAAAAATTTAGATGTAATCTATGCCTTTAATTTAATTTATGGATATCAATTAACATCATTTATACAAGAAAAAATAAGTGACACTTTTAAACTTGAAATTTGAATATCATAAAGATTTAATTTGTCATCAAGCATTTAAGCTTATCAAATCAATGTAGATAAATTTATTAATATTTAATATTGGTAATTAAGTAAATACTTCTAGGAGGAGAGTAGTGCTAATAATTTATAGCTGAAAATATATAAGCATCTTCTTCATATTCTTAAGGATGCCAAACCATTTCAAGTCTTTTATTTTATTTTCTGTAGTCAAAATCTTAGAAATCAACTCTAGCAAACCACTGTGCATTGAACCCCATCTAGCTAAAAAGCGCAGCATTTGTTTGTTAATGTCCAAATGGATCTATTTGCCATCCTATCTCAGGTATAACACCAAGTTTTTCTTTTACCCACTAATGCCCTACAGTCATTTGGTCAATAATATCTTCAAAGTATGTAGTAGCCTCATCGTGCATTGTCCATCCACCATTTATTATTTCGATTTTCCCACTTTGGACTAGCTCTCTATATTTGTTGCGCACCTCTTCATTTTAATTTTTCCACCACATATCTAAGAAACCAATTTCAACCTGTATGTACTTTCTTTCAGCATTTTTTTAGATTTCACTATAGACTGAATTTAGAATATCTCTTACATCTTTTAAGTATAAAAATTAATTATTTTAGATAATAAAAAGTGTAATAAAGTATTACTTCCATATTCTTATCCAAACTAGATAATCCTATTGCTATAATATTCATCAATTGTGTATAGCCATCCATAGTCATCATGTGAGTGAGGAATTAAATGGACATAGATCATGTTATCTATTTAACATTTAATGAAATGAACCAGTAAAAACAGAATCAGCATTTTATTTATGATTTTTCTTAATAATATTATTTTGATTATTTTAATTATAAAAGTTAGGATTAAAGAAATTTTGATTTGAATTGATTGCAATGATGAATCTATTAATTTATTTTCTATTTTTACCTTTTAATTTTTACAGAAATTAGTTAATTTAAACTACTGATAAATTTTTTAAAGTTATTGTAAATATAATAAATAACCTCAAATTAGTAATTTCGATAAAACTTCTAAAGGTGTTATAAATTAAGTTTAGTTTGACTATTTCAAAATTAAAATAAACAGAATGAAACAAATTACACTTTAAAATAAAGTCTAAATAATGATAAATTACACATTTTAGCATGTTTTAAAAATTATTAAATTAATATCTTTTTTCATCATCACATTTATTCTTTTATTTTTTTTTGTTTTTTATTTGGTTGCACCAAAAATAGGAAAACCTATTATTTATTGATATATATTAACTAACTAAAATATTTTCAAAAATGGGGAGAGTAAATTCTTTTAGAAAATTTTTTTTAACCAAAAATAATTTTATTGAAAAGAACAAAATTTAGGCAATGTATTTTTGAAAATAAATTATAATTTGACCTACTTTATTTTTGGTTATTGAAATACAAAAAATACAAATTATTTAAATTTTGAATAATTTTATAATTAGATATCAGAACAATATTTAAATATGTATTTTACAGAATTTATTAGTTTGTTTATTAAAAATGTTTCATTCAATTAACTGTAACTTTCTTCATCTGCAAAAAGACCTAATTTATAATTATTTATTTTTTTCATCATTAAATAATATCTAATATAAAAAAATATCAAAATATGTATCATTAACTTATATTCTTTATTGTTTCTATATCTTTCTAATATAAAAAAATGATAAAAATTCTTCTTTTTATTTCTTACCTTTATTAAATTGTTATCAGGGTGCCTTATTAGAGAATTTACTGCATGATCAGTCAATTTTTAGCCTATCAACTAAAAAATCAATTATTTAGAGAAATTTTAAATACTCTGAGCTATAAAGGCTTGACGGTAATACTATTTGTTTCTTTTTTAAAAAATGTAAAATGTGTTTTCTAAAATTTTTTAAAATAAAGTTTTACATTTTTCTTATTCCAAATTAGATTAAAATTATGGTTAGAAAGTTTAACCATTATCAGCTTTCCATTTATATTTGTTTTAGAGCATTGTTTATTTGCTTTAATTTGCAGTCAATGTCAATTCGTCTAAGATTTTGAATTTAGAGTCTAATTTAAACTCAGCATTTTAGAAATCATTAATATTGTAGAGCCTCAAAGTATAATAATCTGGGAATTATTTTAGATAAACTCTTAAATAAGGATTTTTATTTGAGGTCAGAGGGGAATTTGAAAATAAATTGCTAAAGCTTTGAGATAATTAAAATATGTTTTAACTTGTCTTCGAAATAAAAATTTAATGAGCTGAATCTAAATAGTTCTAAAGTAATCTTCCTGTGTTTTCATTATCTTTTTCAAAAACTATATAATGTCTAACTTTTTGTTAAAGTCCTTATTGTGGTATGATGTCATCGTATTCGTTTAAGCTCTCAGCAACACCTCTTCCATCATCTCTCAACATTCTATTTAAAAAATCAAAAAATAAAATTTTATTTTTTTCATATTTAAAGTTGAATTAATTACCTTCTATGTATCATAATTTCTATTTAACCTTAATTTAGGGAGGTACCACCTTATGATCTATCATTTACTACAAGAACCCTTTACTTAGTTTATTCATCTTCCATTCCAATCATAGCACCAATAGGATAATAGTTACCACTTACAGGCTCTGTTTACTATTTAAAAAAATATTGTTGGATATAAGGTAAACTAAGAAATTATTTACTTTTAAGTTCCAAGTATGTCTGTAGTCGACCTATCTTTATTATAACTCTAAACCACTAGAATCTGTGAAAAATTTTCCATTGTTTTTGAAATTTGTATTTACAAGCATCACAACTTCCTTTCCAACACCATCATTAACATCTATTGAGTGAATAAATGTTTCAACTTCACAAAATTATTTCTATAAGTAGCTAGAAAATCTTAGTTAAGTAGTAGTCTTTGTTCCTTCCAATAAAACTACAGTTACCACTTTCCCTTTATATACAGTCTAAATTTTTTATTTTCAAACCATTTTAAAAATAAATTTTTTTCATTTCTAAAAAATTTACGGCAGATTTTATTTAAGAATAAGGCATGCTAGATTATTGATTTGGTCTGAAGATATATGCTCCTGAAGATTAGTAACCGTCAGCAACAGAGGTATAATAATTATATTGAATCTAGAAACTATTAGAAAATAATCTATAAGACTTTATATATTCATCATCAATTTCTTGCCAAGTAGAAAGAGTGAAATTATATGTGATAGTATTTATCGATAAAATTTAAGTTTGAGATAAATCAACCTGTATTTAGTCAGAATATGAATTTTAAACATAAGGCTTTATAATAGAACTTTTCAATGGATTAACTGTTATCTTATAATATTAGAATGAATATCCTTCAAATTTATCTACAAAGTACAAGTCACAATCTTTCTCATCTTATGGATTTGAACAGATAACATCAGCTTTTATTTTAAGGAAATGAAGTATTATAATTATTCTTTTATAAATGATTAATTTTTGATAATGTAAAGTTAAATAAATTAAATAATTACTGGTGATTTACGAATTTTCAACATTTAAAACTTATAATGAAGATAATGGGACCTTTATCCTTGTAAGTTATTTTCTAGTAGTTGAGGGGTTATATATCATTAGCAAGACAGGGGAGCCCTAGCTGAACTATTATTAGGTAATTCCGCATTAAGTGATTGTAGCATTCCAATTGCATTAAACATAATTAATGTTATTTTCATTTATTTATTTTTAGGTATATTCTTACAATAAAGGATATAATTAATTTCTAACTAAAGAGTATCCTTTATTTAATCTTTCTATATAATCTTAAGCAACTTTTTATCTTTCTGTACCAGTAACAGCATCGTGGTGCATCATCATTGCAACTTACTAATTAATAATTTTATTAAAGAATATAAGTGTTAAAAGAATTTTTAATGTAACAAAGATTTGATTTGGGAATAATAAAAAACTATTTCAAAAATTAAATTGTTCATACTACTTTTTTGGAAGGTATCATCCTATAGTAAAAACTGTAACTTTGAAAATTAAATTAATTGTAAAAAAAAGAAAGAATTTGTAAATAATTTGTTTGTTACAGTATTTTTGTTTTAATTAAAGCACAATTAATTAATTTTCCCTAATACTAAAATTAAATCAAATTAAATTTAGGTTTACCTGTTCAAAGTTTTGCAAAGCTTAATGGAAATTTTAATAGTTAGCTTTAAATGTAGTGGATATATTTAAAATGGACTCCACTGAAAAAATATTTCTAATAGCTTGCAAATATCTTCCTGAGTCTTTAGTAAATCCTTTAATTGATGGACGGGAAGTAAAATAGCCTGTCCAAAAAGCGTTAGCTTTATCAGCATAAGGGAAAAAATCATATTTATTCATTGGATATGATTCATTTTATTTTTAAATTTCTTTTAAGTAGTTTGATGGAGTGGAATATAATATTTTCATATTGAATTAATCGCTACGAGTGTTAATGTATTCTATGAGTAAATCCATGCTATCATACCAAACGTTAGCTCTGCTATAAGCAAAATCTTCACCCATTGTGTGGAAGAGGTGGTTACCTCTATAGTATTGCTTCATATTTTTGAAATATTAAACGAATTCTAAGGCTTTTGAGGCTACATTTTGTTAGGAAACTGTTTAGCCAACTTCGAAGTAAAAATCTAACAATAAAAAAGAAAAAATTAAACAAATTTAATGCATAAATTTCTTTTATCAAACTGTAGAAACATAATTTATTGCGAGATATTTTCTTTGCTTTTTATGTATGATTTTACTTAAAAATCAGAAATGGAATTTATTATAAATAACTTTAAAGGAGTTTTTTTAAGACAAGAATTTTAAAAACTATTAATTAAGATACTTTGAGGAGGAGAGTAATGCTTGTAGTTAACTGCTGAAAATATGTAATTATCTTCTCCTGAATTTTGTTAAGGTGACCATATCATTTCGAATCCTTAATTTTATTACCTTTAGGCATAATCTTAATAATCGATTCTAGCAAACCACTATGCGTTCAAGCCCATTTAGCTATATAAAGCTGCATTTGAGTTTTGATGACCAAAAGGATCCAATTACCAACCAATAGTAGGAATAATTTTAAATTATTCTTAAACCCATAAATGGCCAACGGTCATATTTTCTATCATGTCCTCGAAGTATGCTGTAGCTTCATCATGCATAACCCAACCGCCATTCAATATTTCAATCTATCCACTTTAAACTAACTTTCTATAAGTATCTTTTTACTACTCTGATATAGTCTACCACCAAATATCTAGAAAACTAACTTCAACTTAGTTAAATTTTCTGAAGGGATTTTTCTAAACTTCATTGTAAACAGAGTTTAAAATGTCTTTCACAGCTTATTTTATATATTATAAATCAATTAAACATCATTTCAAAATTGATAACTTAAAATTTGCTATTTTAAATATCATTATTTTTCTTAAAAATGTACCTCCTTGACCTTAAAATGGACTAGGATTATTATACAATTCTTATATGTTAAAAATCCATCCATAATCATCATGAGAATGTGGAATCATATGTACATAAATTGTATCCTGTGATCCAAGAACCACTAAATTAAGAGCTATTAGTGTAATTAACAACTTTAATCCTTTCATATTGCAAATCTAATTTTTAACTAATTTATTACTTTTATCTAAATAATTAAATATAAATGTGTAAATAAATACAATATTTCAATATCTATAAACTTTTCAAATACAATTCAAAACTGCACAAAAACTTTTTGTTATCATCAGCTTTTTTCGATCGAATTTTTGATGAAAAATTAACATCGAACTAAGTTTATTATATCAATAAAAATGTAAAAGAAGTATAAAAGTAAAGCATAGAGTTTGAAAAAGATAGAATAATAAATTTTTATTGTTTTAAAACTGTCATTTTAATGGTTATTTTTTTTAAATTTTATATAGTTTGTTTTTATGAATATATTGTATTAATTATGAAGTAATTTTTCAAATATTTTTTATCATTTTTCTTTTTATAAAAATACAGTTGGTTAAAATTTTTGAAATTCCAATGAATTTCAGAAAAGAAAATTATTATGTTCTAACTACAGTATTACTTTCTTTTTATATCTTATCTAGTTCTAATTTATTTTAATTATTTGGCTTCTAAATTTTAAATTTCTTTAATCGAGATTAGAACTAAATGATTAAATATTGTAATAAAAAAAATTGAATTGGGTACATTACTTTTTGCCAAGTATTTAGTAATATACAAAGAAGATCTTTAATTTAATTTTATTATTTTTTTAAATGATTAAATATATTTTATAAAAAAATGAAAAAATAATAATTTTTAGGATAAAGTAAAATAAAATTTATTTACAAAAAAAGAGGAATGAATGTTCATATGTAATTATTTTATTTTTATTTAGATCAAATAAAAGTTTACAATTTTTATTAGCATAGTTAGTCATATATAATTATTTTAACAATTTAATTTTCAAACCAATAGCTACTTAATTTATTATTCCATTTCAGAGGGATTCACTTTAGGGCTGAAATATTAAACAATTTTGCCTGTTTTACCGTCAATTAAGAATTTAGCGAAATTCCAAGGAATTTTAGTTGCAGCATTATTTTAGAATAACTCTGAATTTCTTCTTAAGTATTTGTAAACAGGGTGAGTATTTTCTCCATTTACGTCGATCTTAGAGAAAAGAGGGAATTCAACATTGAATGTCTTTTGAGTATATGAAAGGATTTCAGACTCAGACCAAGGTTCTTAAGCGCCAAATTGATTGCAAGGGAAACCTAAAATCTCTAAACCTTATGATTTATATTACTTATATAACTAGACTAATTAGGTATAGTGGTCAGAAGTTAAACCGCACTTGCAAGCAACGTTAACAACGATTATGACTTTTTTGTTATTGTAATTTTTTAAAGGTGTATTTTCTCCATTGATGTTATTAGCTGAAAGATCGAATAAACTTGTAGCTTCACTCTCGATGTGTTCTGAACCGTTCATTTTTGTTAGTGATTAAGATTAAGTATTATATGGTTTCTTTATTTTGTTGATTTATTAATTTTCATTCTTTTATTAATCTTAATTTGTGATTATTAAAAAGGATTTGTTTTTTCTGGAATATTTCCATTTATTTTTGAAAATCCTAAAATTTACTTTATTACGTAAAAGTTGTACACTTAATTTGTATCAACTGACAAAGACTTAACTAAAAATTGTGAATTATCGCTAGAAGGATACTATATTAAGTAATTTTTGCTAATGAATACAACCAATATTCTAGAATAACTATTACAGCATATTGAAGCAATTTTAATATCTAAATGACATTTTATTTTTCTCACAATTTATATTTATTTGGTATTAGTTTATTTTTTTTAAATATTAACCTCACCATAAAGTAAACAACAAACGAAGCAAATATTAAAACTTCTCTCTTTGTTCTAGATTTTCATTTTTTTTTTTAAAATAACACATGATTTTAATATATTTATTTTTTTTTGTTTGCTTTGAATTTGCAATAAATTCTCAATTTATTTTATTTGATATGGTTCATTTTTAAAAATATTGACCTCACCAAAAAGTAAACTATAAATGAAGCAAGTATTAAAACGTCCCAATATGTTCTAGATTTACTTTAAAATCTATGATCAATAACCATATTTTATTAAATAAAAATATAAAAAAATTTATGATACTTCTAATTTTTAACCTAATAATAAAGGTAAAAAATGTTCTATCTAGAATATAACATAAACATTAAAAACAACTAAGTATTATATAAAAACTAATAAAAAAATTATTTTAAATTAATTAAATGGATAAAGCCATTTTAATAAAATATAAAAATTGTATTTATTGACTTAAAACAAATTAAAATAACTAATTAATCTTATTATAAAATAAAAAAATATATTTGTTAAATACTATAATGAGATAATAGTTTATTGAGTTTTATTGTTTTTAGAATTTGTAGAATAATTGAGTAAATTATACATAATTTAAAATTTAATTTTTTGTTTTCTTTGAATTTTCAATAAATTTCATTTGCTAATAAAGAAACTTTACTTTATTTGTTAATTCTTGGTAAAATATATTTGTTAGATTTATTATTTTAGGATAGCTTTTTTGGATATTATTCTTAGTTATTGCTTAAATTTGAATTTAATTTTTTACTGTCTCCTATCAGCAAACCTGAGCTTATTAATTGGTCTATCATATTTTTTTATATTTAAAGAGATTAATTTTAATTTACTTTGTATTATTTTTCTTCGTTGTTTACTTTTTTATTTTTTAGCAAATTGGTATCCGATCTACTTGATCCTAACTTACTTTGAGGTTTAGAATTTAAATTCTTTTTATTATTGTATTTGTGTATAAATAGCTCAGTCTAGAATGAATCTACACCCTTAGTTTTATGCTGAAGCATGTCTGTTTGCTTTAGCAACATTTAATTTAAATAATCTTCTTATCTTTCAAGTTTATTAATCTACGATAATTCATTTAATATTGAAGTTTTAATATCTCTTTAATTATTTCCTTAACTGTTAGGGTTCAAATTAGGAGTTGAGTCATCTCCAGCTGATAATTTTCTTTATATTTATTTACTGCTTTTACTAAAAGCACTTGCTTTGAAGCTCAAATTATTTTGGCTTTGATTCTTCTCTTAATTTAGGCTTCTCTCAGAATTTTATAAAAAATTTAAATTAGTTTAATTTTCATTATTTAAGGTTTATTAGTATGTTGGCTTTTAATTTTTTTTAATTTCTCTATTCTAGTTGATTTCATCATATATTTAATATTTATCTAAAGTTACTTTTGGTAAAAAAGGTAGACGATGCTAAAATATATTTGCTTATCTGACAGAATTTACCAATTCATTATTAAAGCTCTGAACAATATCGTTTTTGTAATTATTCCACATTATATTTTCAATGTATTATCTTTTTATTTTTTCATTTGATGGATAATGTTTGATTGAAGATTCAAATTGCTTATATACATCCTAAGAGACGCAACTTTTTAAATCTTAGAGAGTGATAGTCAATATATCACAATCAGTGGTTGAGACTGCAGTATAAGGAATCTCCTAATTGTTGAATACTTCATAATCTCCAAAAACATTACCATTTCCTATTTCTTCCAATTAAACATCAATTGTTTTATATCTTTTAAGTCTAATTTCTTCAGGCGAAGGGTCTTTATAATCATCCAAAATGCTATTACTCCTGTAATCTACTCTAAATTTTAGTGTGGTAACAAGCTTTACTATTCCGTTTCTGACAAAAAATATTCCTTTTGGTTTTTCACCTTGTTTGATGATAATCGTATTTTTAGAACATTAAGTCAATGTAGTTTTAGTGGATAGCTTCAAAATATCTTTTTATTGCATTTCTCTCATTTACCACAAATTTGTATAGAAATCTACCATTATGCTTATTTTAGCGTTTTTACTCTACGACAAATATTTTTCAAATATGTTCTTTTTTAACACAAGTAAATTAGTCGTGTCCAAGCAAACAGCTGTTGCAGTTCTATTTTCATTGAAAAGTAAACCTAATTCTCCAAAAGCATCTCCAGATTCTAATCTTGCCACTTCTCTTACTCCAACTCCTAATATATTTTGTGAGATAGTGTCTCCTTTTTGATCAATAATTTGGCTTTTACGCACAGATTTATTTGGACTATTTTCCTTTTTTTATTATTACATATTTTTCTCATTTTCATTTTATTGATTGCTGCTATCTCCTGTTTAATTTTAATTTTTGTTCTAATCAATTTTTATAAATGTATCAGCATCATTTGCTGTTCTGATATATAATCCTATAACACCATTTAAAATAATGTAAAATTTATCAGCCACATCTCCTTATCTAAATAAAATATGATCAAGTGGCCAACTTTCTAATTCTAAATTTTTTAAAACTTCAGCATAATGAGTCGAATCCTAGTAAGACTACAAAAATTTTACTTTCCTTAAACATTCTTTCATAATTTAAATGTGTTCAGGTCTCCTATTCTCAGCCGGTATTTAAAGTATTTCAATAAGCACCTTTGCATCTTATGTATTCACTGAAATGGGTTTCACTTTTGCAGCCGATTAACTTTCCTAACTCTTCTCAGTATTGTCTGCTTCATTATTTTTAAGATCTTCTTTGCTTATTAGATGTTTCATGTTTCCAAAATATTTGCTTAGCTTAATTAAGTTGATTTTTTTAATTAATTTTTTGATATTAAAATAAAAATAACTGAATGAATGAATAATTTTGCATCACAAAATTATAATTTCTCTAAATCTTTAATACAACCTGATAATAAATTTTAATGGTAAACCATTGATGTATTTTTAAAAATTCAGTAACATAAAATAAACATTCATTATAAAAATTTAAATAAAATAGATTTATTTTTGAAAAATCATAATAGTTATAAAATTTTAATGAATAAATCATTAAATATAAAAAAAGAATATATAAGCTTCCTATTTGTATATTAATTCAAATTCAATAATTAAATATTGTTTGATTTAATCCTACTTCACAAAAAAAAGAATTGGAATTTGTTTAAATTAATAATAATTGTAATTAAAATATAAATGAATGGAGAATGTTAAAAGTGAAAAAAACTATGCCAGTAGCCAAAAAAATATCACTTCATTTTTCTCAAATGGAATTATTTTAGACCCTAAGACTGCAGCTAACCTACAACAAGAAAATATTAAAAGCCACTTAAAGCAATCAAAGGCAGAGGGAAATTAAGAAAAAACTATTTACTTAAAGCATCTATTGACAAATAAAATAAATGTGCCTTCCAATTAAATGCTGTCAAAAGCTGGAAAGTTCTATAATTATAGAAGCTACGGGTATGAAACGATTTATCAACAAAATAAGATAAAAATAGCAGATGTTATAAAGCAATTTGATAAGAATTAACTAAACAACAAAATAGATTAAGAGAATGATTAAGAAGATGAGCTTACAAATGAATAAAAAAAAGCTGAAAATGGTAAAGTAATAAACTATTAGGAAAAGAAAAAAGTATTTAGGTCATATTCGCCATAAGATAGAAGCGAAGATGTTCTCTTTGATAAAAATTAGTCTTATAAAATACTAAACACTACCTGTCTTTAGTTTAAAAGAGAAAAAAAGGATAAAATAAATTCGATTGTTTAAAAAAATAAATTGCATCCTAATTCCAAGAACTCCTCTGCTTTTACTAGATAAGAAAGGGAAAAATTAATAGAATTAGATCATAAATTTGATAATGACTCTTCGAACTTAAATTATTATCCTATTTATGATTAAGTCTTTCCTTCTTCTACTCCTCATAAATTTTTACCTCTTCCTTCTACTTAAGTAAAGCTTAATATTTTAATTTTATTTTTAATTGAAACCTAAATATTTTACATAATATAGAGAAGGCAAGAAATGTAAATGGCCCCAGATTGCATTATTAGAGGAAATTTATGTGAATATAAAATAAGAAGTGTCACTTAAGAAATGAAAAAGTACTCAGATAAGATTGTATCTCTTCTAAAAAAGCTGGAAGAAATTGAAACATAATATGAGCTAAAAAAAGATAAGCTTCAAAAAGATGAACCTCAAAAGCTTAGAGATATGATGGATATAATTTAAGAAAAAAGGAGAATCATAGGAGAAGAGATATTAGAAAATTAGAAATTGTTTATTTAAGCAAGAACAGAATATGAATTGTTAATAGGTGAAAATCTAGATAAATAAGATTAAGATGCTTTCAATTAAGTTCCTGATAAGATAAAACCTCATGAAACTAATTTTTTATTCAACAAAATCAAAAGTAAATTCATTAAATATTTTAAAAATATCTAATATTAAATATTAAATAAATTTAAAATTATATCTATCAAATAATTGTAAAATAAAATCAATTAATTTAATTTTAAAAAAATTCAAACAATCTATTAAATAAATATAGCAATTCAATTAATAAAAATTAATTAATACAAACAGGTAGAGGTCCTTTGTTTCCTGAGCAAAATGTAAAAGATTTAAATGAGAGGTTATATAATAATTATAAAGACAATCAAATTTGTGAGTAAGGTACTTTTTACTTTGATAGAACTAAAGGAAGAGATTAGCTGTTCAAACCAGTTATCAGTCCTGAGCATTATGATCATTATAAATAATATGAAAATGCACATTTTCATAAAACTGCAGACTTAGTTCATTTGAGTAAGCAAGATTTTAAATTTACATATTACACAAAACATGACTATCATGCATAATAAAATGACAAATCTGATAAAATCCCTATTGATTGGAATAAAATTGTAGAAGGTTAGCAAAAATTATCTAATTACACCAAATCTCCGAACTACACAAATTTCTAAACATAAATAACAAGAGATAAACCTAATTCTCACCAAATTAGGACTATTAAAGTTAATACAAATTTTTACAGTGCTAACTAAAACCAAAACCTTCCTAAATTTAATTCTTCAACAAGATCATTATCTCCACCTAAACGCTAACTTAATAAATTCGATAACTCTATGTCAAATTAAAATTTATTTGAATGATTTATTTATGTTTAAATTTATTTTTTATAGTAAGTTAAATTTACCATATTAAAAAAACATTAAATTTTCATTTTAAAAAATGCACCGACCGGGAATCGAACCCGGGTCAAAGCGATGGCAACGCTCTATTCTACCACTAAACCATCGGTGCTTTCGGTGATAGTTTTAACAGTTTTCAAGCAATCATCTTTAAATTTTAGCTTTTCATTTAACTATTTTTAAGAGTTAAAATTTAAAAAATGAAACATTGATTTTATTTTTTAAACTTTTTCGCTCAAAAAAGAATGAGTTTTACTAATTAGCAAAAAATGCACCGACCGGGAATCGAACCCGGGTCAAAGCGATGGCAACGCTCTATTCTACCACTAAACCATCGGTGCTTTCGGTGATATTATTAAAAGTATTCAAACAATCATCTTTGAAATTTACTTTTTCTTTCAAATAAAAATTATTTTAAGAATTTTAACTTCTATTAATTTATACATTATTTTATGAAATTTTGTTAAAAAAATATTGAATTTTGTTGAATTATAAAAAATGCACCGACCGGGAATCGAACCCGGGTCAAAGCGATGGCAACGCTCTATTCTACCACTAAACCATCGGTGCTTTCGGTGATATTTTTCAAAGTATTCAAACAATTGTCTTTGAAATTTACTTTTTCTTTCAAATAAAAATTATTTTAAGAATTTTAACTTCTATTAACTTATATAATATTATTTAAAGAAATTTTGTTCAAAAATATTAAATTTAATTAAATTATAAAAAATGCACCGACCGGGAATCGAACCCGGGTCAAAGCGATGGCAACGCTCTATTCTACCACTAAACCATCGGTGCTTTCGGTGATATACTATTAATCTTGCAAAGAATCTACAACCAGATTATTATTTATTATTTGTATTAAAATTGATATTTTTGAAGTTAATTATTTGTAGCATTATATAGCTTTTACTGTAAATGATTTATAAAATTTATATTCATTAAAATAGTTTTAAATTAAATCTAACATAAAAATGCACCAACCAGGAATCGAACCTGGATCAAAGTGGCTACATGCGGTGGGGGATAGGGAGTAGCACTTTATTCTACCACTAAACTATCGGTGCTTTAGGTGGTAATTTTTAATTATTAAAAAAGTAATCTTTAATATTTTACTTTTACTCTCTCATAAAAATTCTTTTAAAATATTATGATTTCTATTAACTGACATACTATTTTATAATTTTCTTTCTAAAAAGATAGAATATTATTAATTTATAAAAATGCACCGACCGGGAATCGAACCCGGGTCAAAGCGATGGCAACGCTCTATTCTACCACTAAACCATCGGTGCTTTCGGTGATATGAATAAAATAAATCTTGTTGTTTTTTTTCAAAGGCAAATAAAATAAATAAAATATGTTTTAATAATGAAAATTAAAATTAAAAATAATAATTAATTTATTAGATTTTAATTGAAAGGATGTTTGAATAATGTAAGAAATAAAATAATGCTTAAAATGTTTTTTGACTGAAATAATTAAATGAGAATGATTGAAAAACTACAAAAAATAGAAACATTTTGTTTGAAATGTAAATAAAGTCTCAGAAATAATTTTAAACTTTTGTTATTTCTCCTTTATATGTGAGAATGTTATATTTTCCATTTAGATAGGACAGTTCTACATTATATTTCCATCCATTATCAGTTCCTATAGTCTCTGCTTTAACTTTAGGAGCCAAAAACTAAGGTATTTTAATTTTTAGATTAGTAAATGGTATTTTGAAATAAAATCCTTCAGTATTATGGTAGAATGTTCTATTATCTCCTTTTTCTTCTAAGTTCATTACAATTACTAAGTTAAATATTTCTTCATATAACTTTTCTCCTTTTACATACTGTAAAGAGTCAAATTTATTTACTTATCCACAGCTATTAATGAATTATCTCTACCATAATTCGCTGCCATCTTCATTACAAGAAACAGTGAGAATTACCTTACCATTATTCATATTTTAAGGTAATTGGAATAATTTTTCTACTGCATTAACAAAATAATTATTATCAGAATATATATTGCAATTACCTTCAGCTACACAACCTCTTTTGCTAAAATCAACACTTATTTATTTACCATCTAATTATTTAGCCTTATTAATATGAAAATCAACTAATCCTTTTGGGTAATTAAAGAGATTTTGACCAATAATTCTTGTATATAGTCCTTATCCTAGGTTAGGTGCAGTATAGCTCCATCCTAAGCAGAATTAATGAGTCTTGTCAAAAATGTATGTTTTAAATTTTCCAGACCATGCTTTAAAGAAAGCATTTCTGAATTATTCTGCTTTTCCATCTAATCTTCCTACCTAATGGACCATTGGCACGAGAGTTTAGACTATATGAGCTCTAAGTCTTCTTTTCTAAACATAATTTGATATGATACTATTCTTCACAAAATCTGTTTCTTTCATGCACTATTCAAAACTATATTATAAATCCCTATTCCTACTTTCTTTGAGCAATGCTTAGTATATAGAACTAGAAAGTTAGAGAGCATCTTCTATTGCTAGGCATGCTCCTTGTGCTAAATTAGGAGCCATTGCATGACAAGCATCGCCTAATAATACTATTCTTCCCTATGACCATTCCTTCATTTTAGGAAGCTCATATATAGGAGTCTTAACTATTTCTTAGGATTTAGTGCTATTTATAACTTAATTTGCTAATTTACCAAAGTCCTTGAAATAATATAATAGCTCTTCTTTCTCTAGTTCACTAAGAACTTGTGTTTTAGAAGATGTAGGTTCATCTTCAATCAACCCATCTGTTTAAGAATAAAACTAAATATTATGTTCACCTACTGCAAACCAGTAGCACTAGGGATCTTTTAGACCAACTATTCCAAATCTTCTATATGATCCCCAAGCTTCAAATGCAGGAAAGTTAGACAATTCAGAATTATTGCTAACACCTTAATAGTATGAATATCCTGCATATCTAGGTTATATGTCTGGAAAAATAGACTATCTAACCTTAGAATGTAGACCATCTGCGCCAACTAACAAGCTGGTTTCTAAAATTGTGCCATCATCTAAGGTAATTCTAACTAAATTCTCAAGTTATTAAATTTATTCAACTCTTTTTCCAAGGAGGAGCTAATCTGAAGGGAATGATTCCCTAAGAGTCTTTTAAAGTGTACCTCTCCTTAAACATAAACATGAAGTTAATCTATCAATTCTGTTTGAGGGTCTTACGAGCCAGTCATCTAATTATTTTGACCTGTAACCTGCGCAGAACATTACCTTACCATCTTCCTAAAGCTTTTTTTCTAATCCTAATTGCTTTAAAGCCATTTGAGCTGGCCCCCATAAACCTATCCCTTATCCAACTTTAGAATCAAATTCTTTAGCTTAATCTATGATTAATGGCTTAAATCCATATTTTGTGCAAGACAAACCAAATGTAAGTCCTCCGATGCCACCTCCACATACAATTATAGGGAAATATTGAGCAGCTTACTTTGCTATTTAACTCATTTTATATATTTCTAATCACAGTATAAGATTTGATAAATATCTTTAATAAATAAATAAATAATAAATTCATAAATTATTCCTATCTTTTCTAAAATCTGACTAAACAAACATATAAATATTTTGTTATTATTAAATAGTTAAATAAAAGCAACAACGATAAGTAAGTAAGTATTTTAGTTAAAAAAGATATTTAATTTTTAAATAATTTAGTAGAAAACATTTATGTTTATAAGCAATAAAACTTTTTTTTTCCATTTTTTCAGAATAAGATGAGTATTATTAAAAATAAATTTTTTTAAATTAATAAAATATTTAAAGACTTAAAAGGTAATTATTTTTAATTGAATTTATTAATTATTTTTTAAATATATAATAATTAAATAGAAAGTAAGCCATTTGCCAATAAATAATGGAAAAACCTTTTAGGAATTATCTTTTATTTAATTAAAATATTTTTCATAATTTTCATATAAAACAACTTAGTTTTAAAATATTTTAGAAAGAAAAATTAAATATTTGGCATCAAATTTAGAATTTAGATAGAATTATAAGCTAGTTAAAATAATGATTAATTTTTATAAAATAAATTTTAAAGAGAAAATATTTTCCTCTCCAGTTAAAAACTCTAAATTAAAAATTTAGAATCTTTTGAAAAATAAAAATAATTTATCTATTTTCTCAAATTCTCAAATTTACTTTTCCTTTGGAATTAATAATTAATTAGATCTTTTGAATGAATCCTTGCATTTCTATAAATTTTTTGAAACATAAAATTGATATTAACTTCTTCTAATATATGAATTTATATAAAAATAATTTTATCAATTAAGAATATTAAATTAAAATTACTTAAGGGAAGATAAAAATTTAGAAAAGAAATAATAAATTAGCTAAAACATTAGAATAATAATAAGTACAAACAATAAAGTAAAATAAAAAATGAATTTACTAAATATCAAAGTATATAAAATTAGTTAAAAAAAACAGAAATAACCTAAATGATTTTAATATGTAAACTTTTTTAAAATTTAGATATTTGAAACAAATTTGAAATTATTTTTAATATCTTCTCAAAAGTATTTGATTTTACATTTTTTAAATTTCTATATATATCAATAAAAAGCAATATTATTAAATAAATAAATAAATATTTTGCTAATTCAATACATTTTAATTAATATTTTATATTAAAAAACATTTTTTTTGAGAATTTTTTTAAATAATTAAAAATTAAATTCATATTTCAAATAATAAATAAAAATAAATTATTTGTATTTAAAATATTTAATTTTTAAGCTTTAGTATTAAAATAATATATTTATTGCAATAGGACTTTATAGATTAAAAAACCAATGTTTTATAATTTTGCAAAAGCAAACAAATATAGTTTAGATATTTTAGAGTTAAATTGATCTTGCATACAATTTTTATTATTATTTGTAAATATGGCTAAATTATTCAACTATTCTACTGAATCAGTCCTTGCCAAACTGTTCATGAGTTCTAGCTTAATTCTTTTAGCTTATTATCTTTAATATTATATATAACTTTTTATGCTAATTTATTCTTGGAGAACAAATAAATCATGATTAAAAGTAAGAAAACATTGAAAAGCATACAAATTAGGTAATTAAATTCAGAAGTGTAAAATTCAGGTTAAAAAATATTAATTTATGCTTTTAATAAATTCCTTTAGAGAAAAAAATTTTGATTTTTACAAACTAAATCGAATCAATAGAAGAGTTAAAATTGAAAAACAGCTAAATTTTAAAGCTTATATAAAGATTTTTTATATTTGTTAATAAATACTAAATAACTTTACAGTTGTTTTGTATCTTGATTCGTATTATTCTAAAGAATAATTATAAAAAAATGATTTTGCTAATTTTAAGTTATCAATAAGAGTAAAATATTTGTTTTGAAATAGATAAAAATTGAACATTTTTAATGATCATGGATTCGTTTGAAGGGTCATCTTCTACTTTAACATTTAAAAATAGAAGATCAATTTAATAAATAAAAGAAAAGGTTTTCTATAATTTAATTTCAGGTTTTTTATTTAACCGGGTTCAAAAAATAACGCTTTTAATTATTCCGGGATTTATTTAAATCAATAATTAAAAAATGTTCATTTACAATTCAAATTTTATTTAAATCTATTTTTAAATTTGACTTTTTTAGCATATGAATGAAATGTATTTTAGAGTCTGTGGTAGTAGCTCCTCTCTCATCACCTATCTTCATCTAAAAATAAATATTTACATATATTTATTGTGACTGAATAGGAGCTTTTATTTTATTTAAGATATAAATAACAAAATAACTACATATTTTTTGAGATTTTATTATGTGAAAAATATATAAATAAATCAGTAAGCCAGCTAGAAAATTAGCTGGAAATAAAATCATATATATAGTTGTGTAAGATTTTGATTAATACTTAAGAAGACAAAATTTATTAATATTTTATCAGAATTGTAAATAATTAATAAACGAAAAATGTTATGATAGTGGTTTCTCAATATTAACAAAATTAAATATGAATTTAATTCAAAAAGCCATGAAAAAAGCAATTATTTTATGAAATAAACAATTATTATAGATAAAATATTATATTTTATTTTTGATTAATTTAGTATTTATAAAAAGGAAAATTATAGATTAATTTACGAAAAAAAATAAGTATATTATAGATAGATAGATATTGGGAGAAATATATTCAAAAAAGTTTTTAAAGAATGGAAAAATAAATAAAAAAAATTAAATTTTGAAAATTTTATCATAACGCTCAAAGATTGTTTTTAATTATCATAATTACCTGAATTATAGTTAAAAATTTTGTTATAATCTAAAATTTTTTTATAATTTCTAGAATAATTAATGAATAGAATTTGCATATAAATGGCTGAGAAGTATTAGGATTAATATTATTCTAATCTTTATTGATTCTTAATATTAAAGAAGTATATAAAATATATTTTATTTGTATTTTTTAATTTTTAAACAAAAAATAAATCAAGAAACAAACCATTTCATAGCTTTTAAATACTATTTTTATTACACTTTAATATAACACATTAATATTCTATTTTATTTTGCTTAAATCTTATATAGAGTCTATTTTATTGTTTATACTTTAATATTTTATTCTATTTTATAAAAACTTAATACAAAATATATAAATTTTATTTAAATTATATCTAAATAGTTCATTTTTTTATATAAATTTGAAAAAAAACGCTTAGTTTTTATCTTCATTATTATTTGTGTACAAAAATTTTATGATAAATTATTTAAAGTTAAAGTAAAATTTTTTAAAAAGTTAATTTAAAAAATTTAACAATTAAATGTTTCTAAAAATAGTAAGTTGACTAAAAAAATTATTAATATAAGTTCTATTTCAAATTTTAAAATAAAAATGCCTTTAAAACGTTTAATTTTTTTTGAATTCAAGATAAAATATAAACATACATTACATTATTATGAATACAATTGCAACGAAAGCATTAAATTTGTTTGACTTATTGCTTTTTGTATTATTCAAATAGAAAAAAAATTATGTTAAAAATTTTGTTTGAATATATAAAGACTTAAGTATAATATATTTAATGTTAAATTCAATTAATTACACCTTTTTAATCAAATGAACAAATTTTATTTTGATAAATTCTTAAGAAGACAAATTTAAATAATTTTTTTATAAGAAAAATTTTTAAATAATGCTCTACATGTTCTATAATATCTGCCTGGTATTCTTTCATTATCAAGAATGGTATTGAGCTAATTTTAACTAACGCTTTGATTTTAAGCTATTTCTTTATATTAATTTCAACAAATATTGTAACTTAATTGCTAAAACAGTTTTAAAAATACTTTTTATATAAATATTTATTTGACATTTTAAATATTTGTAAACATAATTTATCCAATCATAATAACACGTTTTGATATTATATGTTGTTCAATATTACACAAAAATGATTAAATAAAAATTAATTTTCGAATTACATATAGATTTTTCTTTTTTATTTTTTTAATCTCTAAATTGAAATGTTGACTGTCCAAAAATTTTTTTCATTTTTGAAACTTTAAAATAAAATCTATAATAAAAAGGAATAAATTTTATTCAAAATAATTTGAATCCATATTATTATTTTATTAATAAAATATTAATTTTAATTGGAAACATAGAAAATATTCAAATAATACTTTTAAGTTATAGAAACTATCTATTTGCTCTCATTTCTTACTTTACCTGTAATCAAAAAAAGCAAACAATTAATTTAATTTTTACCTGAAATTTTTATAAAGCTAATTAATTGACTATTTTTAGTTTAAAGTCACTAAAAATCAACCCGATTCAATATTAATTAATTTTTTATTTAATCTTTTCTATTGTTTTTATTTACATTTTACTAATAAGCTTCTTTACCGAAAATAAATTTCCTACATTAAAAAAATCTCCTTAACTCTTCTAAAAGGATTAAGTAGTGTCTATAATATCTCTTTCTTTTTTCATTTGTGAAGCAAATTTTAATGCAAAAAAAACTCCCCAAATTTTTTCTAAAAGCTTAGTCATATCTGTAATATCTATTTCTTTAAAGAAATATCAAAACCATAATAAATATGTTTACCTCTTATGACTTTTATGATAAATATTTTTAGATATCAATCGTATGCTAAATATATTTTCTTGTGATGAATTTTATGATAAATAACTTTTTTTTTTGTTCAAAATAAATAAGATTTTATTTTTACTATTGAATTTTTGGTTATATTTACCTCATTCTATCGAATTTATTTTTAATTAGCTATTCATTAAATATGTAAATAAATTTTTGAAAGCTAGCACCTACGCTACTGTTTCTTGATTTATTAGTATTTATTCTTAAATATATTAAAAACTATTTATCAAAAACATTTTTAAATGAAAGAATGAAAAATATTTGGAAACAATTGTTAAATTTTAGACATTTAGATTATCTTCAAAAAAAACATTTATATTGAAGGTATTTGAATTATTTATTTGGGTCGTATTATGTAATAAACATTTTGTTGATTTTATTATTGAATAAAATATATATATATTTTCTAAAATTTTGTGATTTTTTTAAATCAAGCAGAATTAAAATTGTTTTTTGTATATAAATCAATTTGTTAAAAAATAATTTATGCATTTAATTCAAATAAACTAACTATTCAAAGTAAAAAATTATATGTTTTCATTTTAATTTTTAAATAATGTATTAAATAAAATAATAAAAATTTTAATTTGTATACCCCCTTCACTTATTTGTCCTAAATTAAATTATGAGTCATTTTGCAAATTACCCTACTCTATAATTGATTTTTAGAATTTGGCGTGAATTAGATTTTCTCTAATTAATTAAGTCTTCTTTTAGTTTTCAATTTAAATAGTCTCAGGTATAAACCAATTAAAAAAAAAAAAAATTAAATTAACAAAAAAAATACAATTTAAATAACTTATCTAACAAAAATGAAAACAACTTCTCTAATATTTGTTTCTCTTACAATAATAGCATTGGTAAATGCTTGTGGAGATGCTAATGCTACAGCTGATGGTTCAAATGTTTGCTAATGCAATGCTGGTTACTATGGTACTTCTAGTGATGTTAACTCATCTGGCTCTTGTTAGTAATGTCCAACTGGCTCTACCTCTACTTTAGCAACCGGTCCTACTACTATCAGCTCCTGTACTTGTAGTGATACTAATGCTGTAATTAACAGTACAACTACTGCTTGCGTATGTAAGGCTAATTATTATGGTACACCAACTAACTCTGGTGCAAGTGGATGTAATTAATGCCCTACTGGTACTTCTTCAGCTGCAGGTTCAAGTGCAGTTTCCTCTTGTACATGTAATGATACTAACGCTGTCCTCAATAGTACAAATACTGCTTGTTAATGTAAGGCTAACTATTATGGTACACCAGCTAACTCTGGTGCAAGTGGATGTAATTAATGCCCAACTGGTACTTCATCAGCTGCAGGTTCAAGTGCAGTTTCCTCATGTGCATGTAATGATACTAACGCTGTCCTCAATGCTGCAAACACTGCTTGCGTATGTAAAGCTAATTATTATGGTACACCTACTAACTCTGGTGCTAGTGGATGTAATTAATGTCCAACTGGTTCTTCCTCAGCTCAAAATTCAAGTGCAGTTACTTCATGTACGTGTAATGATAGTAATGCTGTCCTGAATAGTGCAAACACTGCTTGCGGATGTAAGGCTAATTATTATGGTACACCAACTAACTCTGGTGCAAGTGGATGTAATTAATGCCCAACTGGTACTACTTCAGCTGCAGGTTCAAGTGCAGTTGCTTCATGTATGTGTAATGATAGTAATGCTGTCCTAAATAGTGCAAATACTGCTTGCTAATGTAAGGCTAACTATTATGGTACACCAACTAATTCTGGTGCTAGCGGATGCAATGCTTGTCCAACTGGAGCTTCTTCTTCTGCAGGTTCCACCTCTATTAGTTCATGTTCTTGCAGTGATGTTAATTCTTCCCTCAATAGTGGAAATACTGCTTGCTAATGTATAGCTAACTATTATGGTACACCTACTACTTCTGGAGCCAGTGGATGTGCTTAATGCCCTACTGGTACTACCTCTGCTGCTGGTTCAACTGCTATTTCTTCTTGCTCTTGCCCTGATACAAATGCTTCACTTAATGCTGCTACTCCTCCAGTTTGTTAATGTAATGCCAATTTCTATGGTACTCCTACTACCTCTGGTGCAAGTGGATGTACAGCTTGCCCAACAGGGTTAGTTGCTCCAGCTGGCTCTACTACAAACGTTTGTGCTGCTGCTGCTACCACCTCATCCACTTATATTTTACCAATCATTTATTTGCTATTTTGTTTGGTGGTACTTATTTGAAGAAAAATTAGACAATTACTAAAATAAACTATTACTAAAAAACAAATTTTTATCTGTTGGCTTTTATATTTTATTTTAAAGTGCTGATGATTTAAAAATTGTTTTAAATTTTAAATAATTTAATTTTGATTTTAATTTTAAATTAAAATAATTTTTCTTGAAGAAAATTATTAAAATTCTATTGATTAAAAAATTTGATATTTTTGGCTTTTAACAATAATTTTATATTAAATAATAAACAAGATATTTTATGAATTTTAATGTATTAATTAAATTCTTTAGATTTTAATGAAAAAAAATACTATTTTGAGTAAATTCCTTTAATATTTAATGATAAAAACTTAGAGCTTTGATTCAATTTAACTAATGGGAAACTATTAAAAAGGTATTTAATTATTTTTATTATTGAAAATTTTAAATGATCTAATGTTTTTAAAAAATAAATCAAATTCGAATTAAATAAATATATTTTTAAGGATCCTATATATATATATAAAAGCTAAAATTATATTGCTAATTGCAGTATTATTTACAAAAGTGAGATTATTAAGTTTAAATGAGATAATCTTAATAAATTAGAATATATTAGGTAGGTCTTTATATTAAATTAACTTAAATTCTTTTTGTCTGTTTACATATTATAATTTATAATGAAACTTTAATAAATATATACCACATCAATTTATATAAATAAAAATTTTTCTTATCAACTAAATCCTACGATAAAAAAAAGTTTTAGTTAGTAATAAGTTTTTTATAAAGAAATTCAAATATAAAGTTGTGAGAAATTGGGATGATATAGTTTATAAATTAATTTATAAAATATAAATAGCAATTAGATTTATAGTTTGAAAGTAATCGTTTCTTCACTTTATATTAAAATTTTACTTTTAATTGAGAAATAGTCATTTTTTAATTTACTAAAATATTAAAAACTATTGAAAAATAAGTTATGTTTAATCACTTAATACATAATAAAAAATTTATTATTCTTTAAATTACCTTTTAAAAATATTTAAAGATAAAGAACAAACTTTAAAATTAAATTTTAGAATATAATAAATTTCAAAAAAAATATTGAAATATCATAAATTAGTTACTCACAATTAAAGTATTTAGTTTCTATAAAATTTATTCTTTTAATATACCAAAAGTTAGACTGATTATTAAATAACATAATTAATTTCATTAATCCCCAAAAAGCTAAAAAGCTGATAACAAGATGAGAAAATTTCTAGAATATTTCTAAGAAATAATCTTGTTAAAACAAATGACAAAAAATTTTAAATAAATTTTGATATAAAATATTCAAGTAATACTTTTAATAGGTAATTATCATAATTGTTAAATTTAACTTTATCATCAAATTAAAAATTCATTAGCTATTAAAATTCAATTAATTATTTTTTAAAAATTACAAATTGTTTAATTGAGTTTATAATTATATTTAATAATGCTTGTTTTACACTATAAATTTAAGTAAATTGAATCATATAGAAATGTTTAGATAATATTTCGACCAAGTAAATGCACGAGTTAAAATATTTTAAATTAGTTTTATACTGAGAAAAAGTTAATATTTCAAAAATAAGAAATTTATTAATAATTTACAAAGTCATGTTTTTCTATTTTAAAATCACTCAATTAAAATATATATAAAAGCAATTTGTAATTATTACATGTGAAAATGTAAATAAGTTGCTGCTTATACTTTACCACTTTTTAGTAAATTTGTTAATAAATAAACAAATATCAAATTTAATTAAAACCACCAAAATTGAAGTAATAGTAATTAATTAGTTTTATACTTTTTGGGATTTAAGTGTGTGTGTAAAATAAATATATTGATTCAAAATTAGCTTCAATAAAAACAAATATTTTTATTAGAATATTTTGAAAATGTTTTTAATTATATAAAAAATTAGAAGAAACAAAGAAATTGATTTATATAAAATATTTATTTAAAAACAAGACATAAATGAATGTTGATTGCGAGTTAAAAGTTATTTTGTCAATTAAATTAATTCCTTTCTATTTATTAATAATTTTTTTGTCTTTTAATAATTTACTTTTGTAAAAATAAATAGTATTTGGTTATTTTGATAAGTGTAAATAAAAATTGAATTTAATTAATAATGTTAAGGTAAGTACACTTGTCATTGTAACTTAAAAAAAAAAGAAATTTCTTAATTTTTGCTTTAATTAATCATGAATTATCAGTAAAATTAAATGAATGTAAATATCATTTTAATTACACCTATAATTATAAGCAAATTATTTATTATTTTAACTTTCTAATAGTAGAAACAGCTCTAACTTTAAAAAAATAGCACCAAGTTTAAATGAATTCATAATTATTTTTAATAAATTTTTTCACAAAAAGCTAAAAACTAAAATCAACATTAAAATCTAATAATATATTTTTAAATATGGGAATTGAAGTTGAACAAGGCGCATTACCTGAGCCTATTAATTTTTCTCTTAATTATTGCAAATAAATGCTAAATGATGAAGATTTAGCAAATATTTTGCAGAAAAGATTTGAATTTGACTTAGCTCACTCTGTGTAGATAGTTTTATCGTAAATATTATTTATATATAAATAATTAATATTAGTTGATCAATTACCATTCCATTACTAATTTTTTAAACTCTAAAATAAAAAATATTTCATTTTTTATATTTGAAAGTTTATTTATTTTTTTGAAAATGAGATTTTTAATAAATATATAAAATTTATAATATAATATTTTTTTTTTCTTGCAGAAAAAACAATATTAGTGAAGCTGGATGTATTCTAATAGGCGAATTCTTGTCTTCTTTTAGAAGAATAAATTCCTTAACCTTAAATTTAGAGTAATTTGAATATAGTTCAATTATTATATCTAATTAATTCAATTATAAAAATAGAGATAACGTTTACATTGGATCTTCAATAAATTGTATATTTGATAGGATTACTAGCTTTAATAATACTTTGACTTGCTTAAGACTAAATTTTAAGTAGAATAAAATAGAATTTCCTAATTTAAAAATATAAATTTAATATAAAAACTAGTTATATCAACTTGACTGACAACGGACTTGAAAGCTTATCTTTAGCACTATGTTAATATGGAAACTTAAGATATCTTTCTTTAGGATTAATGTAATTACTTTTAAATTAATTTGAAGTAAATATCATAAATTTCTTTAATAAATAGGGCTAATAAAATATCTGACTCCTCTCTCGAATCATTTTCCAGATGTCTTAAGAATCTTAAGTCTATTACTTAACTTAATTTGAATTTAAGGTACTTAATATTTTACAGTAATTTATAGATTAACTTATAAAAAAAATAAAGCAAAAATTAAATCGAAGAAAGAGGTGTTAATACATTATTAAGCAGTATCGCTAAAATATAAAACATGAAATAACTCTCTCTTGACTTAAGGTAAATTAATATAGACAATTAAAAATTTAAATAATTTTATTAATTGTATTTATTTGAAAATAGACAGAATAATCTAAAGTGCTAAGGAATTAAATCAATTGCAGAAATTCTACCTTAACTAGTAAACATAGTAAGCTTAAATCTATAATTAAAGTAAAAATACATAATAATTACCTTATATTCATTTATTTATCTGATTTTTTGTTAATAAAAAAGTCGTAACAGAGCTAGCGAGAGTACTTTTTTAACTCTTTGTAAATAATTCAAACAAATGAAATATCTTAAACACCTTAAAATAAATTTACTGTAAATTTATCTTTTATTTTAATAAAATTAAAATGCCAATATTTTGAAATAGATTAAGCTAACTAAATAAAGAAGTACAGAAAAAAGCGAAGTAACAACTTATGAAATCTAAAAGATTAACAAATTTATCTATTTTTTGAACCCAAATACATTGATAAACAAAATAACAAATAACATCTATACCAATCAACTATCAGACTAATAACTACCTCACCTTTCTAATTTTAATTAAAAATTTCAAAAAAATTAATAAATATATTACATTATTTTAATTCATTCAATCACTATTATTATATATGTATTTTTACTTTTTTATTTATTTATTTATATTTCTTAGTATAATTGTTATTACTAATTTCTTACTAAAATTTTTTAATAAATAACAATCTCGACCATTATTTATATTAGATTATTGGAACAAAAATAATAGTATTATATTTTCATTTACATTATCAAAAATAACTAACAAAATTAATTATTTTTGTTTAAATTATATTAAATGTTGCATTTTAGAGCACTGTTTTGAAGGCATACTTAAAAATGAGAAATTTTAGTATCTTTTTCAATTTAGTAATATCTTATTGATAGATAGTATTTTATGCCTTCTAATTTTAATAGTGATAATTCTAGTTCTTACATCAAAATGTTGGAATGTCTATATACTTTATGAAGTTTTTACTCTTTTACGTCAGTAAATAAATGTATATTAATTTTATTACTGTAAATGTTAATTAATTATAATAATATATCAAAATAAAAAAAATTTCATAAATCTATTTTTAGTAACGCTAAAAAATATTTAAAGTATTTTTAAATGCATATTCTTAATTCTTTAATTTGTCTATTTTTTAAAGCCTATTTATATCCATAAAAAAATCTTTAAATTACTGCATTGATTTTTTGGTATTAGGTCTGTCTATCCTTAAATTAAAGTTAGGTACTATTAATTCATTACCACTAAAATTAAAAAATCATTTAAAAACATTCAGTTTACAAAATCTTTTGCAAGATATTGGTCTCTTTAAATTTTTATGCTAAAAGTAAATCTAATATGTCAAATGATTTAGTTTTATCAGCACAAATAAAAAATATTCTTATTTGCTATTCACATAAATCTTTTTTTTAATATTTATTTTTCAGTTTTTCTTTTAGGAAAATAGCAAATAAAGAGAGGGTTAGTCATAAAATATTTTTAATATAATGTTTTCTTCAAATTTCTTTAAGTATGTTTTGATCGATTTAATGAAACAAAGCCATGAATCTAATTGATTAATTAATTATTCCTAATCAAAATAAAATATTCAATCAAAATTAGCTATTTCAAATGTATTTAATTGATTCCTACCATTTTGAAAGAATTAAGCTAAGTAATATGAAAATTGCATCTTTTTTACATAATGAAATTTATTTTAAAGTGATTATATGGTAATATTTATTATTTTTAATCTTAATTATTCTTAATTCCTATTGTGAATTAGTAAAAAGTAAAAAATACAATTGATCTAGTTAATCATAGTAATTTTAATCTTTTAAATATTAGATATGGTTGGTTGGTTATAATTAATAAAAGATTATATTTTTATATGGTAATGATTATAACATCAAAAATACTAATATTATATAATTTATTTAGTTTTTTTTTATTATTATTTAAGCAGCAAATAATATTATAATTTTACTATTACTAAGATTAATATAAAATAGTGATACTATTCTACATTTTAATTTTTTTACTTAAGATAGGAAGGGATTATGTATGCAAAAAATTTTTTTTCTTCATATACTTAATAATAGGAAAAAGGATTTAAACAAATAAAAATACAAAATTTTTTTTGCTTTAATTTGCTCTTGTAGTTAGTTCTATTTATTGGATTATCATAAATTATTTATAATCTACAAAAAATAATAAGTTATTGTTAAAATTACATAAATGATTATTAATTTATTGCAAATATTTTATATATTAAGTGTATTATTTCTTATTACATACGCATATTCAGCTGATTGCTCACAGTAAGAATGTTAAAACTGCTCCAGTTCAAACCAATTTTAATGCTTAGGATGCAAATTTCCATTTTTATTTGATTAAAGTAGTTAGAGATGCACAAAATAGTGTGGAAGTAGAACATATTTAGAATTAAAAACAAATAGTTGCTAACCATGCTCTAGTTAGTATTGCAGCAGCTGTTCACAAACATAATGTTTTGCCTGCGATTAAGGGTTTTAATTAAACTAATACACCAACGTAAATTTTTAAATGATTCAAGCCATTTTAAATGGAAGTTTGATTTTAAATTAATTCAATTTATTCATATACAATAACAATTAGTAATGCAGATCTTAATGCCAGCAAGGGCAATATTATTATAAAGGATAGTGTATTGACAATTGTAATTAAATAGATTCAAATTATTCTTTTGATTTATCATCTAAAACATGTGCATAGCTTTAGAATTGCCCACAACTAACATTCAGTCCTATTACTTAGGATACTGGAGCTATTGTTTACTTTAATACTAGCATTGAAAAAGGTAAATTGATCTATCAAAAATCTAATTTATAATTAAATAGCAAACACACATCTACAATGTTAATAATTTAATGCGAATTTTATTTAAAAATAATTTTACTTATTAAATTAATATTTCTTTTTTTAAAATACAATTTTAAAGTAAAATTATGAAAAGATTGAATAACTGAAATAAATTATTTTTATTTTTTCTTTAAAAAAGAAAGAAATAAGTTAGTAGTAATTGATGAGTATGGTAAAGTAATTATAAAATCTATTCCTGAGCTAGAAATCATAACTTTCTATAGTGTTAACAATCTTCTAAACGTACTACTTAAATAGTAAATAAATGAATATAAAAAAATATTTCTTATTAAATAAAGATAGTTTAGTGTCAGGTGATTAGCGAAGGTCGCTAAAATTAATAAATTTCTTGCTTACTAGAGTCTCTTTTGCTGATAGTGTTTGATTTGTATTCAGGATATATAATTTAAATGAAGCAATTATTAAATTAATAAATTGGAGATGTATGGATTCAAGTAAATTCCACACTTACTGCTATATCTGCTTCTAATATAGTTTTTCAATACAATTTTCAGACAGATTAAATGGCAATAATTGATTAAAATTCTGATAATTTAAATAATATAGCTAGAGTAACAGATTACTTAAATAAAGGAGACCAATATATCCTTACAATAACATAAGAGAACAAAGTTTATTACTATGATTCTAATTACAAAAAAAGCTTACTGATTCAAGAAGATTAGAGCTTTAACATTAGTTCTCTTTATATAGCATATTAAACATGGGCTTTCTATTCAAATTAATATATCTATTTCTATGAAATTAATTTTTAATAAACTCCAGTGCTTTTATTAAACTAAACATATGCTTTTTAGATACAACTCATCTTAGTTTCTTAAGTAAATTTAGCATTTTAAAATTAATAAAAATTTTTAATTCTTTATCACCTCATTTCTCATAAATTAGATGCTTCAAATAAACTTCACTTAAATATTTTCTTCTTTCTAAATAATATTTTTACCTTTTTAAGTTTATTTTTTTTTAATGAGCAGTTTATTGAGGAATCATATTGAATTATTTATGCTATTTTAATATATTTTAAATTTGAAAAAATAAAAAAATTTTTGAATTGAATATATTTTTAATTTTAACAATAGTTTGTATTAGTTTTGGACTTGAAGAATAATCCGTTGTAAATGTTCTTAGTTTAAGGATTTTAAGATATAAAAGATGTTTCCTAGTTTATTCCATAGTAATTTTAAAATGTTAACTGTTCACTACAATAAAAGAATAATCTTTTCTTTGTTACAAAAGATGTCTTATTTATTTATGAAGTAATAAATTTGAACTTAATTATGAAAACAAAATTGGAGTTAAGAAATTAAGTGCCTTGCTAAGAAACATATTTTAAAGTAGTTAATAAAGAAGAAAAAAGCTATCTTATTAGTATTATTGGATAAGATTATATGGTGCAAGATTTATCAGTCTCCTTATAAAATGAAAAAACAACCTTCTATTCCTCCGAAAAAATAAACTTTTTCAAATAATAAACTTTGTTTTAACAAAGTTTTGTTGATTATTTCGATGCAGGTACCAGCAATTAAATCATAGAGCTAAAAGGGAGTGGAATGGCTTATCAATATGATCTTAGTTCTAGATAAATTGCTAAATCATTTTATTTTTGGAATAATTTTAATTATACAGATTAAAACGAAGTTTAAGGAAGAAAATTATATAATTTAATATCAGTTAAAGAGGAAGAAAAAATAATAATAACAGGTATGATTAATGGAGTGTTAGTTATCCAAGAAATGGATATATACACAAATAAAATTTTACTAGAAAATAGCTTTTAAGAAGTAGATATTCATTCTGACTAAATCAATTTTTTTAGTAGACCTTTTTACATCAAGAGTACTAAAACAGTTATTGTATATATTTACAATTTATATGGCGAATCACTGTATACTGAAACAAGACAATTACATATACTTTAATTTAGTTCTGAGCTCAAAAAGTATATTTACAAATACTCTATTAAAATGCTGTTAAGTGATGTTCAAGTCTCTCAAAAAACAGGCGATATAATTTGTTTTTATCTAGTTGATTTGTTTACAAACATCATATACGTTTTTAATGCGTATTAAAATGTAAAATTTTTTAATATTTTCATTACTTTAGCTTTAAAAATCTTTTGGTAATTAAATAAAAAAAGGCAGTCCCTGTTTTCAAGACAACATATTTTTACAATATGTGCTCAAAATAATTAGGTTTTTTTAATCTAAATCAAGATGGAATATTTTATTCTGATTTTTAGAAAGGGACTATGCTTTTATCGCTTAGCCCTTAATATAATATAAGTGTGGTTAGCTAAGATTAATATACATAGTCTTTATATATTTCCTAAAACAACAAATACAAAATTTACTTAACTCAACCTTATTCATAAGCTCAAATAGTTTCATTTGATAACAACTCTGTTTTACAAGTAATTTTTATAAATATTTATTGATAAATATAAATTTTGCTTTATTTTAAGACTTTCCAAACAGGTATCTATCTTATTGCGTACAAGTCTTTCGGAAATATAGTTACTGTAGCCACAAACACATACATCTTAGTGTGCTATGATGGAGATAAAAATATCTTAAGAGTATTAAACAACTCTCAATACGGCTAAAATCTTATTTCAAGATTACATAAATAAAATTAAATTATCTTTATAAACACAAAAATGGTAGTGTAAATTAATTTAGATGATGACAAGATTGAACTACAAAATGTAAATTATTTATATTTATTTTTACCACTCACCTTAAATTTAAATCTCATTTATAAACTTAATTAAAAATAGTATTTAAATAAAAAATTAAATATTTTGAATCTTTGTATTGAATATTAATAAAAATTTATTAAATAAAAAGATTTCTTAGAAACCTAAACTAACATTTTTAGATTATAATGATATTCAGATTGCTCGTGTTAATTCTAACTACTAATTGCAAGAAGTAACCAATTAAGAGAATATTTATTCATATAATTATGTGTAAGCTGATGATATTCTAACTACCAAAGTATTAAATTTATGGGAATTAGATCTGTAATTTAATCTCTACGATCAACAGATACGTGTTTTTAAGTATGATAAGGAAATAAAATAGATTAATTATCCATTTTAAATGAAAACAAATGATGGTTAAATAATTTAAGAAAGCTATCAATTTTATTTAAAATACGATAATACTGTATTTTACTATCCGTCTAAGAATTACTTTGTGATAATAAGTGGATGGGATATCATTTTTATTAAATTATCTTCTTTTGAGATTGTAAAATAAATTTATTTTTACCTCATCCAATACTGAGTTTGTTAAATTTATTTCATTTATTTTTAAACAAAAGCTCATGTCTTACACTTAAAAAGTGAATTATCTTAAAAATGTAGCGTATGACATAGATATAGGATATTTAGTTACGTTTGATGATTATCTTGATTGCTTCTTTGATCTAAAAGTAAATTTATTTATTAAAATATTTATTTTATTCTTATTTAATAACCAAAAACAGAATATTTCAAAGACTTGCTTAACTAATAACATTGTAATCGAAAAATCTTAACCTTTTGGAACATTAATATAAAAATCAAAGATGTTTGCTATATTTTACAGTAAAAATAACATTAGAGTTTACTCTCTACTTGAATAAGTTTATAAAGCAAACTTTTCTTAGAACTCTATCAAACCATATTCTATTTATTTTGCAAACAACGTAGATTAAATGATAGTTGCTGAATATATATCATAGAAATTCTTTATTCTTGATTTAAACACCTTTCAGTTACAAGCCTCTCTATTTCCTCCTTTTACTCAATAGACATTAGAAGAGCTTTACAAAGTATGTTAAAAAAATAAATAAATTTATGAATATTAAAAAAAACTAATTTAATAAAGTTCTACTTCTTTTAAGATCTCCAATCAGTTATGATACTAACTTCTTATAGCAACTAATTTATTATCTATGACATTTCAACTTAGACTCCTTAGAAATTAATTAACTTGCAATATGCATTTAACAATTAAGCCTAATTTGCTGTTGATGAAAATATGGGTATAGTCATATTTATAGACACTAAAAATTAAGTGGAGATTGTTTCATATTTAACCAATTAAATAATAAAAACCTATCAAGTAATTTTCAGAACAATTAAATAAAAAATTATAATTGATCTCTTATATTTATTTCTTATTTACTTACTTCCTTTCTATATACCACCCCTACGAATATTAAAGTTAAAAGAATTTAATTTAACAACAAAAAATTAATCTATTAAAAATTAAAAAAATTTTGGATAATTAATATTTTAATAGGTAGAAAGAAATAAATTTATTAAAATCTTATTTTTATTTTTATTTTAGTTGGCAGTTTATTAAAATGATGGCAACGCATATATAAAAGCTTTGATTTGGGATTTTTCAAAAAGAAAGTTACTAGTGAGCACTTATGACTTATTTTACATATTTGATTATGATAACGATATTTACCTATTAAAATACTAATTTAAAAGCTACGTGAAAAACGTTTACGTCAGCTATCAAAAAAACATGGTGTATGTGTCTGATTTTTAATAGCTTTCTGTGTATGACTATTAAATTTTTGGATCTAACTATTACTCTAATTTTCCTTAAACATTATCTCCTAGCATATTGATTGTCAATTAAAACCAGTATATTTTATTTGAAAACAGTTACTCAACTATTAAAAATATAGTAAGTGGTATAGTGAGAGATGTTTTAAACTATAACAATATGAATATTGGATATTTTTATTATAGCTTTTACGATGAAAACAAATAGTCATTTTATTTGATCACGTACAACTAATTTTATATTTATTAGATCACATAGGAAAAATTATAAATTTTGTACTTCGAGTATTTAGACTCATAAATAATAACTTTATTAAGTGATTCAAGTAATTAGTTGCAGTTTATTACTCAAAAACAATCTTTTTATTCTTTAAAAAAGAATTAACAATACCCAAAACTTGTTATTCTTTTTGAGATAGAAAATGGTGTTGGAAATTCTTTAAATATCAATGATAATATTTTGATTTACAGCTCAATTAAATATCCAAACCAGTGGAATAAAATAGACTTTTAAGGGAATCCTTAATCTTCAATTTAACCAAAAATAGATAAAAATTTTATATCGCTTAATTAAACAGAATAAGTTTTATAAATACTTAAAATAGATAACACTACGGATTTACTAATCCTTACAAATAACCAGCTTTAGATATTTAATATAGAGAAGGGTATTTAGAAATAAATTCTAAATTCATTTAGTAAATAATCTAAAATATATTACGATTTATAATTTTCTAGAATTTTTCAAGTCGATAGAAAATTTGGCACTAATGTTTATGATATGGATTTAAAAATTATTTAACAAAATTTAGCGTCTCCAGGAACAAAGATCATCATTTAAGATCAATTTGTTTACATTTTTTCTTTTAATGCAGTAAACATTTACTTGAGGGATGATCTTAAACTACTTTCATCAATAAACAACTTTGACAACTCGCTATCATTAACCAATATCAAATATTCTGGTTATGATTAAATATTTATCTTTTATTTTGACAAAAAAATAAGTTTTTATGATGTCTCTCCTTTCTACATAGCATACGAAAAAGACTAGCTTTTAGTTTCTAATTACACTATACTTTCATAAAATATCACATAAATAAACTCTAAAATAATCAGGATAGACTTAAGCTTAGTAACTCAAAAAGGTATTTTGAGTTATAGAACAGACATTTATTTATAAAAAAAATAACAGAAATATTGTTCAGCATCATTTGAAATTCAAGCAAGCTAAAATTAAAATTTAATACAATAATAATAAAATCACTACCTGAATTTAATTAGCAAGAAAGGATTGTACATATAAAATATCAATATTTAATTAAATATTTAACCAGATTAAGCTGCAAATTTAATTTTCCCATACAATAGTTCTAATGCTATAGCCACAAATAATTCGTTGTTCATATAATCATCAGATTTGAATAATAAGATATATTTATAAAACCAAGACCAAAGTGGTTAGTATGCTGTATTGCTTCAGCTCTTTAAATTTCATTTATCACTTTCAAAACTAAAGAGCTAATAATACTTTTTTGATACTTTTTGGTTTTAGAAATTAAAAATATTAAATTTGATAAATATCTAACTTTCTGATTTGGATAACAAGCAAATTATCTTCTAAAATTTAGAGGTTTTATACATAAAAAATCTACTTATTAATCAGGAAGAGACCACTTTGAATACATCAAATACTAGTTCAGTAATTAAATTCAGCAATTTGCAAAATGTTAACATATTGAATTTCACAATATCTCAAAGTCAATTCAATAACAACAAAATTATTTTAGAATTTTTGAATGTAAATAATGTCACTATAAATATATTTTAAATTTTGAATAGTTCATTTAAAAACCCTTTAATAAGTTCAAGTGTCAATAAAATATTTAGCTTTTAGCAAGTTGGTTATTTGTCAATTAACTAGATCATTTTAACAGGAAACACGTTTGAAAATTAGTAAATTATTCAAATGAGTTAAGTCAGCTAGGTAGACATTTAAAATGGTTAATTTACTAGCAATACCTGGGAATTCAATATCACTTCGCTTTAATTCGGAATTCTGTTTAATGCAGCAGATATATCTATTATTACAATGAATTAAATGGGCTTTTTTCAAAATACAATTTCTTCACAATTTTCTCAGCCTTTGCTCAACTTTATAAACATCAACAAAAATTTATCTTTGAACTCGTTTAATTTTAGCAAATTTGAAATTAGTCATACTTAGAAGACGAATAGCTATGATTTCTTTTTATTGGAGTGTTAAGGAATTAAATATGCTTAAATATCGAAAATCCATATCACTGGTTCTCATTAAGTAGGGTTTATTAGTTTAAGCAACTATTCAAACGAAGAAGGGAATATCATTTAAAATTAAATGATTAATATTAATCAGTACACTCATTAAAGCATTTAAATCAACTAGCACATACTGTCTATAAAAGCTATGCAATTAAATTTAACTTAGTGCTTATTTGAGAGCATATCTAGCCAACAAACCAAACTAGATTCTAGTCTTATTCAAATTTAAGTAGACAAAAAACTTGTAGTTAACTAAATGGTGGTTAAAAACATCCAACTTAATTAGAATAACTTTGCTTAAATTCTGTAGTCTAATTTTGTTTTGATACAAAATTCATTTTTTTATGGCTTGTAAACTGAAAACAGTTGTACTGTATTTAAATTTATTTAAATCAACTAACTTGAGCTCTTAAATAATAACTTCGAAAGTAGTAAATCTTATCTAGATGCAGGGTCGGTTATGATTAGCGATGTCACATCTGCTATTATAAATGGGTGCAACTTTATTGAGAACTCTTCTGAAACTGGTTATGGAGGAGCGTTGTACTGCTTGAACAGCGTAATTGACTAATTCAACAATAACAATTTCACTAAAAATGTTGCAGATGAAGGTTCTGGAGGTGCATTCTTTTTAGATAATTGCGATATCTTAGAAATGGAAGACAATACCTTATCTCAAAACACAGCTTTGATAGGAGGAGGAACTAGATATGTGAATAAATAACCTAAAGTCTTTTCTATGCAAAATTACTAATAAAGACTCTTGAAGCTAAGCTCTAATAAATTTGACGAAAATCAGGCTAAACTCTATGGGTAAAATATAGGTTCTTATCCAGTTTACATGGATGTAAAGAATACTTTCTAAGATGATAATAGAAGAGATATCCCTCTAATTTAAAATGTACAAAGTGGAAATACTTCTAATCCAATAATTGTTAGATTGATTGATGAAGAGATGAGAGAAATAAAGTTTTTCAAGCAAAGTGAGGTTCATCTTATTAATCCTAGAATATAGTAGGAGTATTAAAACTATCTGTTATCAATAGAAAGTTCAGATGTTGGCTTGCAAGGAGACTTAGTGCAAAAATATGATTTTGAAAGGTTTGGGTTTATTTTCAATGTGACTTATTCTTATAAGCCTAACAATAGCTCCTAGATATTAATTAAAAGCATTTCTAAATTACCAACTCTTGACTCTAATTCTTTAAATTTTAACAACTAATTGCATCAAATTTAACTTAACCTCAAATTTAGATAGTGCTAAAAGGGTGAAGTAATTTAACACTTTAATAATTTCTAACTGTGCTATAAATGCTAAAGAGGTATTTTAGTATTTTTTAAATAATATTTTTTCAAATTAAATTAATTCTAAAAGGTTTTTATTCGTTGGAAGATCCACACCTAAAGCCGAATTTACAATGTTAAAAATGCCCTGAAGGCTCATTAGACTGCTATTCTAATGTCATCTAATTGTAAAATGGTTATTGGAGAATAAATGAAGATTCTGACATTTTAGTTTAATGTAAAAATTCTTAATATTGCAAGCCAGAAGACTCTGATAATGTAAACGGATGTGCAAGAGGTCACTTTGGAGTCCTTTGTGATTCTTGTGATTTAAATGGACAAGTTTGGGGATAGCCTTATGGAAGAAGCTATGATGGAAGTGTGTGCTAAGTTTGTTCTAATTAATTCTTATCTTTATCAATTGGAATTCTTACTTTTTTGTTCTTTTTTATTGTGGTTTACCTTCTATTTTAGGCATAAAAATAATACGTTTATTTGCAAAGACAAATGAGTTGGTATTATTTAAGAAAACTAGGTTTTTTAATTCTCCATGACAACGAAATAAAGCCTATGGCTACTTATATAAAAATATTAGTAAATTATTTTCAATTTTTATCTCTGCTAAACAGCTTTGGAATAACTACGATTGATTATCTGTCATTCTTTTAGCTAAGTGGTGGAGATCCACTGCAATTCACAATGTATAATTTGGATTGTGCCTATAGCTATTTTATAAGTTACTTGCCTCTCTATGGCTTCAGAGTTGTTTGGGCAAACGTCCAAGTAATTATAATTTATTTTGCAGTACAAATATTTAACTTGATATACAGCTTATTTTCATCTCAAAGATTTTCTATTTCTACATCATCTCTCACTCTGGTTTATCTCTTTTACAGTTCCTCAATGATAAAAATTTTAACTCAGTCAGCCTCTTGCTCGCTTATTTCTGGTTAATATTACATTTAATTAGAACTTAATCACTAATGCTACACATCCGAACATATAAACTTACTATAAAAAATAGTGGTTCCTCTTCTGTTTCTTTGGTTTTTAATAATCCCTTTAATATTTTTATCTATTCTGATTAAAAGCAAAAGAAATTTAAAAAATGTGAACACCATTAATTAATATGGCTACCTCTATCAAGTATTTATTAATAATTTATTAATTTTAAGAAATAAATTAACTTTTATCAATAGGATTACAAGCCTGAATTTTTCTACTGGGACATAGCAAGAAATCAGTTTAGAGCTCTACTTGTTATAATTTTAAACATTTTGAATATTTCTACTTACTTAAAAGCTCAATTGCTTTTAATCTTTGTTTACTTTTATCTTAAAATTTAGTCTAAAGTAAAGCCATATTTGATAAGCTAATTTAACTATCTTGATAAAATTTCTAGCAAACTACTAATTTTGAGCATACTCATCATATCAGCCTCTTATTAGAACCAGAATAGCCATCTTTAATATATTTTTCAGATAATTTTCCTTTCTTTAAACGTTTCTTACATTATACTTTTTATTCTCTTGGTTTAAGCTCAACCAGTTTCTATAAATTAAAAATCTATCGATTTCAACTAAAAAATTTATTTATTTTTAGCAAAAATATTTCCAAAATAAATATTTCTTTCACATTACAAAAGCAGTAATTCTGATAGAATGAATTACCTTTGGAAAAAAGTTAAAAATTCAATTAAAAAAATTATTTAAAAAGAGCCTAAATAGAAAAGTTCTTCATAACTTAGCATAAGTTAGTTTAGGATACTCACTATGGGGTCATAGAAATCTCTACTAAAATCACAAACTAAATTAAGAACTAAGAGCAAAAAGCTTAGTGTTAAATTTGATTGAGTAAAACCATGTAAAATAAATATCTTATTTTGACTAAAAAGACAATAAAAAATTGACTGAATAAAAGATAGTTGTGAAAGAAATTCTTCAATGCAATCGTTCATAACTTTTTTGTTGTTATAAATAAATTAAACATATAATATTTATTGTTTTACTTCTTAAAAACTTATTAATTTTGTTAGTTTATATTTAAATATTATTCCTTAAAATTCATCAATTCAAATGCTTATGTAAAATAATTTGAAATAATGTGAATTAAAAATATGTTAATCAAAACTATTTTTTAAATTTGAAGTTTTTTTTTAAAAAAAAGCAAAATTAAATTTTAAATACATCTACAAAAAAACAAAAAAAATACAAATAGATAAATATATTTATTCAAGTAATAATCAAAGTTAAAACTTTTTGCTTAATTTTATTAGCATTTATTTTTTTAGAATTTTTTACCTATATTAAATGGAAATCAAAAATCAAGATATTCATCCAGCTCTTTAGTATTTAAGAAAATGCCATTGTTTTCATAACATGATAGGTGTTAATTTATAAATTACCTCTACTCTTAACTATTTCTAGGAATACTATTGTTTATTGTATCACTTCCATTGGCTTAAGCCATATCACCAAACTTTACACCATCTGTATTTGCAAGAGATGAAAATTAATTTACATTATTTTGGGAGAATAGCGAATTACTAAAATTATTTAAATTATTCTGTTGCTATTCTATTTTAGCTTTACTTCCAAAATCACTTATGCTAAGATTCTATTTTTAATCTTTTTGAGTGAGGTTTTTATCAAAGAAATTTGTAGTTAGAGTTGAGCTACCAAAAAGACCTGATTATTAAATTTGTGATATTTGAGTGGAGGTAGCAAATATATTAGTTGAACCACTAAATAAAGTTTTATCTGCACTTTACTTTTATTGTTGTGAATTACTTAAATTGTTTGTAGTCTGTTAAAGTTGTTATGATTAGCTTTAATTTAACTTATTTGAAAAATCCAATAAAGATGGAGTAGTCTTAGGATCTGAACTTAAGCCTTTGAATAGTTGAATTTTACCACCGTTATTAATTTTTGAAGCCTCTGAATTTTTATTTTATGGTTGATTAACAAGAGTTTTATTTTTTTCACAACAATTGCAAATTTAATTATCTGAATTTGAAGATTCTGTCTAAGTTGTTTTATTATTTTCCTCAAGTTTCTCTAGCTCTGCTTTCTTTTATAATACAATTTTTTCCTACTCTTCTTTTTGGAGTTTCTCTGCTTCCTCCTTCTCCCTTTGAGCTCTTTCTTATTCTTCCTTTTCTTTTTGAATTCTCTCCTTCTCTAATCTTTCTTACTCTAATTTCTTTTCATAGGCTATTTATGAAAGCTTTTGATTTATTTATTCCAAGAAATCATAGAGTCTTTGTGCCTAAAATATTTAATTAATTAAGCTAAATAATTCAATTTTATTATTTATTACCTAAGTGTAATAATCCTATAAATTAATAGTTTATCATAATTGATGATCCAAACCAATAACTCAATAATTTCAATATACTTCCTAAATTATATTAAAATAAAATGTTTATATCCTAAAAAAGTTAACCACTTAAATTACTTGCTTTGAAATGTTAAAACTGATAAGATATTTGTCAATTCCTATATCAAACTTACTTTCTAAATTTTTATTAAATTTAATCTAAAATTTATTTACTAAAATAACTTACTGCCTGTATAAATAAAGTCCTTTTTTATAACAATTACCAATCGAACAAAGCCAAATTTACATACTATTAAAATAAGTATAAATATTTTTTATATTTGGAATCTGATAAGATAAATTACTCTCTAATTTTTTTATTTGTTTCAGCATTAAAGAAATAAGTATTGTAATTTACGTCCTGAATATTTTTATAAAATAAATTTAACATTTAATTAAATTAATATTATCTGTAGTTATTAAAAGGTTAATTTAATTTACTTCAAATATAAAATATAAGCAAATGGAATTAATTAAATTAATTATTTAAATAACTTACTTGCTACTGTTTAAGATCAAAATAGTTAAAATTATGATCATATTTTCTAATTTTCTTACAGGCTACAACATAATTAAAAATTTATTCAACTAATTGATTATTCTTTTTCTGAATTAAATTCATACCTTGAACTTTTTGTTTAAATTTATTAAATTTTATTTAAATAACTTTAAAAAATAAAATAAAAGTAGTTACTTCCTAATATTTTTATCAAAACTTTGTTAAACATCAATATTTATTTTGTTGAAATTTTACTATCTTCAATTGAAAATAATTTAGTTGATCATTCTTTGAGAAAAATCTTTAAATTTTACTGGCTTTTAAATTGATAAAATGATTAACTTGTCAATTTATTTCTTTAATTAGAGTTTACTCGCTAATTTAATAAAAATAAGTTTAATCTTGTATGAAATTATTTCAAGGTTTAAATTACTGTCTTTTTTATAAACATTCAGTTATTAAAACAAATGGATGATGGATCGATATTTCAATTAATTACTCCCTTTATTAAAATAAATCAATATCAAATAACTTTGTTGTGTTAGAAATATCAATTTTACCTCCTTTGGATTATTTTCAAAATAAATTTAGATTGAGTTTCAAAATAAAACTTACTCCCTATAAAATATAAGTTATTTTAATCAATCAATTTAAAAAATAAATTAGATACTCTCTATTTTTTAAATTAAATAAATAAATTATTTATTTATTTTATTGCTTCTGCTTCTTAAAATTAATCAAATTACGAACTATTTTTTAAATTAAAATTTAAAAAAATTGGTGAGTAAATATTATTTTTTTAGTATTTACTGTCTATTCATTAATAACGTTTGATAAATAAATTTGATGCAATAGATCTCCAAATTAACTTACGTACTTGTTTTATACAAATAACATGTTTAAGTTTATTTTTATTTCTTCATAAAATATTACTGTTTTTTCCTTTTATCAGTTAAAAGGTTAAATGAATCTAGCTATCATTTTAGTATTGAAAATACCTCCTAAATATTTTTTTAAATAGGTTTATTAAAAAATAAATAATAAAAACTAAATAATTAATTACTTCCTAAATATTTTTAAAAATGATTGTTTTAGATGCCTTTTTGTAAACTTATTTATTTATTTATTTAATTACCCCCTTATTTAAATGTTTCAATATAATGTGTTAAATTATTTTATATTGATAACATTTTTATTTTACTATCTTTTAAATGCAGGATTGATTTTATTTTAAATTTATCTTAAATATCTTATATTAATTTACAGCCTTTTTTAAAAAGTATTTATTTAATTTCTAATAAATCTGAAATGAAATAAGTATCTACAGCCTTTTTTATTAAAAGAAAGTTAAATTTAGCTAATTTTTCTAAAAGTAAAATGAAAAATATTACGTACTACCAGATGTTAAAATATTTTAATCAATATCTGACTTAAATAATATTAAATCTTACAAACTATTTATTTTAAAATAAGATCCAAATATAAACTCTCAATTTGAATTTTTATTACTGCCTATTTTTTTTTCATTTTTTGAAAAAAAAGCTTTCATCGATATTTTCCAATTAAAAAATAAATTACTCCCTTTTTTAGTAAAATTAAAATATTTAAATAACATCAAAGAAATAATTAAATTCTATTTACTTTCTATTTATTTATTATTATTTTATCTTATAAAATACTTTTCTTTCAACTTTAATTTACCTCCTGTATTATTTAATGTAAACTGTTAAATAGAACATATTAATTTTTAATTTACATTCTATTTTTTTTAATAAAAATTAATCATTTGTATAAACAATATTTGTTATCTCTTATTGTGATTACCGCCTATTTATTTTTAAAATATTTTTCTTAAATTAGTAGAAGTAAAATTTATCTTTCTTACTTTCTATATTATTAAGTTTTATATTAATTTTCTAATAAAGCATGATTTTATCTTACATCCTTTTCATTTTAGTTGTTTAATAAATAAATTTAATCAAATATTTATCATCTAATTAGCCATTTAAATTAGCTAACAAATCAATCAATGTTTACTTCCTATGATTTTTATTTAAGATGTTAATTTCATTTCGTAAAACAATAAAATTTACTATCTAATTTTCCTATTTTTTTAAATTTTTTATTAAAAATTCATCAAGTATGATGCCAAACAAATATTTTACGAAACTTGTCCACTATTAATTTAGAAAATAAATATAAATAAATCATTTAATTTGTTTTAAACAACCTTGAAGTCCAGTTTTAATATCTCTAAGAAACTATTTGCTTTTTCTAATGCATAGTTTCTTATTTGATCTTCATCAAGCTATTTAAAGTTTTTCATAATTAATAATTGCCACTTTACATTTTAATTTGATTACATTTTTTACTATTTTTAATCTTAAAACAAATTATTAAATTTTAAGTCAAACTCAATTTAAATATTACATAAAAGTTTAATAAATATTTCATCTTATTTTAATCCTTTCATTTATAATTACTCAATTCTTCCACTTCTATGAATGTGCAGAAATCTTTTTTGTTATTTCTAACATCTGACAAAAATTCCATGTGACAAATCTTATCCTGCAAATTCTTAATTTCTCCATTTAAACCCTCTATTTATTCTTGAAGATCATTTTTTGCTTATAAATACTCGTTCTATGTTTCCTCAACTGTATATTAAAATAATTTGCTATTTTTTAAGACATATGTGGTATCCAACCATTCTTTATTCTCCTCTAATATTTCTTTCAAAGGTTTTCTGTATATTTTAAAAAGAATTAAGAATATTCAATATTAATTTCATTAAAAATACAATAAAATAGGGGAAAATTGATTGCCACTAACTTATGTAAATTCTATTGATTCCTTCAAACTGTCATTAATTGTTGTGATGTCTCCAGCAAATACTTGTGTGCTTTCTAAACCTATATTTATATATTATGAAAAAATACCTTTTAAAATGCATAGAGCATCTTAGACTGAGATTCTTTCTTCAGGATCGAACTTTGTCAAATCATAAACCAATCTTTCCAGTAAATACCTAAATCTAAATCCATTAAGTTCATTTTCCAAAATCACTTTCTTTTCTTAAAATACTTTTTTTAGCTTTTCTTCAAATGACTTTTCTCCAGTAATTAGCATTCTGTATATTAACATTCCTAAATTTATGATTTTTATTAAATTTCTATCTTTAATTTCTTCTTGAATGAACCTTATTTACCTAATGAAAACGATTCTCTCTATATTTTTAGTTAAATAAAAATCATTACTCTACTAAAAGATAATTTAAAAATACTTTTTCTATGTTTATCTCTCTTTGATTCTAATCAAATTCTACTGATTCTGGAGCTTAATATGGAGAGTTACCAATCTTTTATTTATGATTGAAATGTTATAGCTTCTTAAAGATTAATTAATTTTGTTTACAACGACTTTGGATTCAAGACTATTCTATACTTCTAATACAAATTTGCCTTTTAATTTCAAAAAGTAAATAACTCTTTTTCAAAAGAGAAGTTAAAATTAAATACTAATTAAAGCATTTCCAAATTAATCAATAAGAATATTTTCTGGCTTTAAATCTAAAACTGGACAATTTTGGACTTAAGCATCGTATAATCCTTATGCAATATTCATTGAATACTTAATTACAGCTATTTCACTAAATTTATCTTTATTATCTGCCATCAAATGCTGCAAGGTTTCTATAAATAATAAAAATATTGAATTAATTAAAATAAAAGTCTTTTTAATTTACTTTAACACTCTTAAAATACCAAGTAAGCGAATTGTCCTCCCTACTTTGTATGATCTGTAGGTATTAACTTAACTATGTTTGAAGACTAAGAGCACTTTTTAAAGTATTCTTCCTCTTATTTGATTTAGTTTTCTACCTCTTAATTACTTAACTAATTATATTTTGTTCTAACACACTTAATGACACTTCTTAATTGATTTTGTGTGTTCAAGGCTCTTACAACAAAAGTTTAGATTCCAGCAGATATTAAACTAATACTTTAATAACCCATTTTTTCTAAATCATTTATTATGTCAGGTCTGTTTTTTTCAAACATCATGATAGTTGCTAAATTATTCTATTTATAGTTAATTGCATCTTCGTCTTTGTATTCAGAAACTAAATTTTAATATTTTGTATTTAGTTATTTAGAATAATTAAAATAAGCCAAATTTTAGTTTATTTTAATCTTAGAATAAATTTAACTAAAGACTATAAAATTTATGTCTATTAAGTCAAAATATTTTAGTAAATAGCTTATTTAAGTCTTAAAAAATGAAAATTTCAATAGCTATTTTTGTAAATTAAAGCATTTATTTATTTTTGACTAGTTTTAAGCGTATAAAATCAAAAATTATCAATTAATATCTTTAATTATAGTATCAATGGCGCAATTAGCTAATATACTTTCTAATTAATGAACCCTAGGATGAATCAAATCTTTTAAAATTTAAATAAAATGTGATATGTAATATCCATCAAATTTCAGATTAAATTTTGGTCAATTTAGGCTTTTCTTATTGTTATTTGCTGTTTATTGAACTTAGTTGAATTATTGTAAATTATTTATTTATTCCTAATTAATAAAATGAGCAAAATATTTATCTATACTTTTTTTGGCAAAACTGTAGCTTGAAGGCTTAAAATTTAAAGCAGCAAGCTTTTGCTAATAGATTTCTTAGTCTTAGAGATACTCTACAAGCTCTCTCTAGAGAGAAGGATCTACCTAATTAAAGTTTTTCATTTTTATAAAATAATTATGGCACTATTTTTGTTTTCACTTAATTATGATCTAATAGAACTATTTATTTTAGTAAAGATATTATCTAATATTTATATGTGTTTTGTAAATCACTATCAATTTATTTAGTAGATGTATTCAATAGATAGAGCAAGCAACTTTTAAAAATATTTTTATTTAAATTATCTCAGTTTGTATCTTAAAATCAATTAGATTATAAATCTAAAACCATAAATTGTTCTTTAAGATTTATTTAAAATTGTTTTATTCAAAAAATAATTCTTTAATATTAAAATAAAAATACACTTATATCTTTGTTAAAATAAAAAGTTATTAAAATAAAATATTTATTTGATTTTTTCATTTCTTTGACAATAATTTAAATAAATAATTTATATTTAGGTCATACAAAAATTATATATTATGTTATACATTTAAGTATTTATTCTGATCTTTATTTTAAAAATTATTTACTGAGAGATCGATGTATTAAATTGAGTATAAAAAAGAGTTATCATTTATTTTTCTCATACTACTAACTTTAGAGATCATCAAATTACATATTAGAATACATATTCAATATAAATTTTAACTGGCGAATAATACTTATTAAAAAAATATAAATATAAAAAATTAAAAATTAATGAAAAGTAAAAATTTTTTTTCATCTTTTTTTGTGATTTTTTATCAAGCATTTGTATAAAGGAAATAAGGTATTAACTAGATATTTATAAAGATAATTTCAATTATATTTAAACTCTTTAATTTGAAAATAATTTATTTTAATCTTTATTAAAAATGTTTTAAATAATTTAAATCTTTATTGTAAATAAATATTTGCTTCTAAAAGTAAATGAATAAAATACTATTGAATTTATAAAGAAAAAAACTATCTAATAAATTTTATTAATTTGATGTGATTAAAAAAAATAAAATTAGGTTTTTAGTCTATCAACTCAAATAACCAGCCTACCTATTTGATTTTTTTTGTTTCTTCAATATAAAAGCAAGCCAGCTGTAATCGATTGGTTTATGTTTTATAAAGTCATGATCATAAATCAAAATTTTATAATTAATAATATAAATAAATAAATAAATAATTATTCGATTAAAAAAACATAAATCAACAAAAATTGATAAAATCTTGATTAAATAAATAAACACAGTAATAATGAGATTGTTAATTATCTGTTTTTTATCTGCTATAGCAGCAATAAATTGTAAAGTGATATCATTTTCTACTGGAAATTCTTGTGATTAATCTAAATGTCCTCAGTCTAATTGGATTTTTAACAATACGATATATTCTTATTCATGCCCTTAGCATGGTTTAAGATATAGTTCTTCATTTAGATTCACTAGCAGCGGCTATATATTAGATTTTTATGAATTGAATTCTGAAAAAATAATGAGCATTCCCCTAAAATATAATTAAAATGTAAATTAAAATGGACTTTAGTTCATTGGATAAATGTAAAATAATATGCAAATAGCTGTATTGAATTGCACATATAATATCTCCAAGCAATACACTAAACTTTGTTTAGATAACGAGCTTGTAATTGGTAAACTTATTGATAATGCTTTTCATCAAAGTTGTGGCTATGGACTGAATAAATTTTAAAAAATTTTAGAAAATATATGAAATTTTTAGAAGGAAAGAGAGCGAAGAGTTGATTAATTGAATCTATCTATCTATCTATCTATCTATCTATCTATCTAACTTACATTATATTTTAGTACATTACTTATATATATTTATATAAATCTTTTATGTTGATTGGTGCTTTTAATTTATTTGATCTATCATAATAATTTAAATTTTGGTAGGATTTTTATAGAGTTATTTTAAATTGATTATTTTTAATAGAACATTGAATAAAAATAATTAATAATAATCGTCATCCAATTATTCTAGTTAACGGAACTATAGCATTTTTTTAACTAGCATTTAAATCATGTTAAAATTAATTCTGAATATTAATCAATATTTATCTCACCATGACATTTATTTTAGCTCTAAAAAATTCTGAATAATTAAATTACAACAATATAAAAATAAAAACAATGCTTATTGCAAATCTTTTAAGATTAAAAAATATTCTCAAATTTAATGTAAAATAAATAGTATTCTATTATTGTTATAATCAATCCCGCAATTTAATAATAAATTATGAGTAAGTACTTTTTTAGAATATTTTAAAAGAAATTAAATTATTTGTTTTTATAAATATATTTTAAAAAGAATATTTAATATTAAGTAATTTGAAATTTACTTACAATCAGTTAAGAATTATTTAAAAATAAATTATTTTTTAACAAATTTATGTATAATCATGATTATTAAAATAATTATTAAAGTTTAAATATATTTATTTTTTTTAATTTCTAAATATTCTTTTTAGAAGGCGATAATACTCTTACCTAAATCTTGTGATTACTAATTTTAATAGAGCTAAATGTATGTGATCATGTGTTTTTTGGTATATAATGTCTATAGATTGGTTTTAAGTATTTCAACCAAAGAACATACAAAAAGTCTTTTAATAGAATTTTCTTCTTTTTCAAATTTTAATTAAATAATAAAAGAAATATCTATTGTTTTTTTTTAGAAGATTATTTGCTTAAGAATAAATTTTTAAGTTACAAAAATAATAAATTTACTTTTTTTTCTATTATATTTAGCAAAAGTAATTGCATCCAGTTAATAAATACACATTTAAGAGTATTTAGCTGATATTTTAAAAAAAATATTTATTTTTTTTATTAAAATTTATTCAAAATTCTATTAATTTTTTTTAGGATTTATTTTATTAAAATTAGTTCAATATTAGGTAGTTAATTTTATAATTTTATAACTATATATTGTTTGCTATGTATGATATTTTATTTTCCTTAATACTAAGAATTTACACAGTTAAAATATTTTAGTTTAAAAAAAATCACAATAACTTTTTTTTTACATTTGTCAATATATAAAAAATGTTTGTATATTGTAGACGCTTCTAACATTAATAATTTTTTAATTATCTAAAATCTTTGAAGGGCTCAGTGGTGCAGCTGGTAAGCATGCTCGATTTATCGGCAAGCCTCTTACCTAAAAAAGTGTGTCGAGAGACAGAGGTTCGAACCCTCTCTGAGCTACTTTTTTAATTTTTTTTATTTTACAAAATTTTTTAACTTTAACAATTATTAAAAAATGAAATTATTTTAACCACCATAATTAATTAGTGAATATGATAAAAATATCAACAAACATTAGCTTGCTTATTTTTTAGTGTATCATCCAACATAATAGATCAGACTAAATAAATATCCAGCAAATAATTTAGTAAAAGTAAAGGATTTTTTGAAAATATCTTCTAATCATAAATACTATTCAAACCCTTAAATTAATAACTTAAAATTTTGAATAGCTTTTATTGTTTTTTGATAATATAAAATCAATATAAATTTGAGTGCTCTCTTTTTTACATTTGTCAATATATATTTTTTTTATATTTCGTAGACACCTCTAACATTAATAATTTTTTTATATTTTGTAGACACTTCTAACATTAATAATTTTTTAATTATCTAAAATCCTTTGAAGGCTCAGTGGTGCAGCTGGTAAGCATGCTCGATTTATAAAAATCCTTCCTCTTAGAAAAAAAGCGTGTCGAGAGACAGAGGTTCGAATCCTCTCTGAGCTACTTTTTCACATTTTCCTTATTTAAAAATTTTTTTTTAAGTTTAAAAACTATTAAAAGATAAAATTACTTTGAACAACAATTAATGAATATGATAAAAAATCAATAAATTAGATTTGCTTATTTTTTTGTATATAAATCATCAAAAATAATGAGACTAAATAAATATCTAGCAAATAATTTAGTAAAAGTAAAGCTTTTTGAAGACATCTTCTAATCATACTATTCAAATCTTTAAATTAATAACTTAAATTTTTTAATTTCTTTTATTTTTTTTACGATTATATGATTAAGATAATCACATGCATAAATCTTTCATTTTTACTGAAAATAGATATCCAGGTTTTTTATTAGTGGCTTTTTAAATGTTAAATTTATATTTTTTAATATCAGTTTTTTAAGGATAAAATAATAATTAGATATTTTCTATACATCTAATCTAAAAAAATTAAGAGAAGAATAAACATTAAAAAATTTACATAATTTTGAGCTTCATCTTTTTTACATTAATGAATAAATAAATAATATATTTTGAATTTTGTAGACACTTCAAATATTAATAATTTTTTTATTTTCTAATTTCTTTGACGGCTCAGTGGTGCAGCTGGTAAGCATGCTCGATTTATTGAAACAGACTTTTGTAAAGCGTGTCGAGAGACAGAGGTTCGAACCCTCTCTGAGCTACTTTTTTACTTTGTCTTTATTTTTAATGAATTAATAGTTTTAAAATATTTAAATATATAAGCTAATTTTATAAATGTTAAAAGATATGTTTACTTAATTTATAAGATTTTAATTTTATTTAATCTGACAGATTGAGGATTGAGAATTAATTTAATGGTAAGAATATGAAAATGATTTCAAATGATGTAAGAATACATTTATCAGATATTTGATGAATTAACTTATGAGATAATTAAATTGATATTTGTATTTTTAGAAGGAATGTTTGTTTAATCATGGCTTTATTATATATATTGCCATGCTATAAATTATTTATTTATTTATTGTATTTTAAAATAGAGTATAATACATACATCAGTGACTATAATATGACTGTTTCCTTGCAGGTGTAAAAACTTTACATCAATTTGATTTTATTATAATTTAAGTATAATTTCTTAATCTTATTTGTACCAATAAGTTTCCAAAAATAATAGAGCATTCTTCGATCAAAAAAGGCAGTAATTTTCTTATTTTAGTGATGATAATATAATCATAGTACTCAAGCATTAGTTTTTGGTAGCCAACCACTATCAGAAAAAGTTATACATCATGAGTTTTTTAAGAGACTTTCAATTCTAGGTTGATTATCAAATAAGGTTTTTTAGATTTATTTTAGAAATGATAAATATTTAGAATTTGACTGATTTTCTTTCTTTACATATTGCTCCCACATTTAAACAAATTATTAGCTAATTTTCTTTTTTCCCTTTACTAATTGGTGTATTCTTCTAACCTTTAACTACAAAAATTAATATTTGAATTATTGGTATAAAAAATAGGTTCGGCAACACCATATTCGCTAATAGGTACATTATGTCCCATAAAGTTTATTGAAAATTTTCAGTACTTAATAGCCGCATCCATTCTTTATTTCACTTTATCTTATTTTTCTTTGATAAAATTGCTTTTAGTGTTTTACTTTTTTGTCACTGGGGTTTTTGTAGATAAGACGTTTTTTAGTTTTATTAAATTAATGTGATTTTTGGTTTCTGAAGATAGAATCAAATTTATTATTAGAAGTGTTTATTTGAATCAATAAATTTTAAAATTATTCTGCTTAAAAATTAAGAAAAATGTTCTAGCAATTTCTAAAGAAGAAATTAAATTACAAATACCATTAATACATTTTAACATTTGAACTGTTAATTTTAACACATATTAATAATGAAGAAAAAATTTAATTGTTGTGATTAATTACTGAAGAAAGATTTAAATATATTTTTATACAAACTTAAATGTACTTAAATAATTAACTGTAAACTCAAAAAAAATGAATTATAAACTACAAAAGCAGAAAAAATATTATTATAATTTTAATAAACGATGATAGTTAATTCAAACACATTTTTATTAGCACCTGATTAATACCCAACAAATTATTAAAATGATATCTATCAGATTCCACAAAATGACTTTGAAGGAGCGAGGAAGCTATAATCAGATAGAACTATGCTATCTTATTTATAAGAAAAATGAATCTTTCAACAATGTGTTTTCTTTATTTTTTATTTATCCTAAAAAACAAATAACAAAAAATCTATTTAATAATTTAGTAAAAGTAAAGTTTTTTAATAACTGTCTTTGTCTAATATAAAATTATCTACTTAAAACGAATGCTTTTAATAAATCATAAATATTTTAAGCATTAATATTGAGCATATTTTCTTTTATTTTTTTACCAAATATTAATGATGGATAGTTTTAATAATTATATTTATAATTATTTATGAAGACATTAGAGCTATGCTATTATTTTAAAAGGATGAATTAAAAGAATTTTAATCAATTCAAATTCTTAAATTTTTTTTTATTAGATTTTATAGATAAAAGAATTAAAATAATTTATTTTTTTTTTTATATAAAAAAATTAATGTTTATTTTTATTCAATTTGTAAAAAAATTCTTTATTTATTTTAATTAATTTAGAAAAAAAAAGCTCCGAGACCGGGAATTGAACCCGGGTCTCCTGCGTGACAGGCAGGAATACTAACCACTATACTATCTCGGATTTCATGAAATTTAAGAGTCGTTGCTTAGTATTATTGTTCTATTTTTGGAGTCAACACTAAAAATTTTTACTTACTAAATATTTCTTACTTCAATTTAATTTATTTAATTTTTTAAGCTAAGCATCCTCCATATATGAATTTTTAGAAGGTATACTTAAATAGTAATTTATTATATTTAATCTATTAATTATTATATGAGTTTTAAAGTATTATTAAATGAATTTTTAAAGAGAAAATAAATGTTATAAGAATCGTACAAACAAAAATAAAATAAACTTTACAAATATTAGCTTTTAATTATTAATTTGTTCATTCATTTAAAGTATCTATCAGATTGATGGTATTTCTTAATTATGGGAATTTCTTCAAATCTTTTTAACAAGGGATCAAAAGTAGAAGCAAACTCTTCATATTCTTAAGGATATGTCTTTTTGAAGTTATTAATAGCTGTGTAGCCATAGATGTCAGCTAAAGTTAACTTGTTGAAGAAGGAATTTTATTTGCCTAAGACCTTTTGTAACTATTTGATCTTTGGAATAATTTAAGTGTTAAGGTCAGTTTTCTTTTCTTCATCATTTTTTCTTGTTGATAAGAATATCTTTGAAATCAAATCATCGCACACGAATCTGATATTATCTACTTTATATTTTAATTCTCCTTCACCTTAAAGGCTTTATTGATTTGTTAATTGTATCAAATAATTGACTATATTTTGAGATTCTGTAATTGAGAAGTCTCCATGTATTAAGTAGGGAAGATTAGGGAAGTCTAATCCAAGCTCTAACTTATCTTTTCCAAACCATTCAGTTGCTGTAGAAGGTGTGTATTTAGTTTCGGTGTAAGGATAATTTGCAAGCTCTAAGATGTATCTAATAGGCTGACCTCTCAAAGGGAATGCCCAGTAACCTAAAACTACCTTTTCAATTTGCTTTATTTCGTTAGTGCTAACTTATCCTGTAGAATTTTAACAACCCATTTAAAATAATTTACTTGTTTGTGTTTTTGTGATTTTATATGTATTTATTTATTTATTTATTTGTTTTATTTATTGATTATATTTTTTTAACTTAATATTTTACGAGCATATAATGGAGCGCTTAGTAAATTTTATCAGAATCGCTCTTATTAATGGAACAAAAAAAGAAGAATTTTGAAATAAACATTAATTTAAAAGATTAAATTTGTTATTTTTTTTGAGCTAGCCTAACTTTAGTACTATAAATAAATTTTTTAATTTTCAAATTAATTACATTAGAAATTTATTCAGATTACTTTTTCATTTTAATTAAATTTTTTTTTAGATATGATTACATACATCAATCCATACTATTATACTTATTTATCATAATATATAAAGCTTCAGTAAATTAAAAAAAAACTAATTTGTTATCCTAAACTGGATAAAAATTAATTTCTCAAGGTTTTACTAAGATTAATTAAATTAGTTTTTATACATAGTTACATTTTGATTATAGTGATTATAAAAAAGTTTCAGTAAATTTAGACATTATATCAAATTTATTATTTTCAGCCAGATTTATAACTAAATCAAATTATTACCATTATCACATAAAAGGAACATAATCGATATGGTATAGCCAAAATAGGTTTTTCTGAAAATAATCAAAAGTTTGAATATTTTTACAACATAATTTACAAAATACATTTGAATTTGAGCGAAAAAAATATTTTCATTATTTTTAATAAATTTACAACTCTTAAACAAAATAATTAGTTGATTCTTTTGTTATTGATTTATCAAAAAATTTAAATAAATATATAAACAGATTCTTTAAAATTAGCTCTTTTTATTATGGCTCTATTAATATTTTTAGTAGTTTAATAAAATTACATTAAAATAGACTCAGACATTTAAATACTAGAATATTAAAATTATCATTTTTTTATATTCAATCTTGTTTTATATGCGTATCTATCTTACATTTAATTTATAGAAAATATTTAGAATCTAATTCTGGGTTTTTGTGTATTTTGCATTACAAATTCAAATATGAATTAGGAAGCTTATATTTTGATTTTTCTTTCTTCTTATATATTACTTTTACTTTAAATTTATATATAATTTATACAGTTTAAATTTTATAAACTTACTCAAATGAATATGATATATTTTAAATAAAAAATGTAGTAAAATATTATTTCATTTGAAGAAGAAGATAAACAGTTTTTGAGCATTAATTATGTTAATTTAATTGTAAATCTGAGTTAATAATTTTAATTATCAAAATGGTAAAAAGTTATCACAATATAAAATATAGAGTAAAACATTAATAAAATTATTTATCAAGGCATTTTAGGATAACGATCAGAGTTGTGGTATTCCTTAATTAAAGGTATGTCTTCAAAGTTTTTCATGAAGGGGTCGAAAGTTTATGAAAATTGTTAGTATTCTTCGTTGAATTTAAGCTTGAATACATTGATTGCAGTGTAGGCAAATATATCAGCAAGTGATAACTTGTTATCAAAGAAGTAAACATTGTTGCCTAATTATTTATGCAAGTATTTAAACTTAGGAATTAAAACATTATTTATTTCAGTTGTTTTTTCTTCTCCGCTTTTTCTTGTGGCCAAAAATACCTTGCTAGTCAATTCATCGCAAAAGAATCTAATGTTGTCAATTTTGAATGTCTTTTGACCAGTTCCTAATAAATGTTGCTATTTAGTGACATCAATTGCATAGTTAACTATATTTTAAGATTCGGTTATCTTGAAATCACCTTTAATAAGATAAGGTAAGTTGGGGAAATCTAATCCGAGTTCTTGCTTGTCTTTACCAAACCAGTTAGAGGCAGTGGCAGAGGTGTAAAGAGTTTGCTAGTAGGGGAATTTAGCCAATTCAAAAATATATCTGATAGGTTATCCTCTTAAAGGAAGAGCCCAGTAGCCTAAAGTGATAGTGTTAGAAGACATTTCTTTTTATTATTTTTTTTGTAGTACTTTTGTGGTTATTGTTAATTTATTTGTATTGATTTTTATTATTACTTTTTAATTATTTTTTAATCGTTTTTAAACCTAATTCAGTTCAAAGTCTTTAATTCAATTTATTTATAAGGACTACCAAAAAGAATTGAGCAGAATCCTTTCTAAAGAACATGAAAAAAATAATCTTGTATTTAACATTTATAAATTAAATAAATTTAGTACTACTAATCTTATATTACAAGTATAAATTGATTAAATTACTCTTATCTTTCAAAAAAATTTACGACGTCCGTAAATTGAATAATTAACCATCCTAATCCATTTTAAATTATACCAAACTATTTCTGATAAAATTTATTTCTAGTAATGCTGGGTTACTAAAAAAGTATATTTTTATCAATTATAGCTATTCAGTAATATTAAAAATTTTGAATCTTTAAATTTCAAAGGTTTCATATTTTATGACCTCCTCCTCAAAGAAATCTATTAACTTTTGATTTAAAATTTAGCTGTAAATCACTTTCAAAGGTTTCATTTTTATGAATTCCCTTTCCAAAGTAATTAAATAATTTTTTATTTAAAATTTAGCTAAATAATAATAAAATAAATTTTCTCTTTGAAAAACTAGTAAAGATCACCAACAAATTATTTTAATATATTAAAAAAGATAAGTGTTATATTTGAATTTTTTAAAAATATGTATTTCATTAAGAGTATATACTTATGTCTAAAATAGTATCTATCATTTTTCTATTAACAGTGTCAATTAACTATTAAAATATTTATAAGCATTTTTTAATTTTATAATACTTTGTTTGATAAATTATATTTAAGATACTTAATAATTGTTTAAAATTAAATTTCAAATCATTTCTAAGCTACTAATTAAAAAAATTAAAAAAGCTCCGAGACCGGGAATTGAACCCGGGTCTCCTGCGTGACAGGCAGGAATACTAACCACTATACTATCTCGGATTACATGTTAATTTATTCACTATTTATTTTATCATTTTGTTAAACTCATTTTCACTTATAAAATAACAATCAATTTTTTTAATAAATTATGTTAGTAGATTTGATTATAAAATATATTGAAATAAGGACAAATATATATTATTTAAATTATATTTTAAGAACTTCATTCTATTTTATTGTTGGTATTGAAGAGAAATTAAGGTAAAGGTAGTCAATACATTTAATTTTCAAGCACTCATAAAGATCCAAGTGAAATGATGTAATAAGAAGTTACTTTCAAGTTGATGAATGTTGAATAATTCATACTAAAATTTTTATTTAAAAAAAATAAAAAAAGAAATGAATAGATAGTTAGCTAGTTAAAAAATGTAGAATTATTTTAATTTATTTTTGCACATATTTTTAAGGATAACATTTTATTTTTTAATTGCTTGTAGTAGATTTTATATTTATTGGATCAGTAAAATTTCCATTTATTTTATGATAGGAAATGCTTTTTCTATTATCATCTAATAATTTAATTGAAAAATGAATAAAATAAAATCAGTTCGCCATAGATTCCATAGCTAGGTAAATTGATAAATAAATAATATAGATAGATAATCCTACAAACATCAAAAAAATAATATCTATTTAACTTTTAATTAAATAATATCTAACACATTAAAAAAATACAAAGTAAAACAAGTTTATTAGGATAGCAAATAGATTTATATAAATGGAAAACCTTTCTTTTATTTCATAGTTTTCTTCTGCTAAGCAGGTATTTGATTATTACTAAGCAAAGGATGATTAAAATTAGTTAGACGATTAGCAGACATTTAATACTTCAAAGGATCAGAATCCTGAAGATTAGATCGCTTTAGATCAAAATATTTTAGAGAAAGCATAATAATCATTCAAAAAGAATGACTATAAAACAGCTATAAAATAATTCAATTTAATAGTTCAAGAAGATAGCAAAAATGTGGAGGCAACACAAAATTTAGCTTTATGTAATTTTTATCTAAAAAACTATGAGGAGGGCATCATATTGATGCAAAAAGCAATAGAAATGTAGCCCAATAATATCGATGTGCTTTATTATTATTTAGGATGTGCTTACTGTGACTAAAAGCATTACATGCAGGGATTGGTTTATCTTGAAAAAGCTATCACTTAAAACCAAAATTATGAAGATGCTATTTTCATGCTTGGAAACACTTACTAAAATATTAGCTGCTTTTAAATAGCTTTAAATTATTATAAAAAGCTTATTGAAGCTAATTCTAGTAATTATAAAGCACTATTTTAAATGGGTGAAACTTATTTTAAAATGTAAAATTATAAAGATGCCAGCAAAGCATATAAGGAAGCTTGCAAAATAAATCCTGAAAATTATTATTTTTATTTAAAGCTAGGAACTTCTCAGTATAAAGAAAATAATTTAGAGGAAGCTCTTAAGAGTTTGCAATATGCAGTTGTCTTGAATGACAAATTTGCTAAAATAGGTACTATTTTTTATAAGCTGAAGGAAAAACTTGTAGAATAAAATCAGCTTGAAAAATGCATTTAATATTACTTGAAAATGTTTGCTTTAAACCCCAAGAATGCTTCTTCATATTTTGTTCTAGGAAATATTTGCATCTAAGAAAAATAAATTTAAATTGCTAAACTATTTTTTGAAGAAAGTTTGAAGTTAGAAGCCAGCTTTTTAGAAGGCATTAAAGCACTTGGTTAAATCTATTTCGAGACAAATGAGTTTGAGTAAGCTATAAAGGTTTTTGAGTAAGGTCTTTAAATAGAATAAAATGAAGTTGATATTATTTACAATATTGGATGCTGCTTGTTTGAATTGGGTAAAGTTTAAGAAGCCACTGAGTCATTTAGGAAGGCACTTCGTTTAAATACTATAAGCTATGATGATGTAGATAACAGTATGGTAAACAAAGGCATTTAGCTTCAAAAATCAAAAGAAAATATAAAGTATTCTCTAGAATATTTTAACTTTGCTATTTTAATTAATTCTAATAATGCTGAAGCATACTATTAAAAAGGTTTATTATATGAATGTACTTGCAATTTGGAGAAAGCTAAAGAACATTTTGAGAAAGCACTTTAAATTTCTCCTTAGAATAGCAATTATATTGCTAAAGTAGATTTATTCATGTAGCTTGAAAAAGATGAAAAAAAAGCAAAAGAAGCAAGGGTTATTGACTGTAAGGAGCTCATAAGAGAGGCCAAATAGTTATTTACAAATAAGGAATACAAAAAATGCATCGAAGTGTTATTAAAGATTTCATCAGTAAGCGAAAATTTCCCCAAAGTAAACGAAATGCTTGGATATTCTTTTGAGTAAACAGGAGAGAATGAAAAGGCTTCATAATATTATTTAAAAGCTTTATAATTAAATCCTAATGATTAGACCTTACTTTTTAATTTAGGAAATTGCCTGTTTAATCTAGAAAAATATGACGAAGCAATCGAAAAGTATAGTATTCTCTTGCATCTCAATTAGAATAAGCCATATGCATATGAAAATATAGCAGCATGCTACTATGAGAAGTAACAATTCAAAGAGTCTATTGAATTCTATTAAAAGGCTTTAGAATATAATAAAGAAGACCCTCTCACAAACTATGGGCTAGGCAAAGCATATTATTCAAATAACTAATATGAAGAGGCTTTGAAATGCTTTTAAGTTACACTAAGCGCTGATCATGAAAATCCCAGTTGTTACACTAAATTGGCAAACACGATTACTATGTTGAAAAGCGATAGCTTGGTAGGAAAAATATTCAAAAAGAATTAAATTTATACAAAAGATGAAAAATCTAGGATGCTTTCTCTAATGGCTGGTGTTTTGTATGAAATGAAGTAATTTGAAAAATCCATAGAAAAATGTGATTCTGCAATCTAGTTGGATTCTAAAAATTTTAATGCTTACTTAATCAAAGCAGCTTCATTAAAGGAGTTGTGCGATTTTGTTCATTCGCTAAATTCATTTGAAGAAGCCATAAAGATTAATCCAAATGATCCTGATTGCTACTATTTCTATGGACAAACTCTTGAAGCTGCAAATCTTCACATGAAAGCTTTAGAAAAATATGACAAATCAATTATGCTTGCTTCTTAAATTTCTTAGGATGAAAAAAGCTTTACTAATTTGAAATAATTTTAAGCTGCAAAATAGTGCATGGTAAATGTGAAGTTAAGATATCCTTAATTTTAAAATTACTTCAATGAAATTGGAAATCACCTTTTTGAGAAAAATGATTTTCATGGAGCTATAGAGTGCTACAAATAAGAGCTAAGATACAATTCAAACGACTACGCTGCTATTTACAACATGGGTTTGTGCTATAAAAATATTCAAAAAATAAATGATGCAATTGAGTGCTTTTAGAAAAATATTATAAATAAACATCGTGAATCGTGTCTCTAAATGAGTAAGTCTACCAAAATAGATTATCAATTTGTTGAAAAGCTGAAATTGGTTAGTGTATCTTCTATGTAGGATTTGTAATCTCTCATTAAGTTAGAGCTTTTAAATAAAGAAAACTCTGATCTTAGCATTCCTCTAGAAAAGTAGCCTCTTATTAGGCTAGTTTCATAAGTATAGTAAATTGTAGCAAAAAAAGCAGCTAACTATGAAGATGATATCATGAAGCTTGGCTAGTTGAATAGACTAGACGACTTGAGCAAAGTCTATAAAATTTTATTGCTTACAGGTTTAGAAGAAAACTCAATAGTTGTTAACGTGAAACCAGAATTGATGCTAGTTCTAATTGGCTAACAATTGATATTTTTCAATAACTCTGTAAACCTATTTTACAGCCCAATCAAGCTTTTTGACAATATCATCCCCCATCTAAAAAATAATTTGAAAGATGTTGAGTCCTTCTTAAAGCTAGGAAACGGAGGAATAACAGCTTTTAAATAATAGCCAATATTTCCATAAGAAATACATTTCCTAAAGGCAATAATTAGCTAGTGTTTGAGCAAATTAAAGAATAGTTGGAAATATATCTCTCTCTGCATGAATTTTAAAATTTCTACTGTTTATAAAATTCACTTCTTTTAATCAATCTTTAGATAGAAGAGTTTTAAACCCTTCCTCAAAATCCAAAAAATCGAGAATATTTTTACAAATTAATCTACAAACGTCCAAAAAATAAACCTCAAAGTAGAAAATTCATCTTAAGATTAAAACATCATTTTAAAGACTTTAAAATCTAAAAATTTTGATGAAGCTGTAAAAGAGTACACATTCTAAAATTGCATAACGCACAGAAATATACATTCTTCATATTTTTTTTACTGGAACGAAGATTAAAACAACGCTTCCATTCCCTAACCTTTGAAAGAAAGAAATCTCTACAATATTGACTCTCTGACATATTAAGAATTTCTATCTATCATGCTTGATTGCTGTGAAGGTCTATAATAACTCACTTTTTTCAACATAGTTCATGCAGACATAAAACCTCAAAATATCTTTTATGATAATTAGAGAGCTTAAATAGCTGATTTTGGCTCATGCATAGTCTCAAATACTCAAAACAACGAATACACACCAACTTTCTGTTCTCCAGAATCAGAGTCTTTCGAAAGTGGTTAAAGAATAACAACATCTTCAGATATTTACAGCCTCGGAAAGACATTCTAGTTTATTGCTGAAAAGTTCAAATTACCTTGCTCTGGATCAATATAAGCAATGATCCTAATGATGACAGAAAAAGAACCAACCAGACGTATTAGAGTTCATGAATAAATTAAAATTATTTAATGCGAAATATTCGTTGAATTTTTGTATCAGTGTCTCGATAAAGAAATGAGTTTATAAAGATTTTATGAAGAAATTTCTTACATAATAGAAATGCGTAAGAAAAAATTAAGTACAAGTGACATGATTGTTGATATCATAGTGAATGTAGAAAAAGTGAAATAGCTTATTGCAAAAAATAAGCTTTTTGTAAGAAGCTTGTTTAACCAAAAATATCTTTATGTATTTTTAGTTATTATGAGCTGCAACGATGTGAGTGAAAAAGATTTAGAAATTAAATAAAAAATTGACCAATTAAAGGAGGATTTTGAATAAGAAGCTGTTGAAATTGAGTAATCTGCAATTAATTTTTTATCACAAATATAACTACTTTCTCCTTAAGAGCAATATCTAGAATATCTTTTGAACTTTAACTATGAAAAATTCATACAAACTATAGCTTTCTTTGACAGCATAAATTTCGAGTAAGCCTATCTCTTGTCTATATATCTTATTTGGAAAACAAATCTGTTTAACATAAATATACCAGAAAACATCACAAAAGAGCTGCAAGAAATAGATTTTATGAAACTCTTTAAAAGCTTTTATAATTAGGATAAATAAAAGTATATAAATGACTTAAAGAGACAAAAATAAATTAGCACTTAACTAATTGATGGTATTTTCAATACATAAGAAATTTAAAAACAATATAAAGCAAAATATGAAGAAATAATTTAAATCGAATAAAATAAGTTGTTAGAATAAATTTAAAACTAAAAAAATAATAACAACATCCTAGACCAATACAATGAAACAGATGATGATGAAATAGAATTGGAATCAATAAATAGTCTTTCTGCAGCAGTTTCTTCATACAAGGACTCTTATAGGTATCCAGGTCCATTAAGCTGTGAAAAAATAATAGAAGAAGGTAGCGAATCCTAAGGTGCTGCTACTTGTAAATCATTCTTTTAGTATTCTGTAAGAATTTCTCATAAAACTGATTTAAAATCCTCAAAAAGCTATCATTTTGAAGATAATTTAGATTTAGATGATTCAGAATCTGTTAGAAGTTTACCAACAATAAATATGGATGATGCATAAGAATCTCTAAACAACGATTTAACTGCGAGAAAAGGTCAAAAAGTAATTGAAAATTGACTTAATATTTAAAATGCGTAAACAATTATGAATAATTATTGTTTTAATATTAGGATTAGTCTTGTAAATTTATATTTTTTCAATCATTAAATTAATACTTCAAAATTTATTAAACCTTTATTTTTTAAGATAAATTTAAAAATGTTTTTTAAAAAGAAAAATAGTTAATAACTTATTAAATTTTAAATAAATATTCTTATATTCAATGCCTCACTGCAATTCACATATAATACTATAATTACTGATTAATTATGACCCTATTTCATAAAGACCATAATCAGCAAATTTTTTTTGTTGCAAGATTATTTTAATTCTAATTATTATGGAAATAAGATAATTCAATCTGCCTTATCTAAACTATATTTTCCTTAAATATGTTTTAAAATCACAGAATGTGAACAAATTAAATAATTTATTTATATTTTGAAATTTAAATTAAATAATGTTTATTTAACTAACTTTGCTTTCTTTCATTTTAAAAAATATCGTGCCTTTTTTGAGATAATTATTATATAAAATCATTTCATCAAGTTTATTCTCAAAATTTAGATTAGTAAAAATCCTAACTCTTTCTAAATGAAATAAAAGAATATTTATAAGTCACTGATCAGGATTAAATTTGTCTAAAATAGTGAGAACAAAAATGATAAGAAATTTGATCAACTTATTAAAGATATCTCTCAAAAATATTTATCTTTAAATATTTTATAAAAAATATATAGATAAACTAATTTAATTTTTACTAATTAAATATCTAATAATATGGTTAAATAAGTGGTAGCTTACTTTGCTTTAACTTTGCTTTTAGCTACTTAATGCTTTGCATACATTAACATCAGAGGTTCTAACAAATTTTAGGATGTGTCGTAGTGCAAATTACCTTGCTCAGATATTGCTGACAAAGTTTTACCTGGTGCTATTTTAGGAATAAACAATAAGTACTCTGGTTTGAGTTATAAAGAATTCTTAGATTTCTTATTGATAACAAAAATTAACTATTGTTGTGAATAATAGAAAACTTAAAATATCTTAGATGGAATGATCGTACCTGATTTTATTGAAGTCGAGAAAGCTGATTTGATTGATTTGGAAAAAATTACTTGCACCATATCCCCTAATACTAAGAAGGAGAAGAAATATAAATACGAAATAAATATTATTCACGAATTTTAAAGAAGAGCTCTTAATATCTCTGCAAATATGAATTAATTCAGAGTTAATATGACTTATGTAGAATCTATTGTTCCTAATATTAATTAATGTGATACTAGCTACAATTTAGATAATAAATGTTGGTTATCAGCTGTTCATGAATTAGGATAAGATGTTTACAGTAAATTAACTCTAGGAAGCTATTAAAAAGTTAATTTAACCCTTTATACTAATTCAATATACGATTCAAGAGAAGCAAGTTAAATTTATAAGTCATATATTACTGAAAATGGTCTTAAATTAATAAATTAGGCATTTTAAAGCCACGAAAATCCTTCTACTTCCATTAAATATTATGGATGTATTGATTTATTATCAAGTAAAAATTGGAATGACTTCCTCAATAATCTCAGCGCTAAGTATTACATTTACGGATTAGATTCAATCGATAAAGATAGTCAATTATAATCTAGCACAATCGAATCATATCATCTCTTTGATTAAGAGTCTCCTTAAATATCATAATGTGCTAAAAAAATATATGAAATTGATTTTTAGTGAACAGACTAACTATTAAAATAAATTTAATATTTGTTTTAATAAATAGGTTTTTATAATTTTAGATTTAAAACTTTTTTTTATGTTTTTTTGAATAAAATCAATATTTAAATGTTTATTTTCTATTTTAAAAAGCTATATTTATATTTTATAATGATTTAAGTATATATTTTTAAATAAACATAAAATTATAAATTTAAATGAAAGTTGATATTATTAAAAAAACAAAAAATTTCATTTTTTAATATTTTCAAATTTTACTTATTTATCAAATTCTTTTATATAAAAATACAAATAATTGAATATTTGATTTAAAGATAAGTTAAAGTGGTTGTGTAGTCGGATAGTGAATGATAACATTCTTTAAAAGGTATAATTTTTAGACCTCTAATTATAATTTGATATTTCAAGATAAAATTTAGTTGAAGAAAAATACATTGTTTACAAAATTTGAGTTTTTAATTATGAAAAAATGTAAATAGATTTCTTCTATCTTAATTTAATTGAATTACCAGAATATATTACAATTAATTAATTAACTAAATTACTTAAGAATTTTTTAGTTTGAAGACAAAAATTCTTACAAAAAAATAAAAGCTAATAACTCTTTTAATCAATAAATAATCTTTATCAAAAAAATAAATGTATATCTTAAATTCTTTATTGGTTTCAAATTATTCAAATATTAATCTAAAAAATATTATTAATTGTATTTTAACTTATTAAAACAAAATGCTTTTATAAAAATTAAAATCTAAATACTTTAATCTTGGTTGGACAGACAAAAAAGGATAAAATTAATTGATAATACATGAAAAATGATTAATTTTTTATCAATTATTTTTAGTTCTAATTTAGTGAAATTATATTAAAAATCAAGTTTACATTTATAAATATGTATTTTTCTAAATATATACTGAAGTAAAGTTAATTTAAACAGATTTGATTATTAGCCTCATATTTAAGTAAAGATTGTTTAAAAATATGGCATTCTAAGGATAGAGAATAAAATTTGGATTGGTAATTTTTACCTAAGATAAAATAAACAAAATTTTGAAATTTCAATAATACTTAATATTAATTAAATATTTATACATAAACATTATGGTTAAGTAAGTAGCTTTCTTTGCTTTAATTTTGATTTTAGCAACTTAATGTTTTGCCTTTGTTAATATTAGAGGTTTTAACTCACTTTAGGATGTCTCTTAATGCAAATTACCTTGTTCAGATATTATTGAATAAGTATTACCTGGAGCTGTTTTAGGAATGAACTTTTAGAATTCTGGTTTCTACTACAAGGATTCATAAAACTAATTTTTAAGAAATAATGTTTATTACTGCTGTGAATAATAGAAAACTTATGATTTCTTAGATGGAATGATTGTACCTGACTTTATTGAAGTTTAGAAAGCAAATATTTCTGATTTAGAATAAATTACTAGTGAAATATCTGCTACCCCTAATAATGAGATCAAAAGTAAATACAAAATAAATATTATTCATGAATTCTAAAGACGAGCTCTTAATATCTCTGCACACATGAACTAGTTCAGAGTTAATATGACTAATATAGAGTCTATCATTCCTAATTATAGCTAATGTGATGCTAGCTACGATGTAGATAATAAATGTTGGTTATCAGTTGTTCATGGATTTGGAGAAAAAGTCTACAATAAATTATAAATAGGAAGCTATCAAAAAGTTAATTTAACCATTTATACTAATTCAAAGTATGATTAAAAACAAGCAATACAAATTTATATGTCATATATTACTGAAAAAGGTCTTGAAAATATTAACGAGGCTTTTAAAAGCAGTGAAATTCCTTCAATTTCAGTTTACTATTATGGCTGCATCAATTTATTATCAAGTAAAAACTGGAATGATTTCATTAATAAACTAAGTGCTAAACATTACACTTATGGATTGGATTCCGTCACTCAAGAAAGTTTATTGTAATTTAGCACAATCGATTCATATCATCTTTTTGATTAAGAATCTCCTAAAATATCAGAATGTGCTCAAAAAATATATTAAATTTTATTTAAATGAACAAATATGTTTTTTTAATTGAACTTTTAGTAAAATTTTGTTAGATATTATTTTTAATTTTACATGTTTTAATTTTAGTGATTTTATGCTTTTTATTTGTTTAAAATTTTATCAAATTTCATTTAATCTATTTGTTCTATTTGTTAAATATTGCTAAACTGCAAAAATAAATAAAATGTCTTTGAAAATTTAGCATAATTTAATAGTATTAATATGAATGCAAAGTATATAAATTAAAAAATTTTACATCATACAAATACACAGCTGAAACAGAGTCCTAATGACCATTTAAAAAAACTATCAGCAATCAAAACAATTAAAAAGAGGATTTGAAACCCATACTTTCTTGAAAATCAAAGGCACATTAATAAATAAAAACAATCAAATAGTTTGAATAAAAATTTGGATAAAATAAATGTAGCTTAATTAGAAGTTGTGTTTTCTTTAACAATAGTAAAAACTACCAAATTTTATATGTTAATTTTATACATCTAATACAAATTAATCATCAATTATAAAATATATATTAGCTATTTGAGTTCCAAAAAATTTGATTAATTTATAATTTTTTAATTTAATTTCTAATATTTTTTTAATGGTTTTATTACTATGTAAAATAAATGAACAAATTACTCATTAAATTAATGTAATAATTTTAGACTAAAAATATAAATACTTAATCATACTAAATAATAGTATGAGTGTTTGATCAGTGACTGGCTGATGAGGATAAAATTAATTAAAAAAATATACTTCGTTTTTACAAAGTTTAGATTATTTAAATTACATTTCTTTAAACAAATTTTAAAATAAACCTCATTTAAAATAGATTTCATAATTTAGAGTTTAAAAATAAAAATGTTAATCAACTATGACTTTTTTTCATAACGAACTTTTGCCTAATAAACTTTGAAAATTAAAGTAAAATGCTTACTCTTTTAAAATATTTAGAAAAGCGAACAAAATTATTTCAGAATTAATTGAAGATTTCTGATCAGCCACTGACAAGGTTAAAATTTTCTTATTAGGGTGAACAAAAATTAATGATAAAATTATATCTGATAAACTATAAAAGATTTATTCAGTAGTAAATCAAAATTATTAATCACTATTAATCCAGATTTTAAGAATTTGCTTTTGATTTGAATAAATTTATAATATTTAAAAAAGATTAAAAAAAATATACAAAATTAATCATGGTTAAATAATTGATTTTCTTTTCTTTAACTCTTCTTTTAGCAACTTAATGCTTTGCATTTGCTAACATCAGAGGTTTTAACTCCCTCAAGGATATGTCTTAATGCAAATTACCTTGCTAAAACATTATTGACTAAGTAATGCCTGGAGCTATTTTAGGAATGAACTATAAGTACTCTGGTTTCAGCTACTAAGGCTGGTATTAAAAAGATACCATAAACTATTGCTGCGAGCAATAAAAGACTTATGATTTCTTAGATGGAATGATAGTACCTGACTTTATGGAGGTTGAGAAAGCCAATTTGACTGATTTGGAACAAATTACAGCTGAAATATCTGTTGCTCCAAAAAGCGAGAAGAAAAACAAATATGTGATTAATATTGTCCATGAATTCTAAAGAAGGGCTCTTAATATCACAGCAGACATGAACTAGTTCAGAGTTAATATGACTAATGTAGAATCTATAGTCCCTAATATTAATTAATGTGATACTAGCTACGATTTAGATAATAAATGTTGGTTATCAGCTGTTCATGGACTAGGATAATAGGTTTACAATGAATTAACAATAGGAAGCTATCAATAAATTAATTTAACCATTTATACTAATTCAAAGTACGATTAAAAACAAGCAATCCAAATTTATAAGTCCTACATTGCTGAATATGGTCTTGAAAACATTAATCAAGCTTTTAGAAGCAGTGAAAGTCCTTCCATTGCTGTTGAGTATTATGGATGTGTAGATTTATTATCAAGTAAAAATTGGAATGACTTCATCAATAATCTTAGTGCAAAGAATTACATTTACGGATTAAAGTCAATAACTCAAGAAAGTAAATTATAATTTAGCACAATCGATTCATATCATCTCTTTGATAAAGAATCTCCTGAAATTTAATAATGTGCTCAAAAAATATATTAAATTTTATATCAGTGATAATATATATATATGTCATTTTATATAAAAAAAGCAGAAAATCTATATTAAAAAATTTATAATTAATTCTTTTATATTTTCAATCATAGTTTTTACGTAGAAGTAAAGATTTTATTTAACAATCAAGCAATAAATTAATTAAATTTACTTTTTTTTCAATTTTATTTTTTAGAAATTTTAATGAAATGTATTTCTTTGAAAAATATTATTTTATATAAATTATGAAGCAAAAAAATTAAAAAGAATAAAAATTTATAAAAAATTTTAATTCTAAACTTATCTATCTATATATCTACTAAATAAGGTCAAAAATTCGCTCTCCCCTTCAAAATTTAAAAATAAATAAATAACCTTATCTTTTAAAAAATAAATAAAATCATAATTATTTTAATCTAAAAAGAGTATTTAATTAGCAAATTATATAAAAATTAAATATTGAAAAAGAAGTGAAATAAAAACAGACTTACAAAGATTACTAAATATTTAAAGAAGAAAAATAAATGCTATAATAGTACAAATAATTTGACAATCTGCAAGATGTAATTATTTATTTTTACATTAGTTACTCTTAAACTTTATTTTTAAAATTAAAATAGTTTTTAAACTCCTCCCTTTAATCTCATACTGATCTTCATATTCTTCTAAGGTAAATTTAATGTATTCTTAAAATCTTATTTATTTCATATTAATTATCATCCTTATTTGTTTTAATGCATTCAAACATGTTTTTATCTATATTTAAAACTCTTTTTAATTTTTCAACTCTCGTTTTTATTATTTCTTATTATTTTTTTTTTACTAAATTAAATCTTAGAGCTAAATATTCATTATATTTACTTCAATATTTAAAAAGATCCAATAAAATTGGCTCAAGTGGTGCATCCACCTTAGGTTCTACTTTAGCAAAGTGTGCTAACCTCTCAAATTTGACACTTAATCTCTTGTAAAGAAAGTTTATTAGTTTTGACTACCATATTTTTCTATATAAAAATTGAATTTAAAATAAAAAACCCTCTATTTAATTAAATTCTTGTGATTAGGATTTCTTTTGAGAATTCTGCTAATTTTAATTTAAAATTTTTTCTTTGAACATTAATTGATTTCAAATTTTTTCTTCATTTTTCCTTCTAACTAAAAATGTATTCTTACTATAATTTTTATAAAGTAACTGCTAAATTGGAGATGAAGGAGCATCATACTTAGGTTATGCTTTAGCAAACTGCATTAATCTCTAGAAATGTGATCTTTAAATTGGGTAAAATAAGTTTTTTCTATATATTTGGATTATATTTTATTTAATAATCATTAACTTTTTGAATAAAATTGTTATTTTAGGTATTTAACTCATTTTTTATTTTCATCTTTTCTTTTTTTTTTACTTGATTCTAATTATTTCAATTTTTCCTATTTTCCTTCTAATTATATCATTATTTTGTTTTCTTTCATATTTAAAAGTTTTAATTAAATTGGTGCAAATGGTGCTTCTAGCTTAGGTTATATTTGTGCAAAATGCTCTAATCTCTCAAATTTGGCTCTTAATTTAACGTAAAAAAATACTTATTTTAAAAGCATAATATTTGTTTTATTTATTTTAAATAGAATTATGATTATTTAATTTTCAAGTTTTGTATATTAATTAATTTGTAGTTATGTCATAATATTTCTTCTTCTTTTTTCCTTCTAAATATTTAATAATATTTTCTTAAAAAAAAGGTCTAATGACATAGGTGATGAAGGTGTATTAGGCTTAAGTCTTGCTTTAGCAAATAGCAATAATTTTTCAACTTTAATACTTTATCTTGGGTAAAAAAGATTTTTCACTTTCATTTTCTGAAATTTTTAACGATATAGATAAATTTAAAGCAAAATAAACTCTTTGTTTTATTTTTTAGCTATTATTTTATTTTATTTACTTTTTGAATAAAATTGTGATATTTTTTATTAGTCTTATTTTTAATTCTCATTATTTTCATTATTAATTAAACTCTATTCATTTTATATATTTCCTCATTTTTCCCTTTAATTAACAAATTATATTTTAATTAGAGATAATTATATTACTGACAAAGGCGCATCAGACTTAGGTTCTGTATTGGCAAAGTGCACTAATCTTTCACATTTTATACTCTATCTAGGGTAAAAATAGTTTGTTTATTTTAACTCTGATATTTTTTAAAGCATATTTCCCTTTATAAAAATACATTTATTTCTTTATTTATTTAAATTTTTTTTAGAAGTACCTAATCTGAAAAATTATATGATTTCAGATTAAGATAAATTTTAAAATAAAAATGTATTTAAAGCAAATAAACATCTTTTTAATTATAAGATTTTTATTTATTTTAATTAATTTTTGGTTCTTTTTAAATTAAACTTTTGCGTGATTAATTAATAGCTTAATATCTTTGTTAGATCTTTCATATAAAATAACTAATTTAATATTCTTCAATATTTAACAAGTTAAAATTTAATTAGTGATGATGGAATATCAGGCTTATGCTTCGCATTATCAAATTACACTAATATCTTAAGTTTAACACTTTGTTTCAGGTAATAAAAGTTTATTCTTTTGAATTGTAATATTTTTTAATATAAAAATGAATTTAAAACAAAAAAACTCTATTATTTTATAGCTTTTTTTGTTGTTGATTTTTTTGGTATCTGAAATTATTGATATTTTAACTTTTACATAAAAAATTAATTTAATAAAATACAAAATTAATATTTATTAAATTAATGATTTAAAAGATATTATTTTTGGAAGAATAAATACTTTTTTAATTATTTTGCAGATTAAGAATCATTTAAATATTTAATATAATTTTTATTTTAATTTTCTAATATTTAGCGATTGGCCAAATAATACCAATGACAAATTTAAAATATTGAGCAAGTGTCTTAAAGCTAAAAGATTAGTTGTATTTAAAACAAAATTATGATAATAGTAAACTCTTATGGTGAAATAAACAATTTAGCAATAAAATTTCTAAAAATATATTTATTAATATTTTGTAATTAAAAATAAAGCATGCATGGATTATATATTTACAATAATTTTCATAAAAATTAATTCTAATTTACAACAACTATAACAATATTATTTCAATATTTAATGCTAAAATATAATTTATATTATCTGATAGCTGTGCTGTAAAAATAAACCTTTTATAAATCTGAATTAAATAAATTATTTATTTTTGATAAGAATTAATTTAGATTAAAAGTAACAAATGAAATTGAAGGATTTATCATAGACATTTTTAACTGTAAGAAAGACATAATTATCTCCGAATTCCATAAAAAATATTACAAGCTTAATTTTATCACCCTTCTATTTCCATCATCATCAACATTTTAAAACCTTTTAGTATAATTTTTTACAGTAAATATATCAATATTGATTAAAAAAACAATTAAACATGCAAATTAATAATAATAACAACCTTAATTTATCAAAAAAACAATATAATAAGTAAGACACAATCTACATTGATATTTATTCCTTTAATTAAATAAATTTCTTAAAATTTTTAATTAAATTATATTTATATTAAAGCTAACTAATACGATAGGTATTTAAATAAATGATATAATAAAATAAATATTCCCAATATTTTAAAAATGTAATTATTAGTTTTTTAATTAATTGCTCTCTTAGTTTATTTTTAAAAATAAAAAGTTTTTAAACTCTTCACTTTTATCTCATACAGATCTTAACATTAATCTCTAGTAAATTAGATTTATTATCATATTTTATTTATCTTATTTCTTTCATCTTCCTTATCAAGTTTAATTTTATTTTAAGCAAATATTCCAATTAATATTCATTTTTTTATTGAAAAATATTTTTATCCTAACTAAACAACCTAACTTATTAAATTTTAAATTTTGCTATGCTATTTTTATTAATTTCTTATTATTTTATACTTTTTCTTCATTTATTCTTTAACATGCTAATTAAAAAGTAACAATAACATTGGTGACGAAGGCTTATCATGTTTAGGTTCTGCTTTAGCAAAGTGTATTAATCTCTCAAATTTGACACTTGATCTCTAGTATAAACAATTAATTTGTTTTGCATTGTTTTATTTTTTAATATAAAAATTAATTTAAAGTAAAAAAAACTATTCTTATATACTTTTTAAATGATTTATTTACTTTTTAATCATAATTCTATTTTTCAACTTTATTTAAATCATTAATTATTTAATAATTTTTTCCATCTAATAATTTTTTTTTAATATACTTAAAGGAGCAATTAAATTGGTGCTAATGGTGTATCAGGTTTTGGTTTTTAATTAGCAAATTGCACTAATCTCACAAATTTGAAACTTAACCTAAGGTAAATAATGTCTTTTTTTTTTTGATAAAATATTTTTTTATTTTAAAAAGCAATTTATAACAAGAAATATAATTTTATTTATATTATTTTTTTTAGTCTAGGTGTGCTTTTTTTATTTTTAACTTTGCTTTTATAATTTCATTTGATTTCTTCATAGTTGCTTGTAACTGATAACATTTTTTTCAATACTTAAAAAGTAACAATTAAATTGGTGATGATGGCATATTAGTTTTAGGTTCTGCTTTAGCAAAATGCATTAATCTCTTAAATATGAAACTTAGTTTGAGGTAAGTAAACATAGGCTATTTATTTTTGAATTTGATATATTTTTTATTTATTAGTTTTTAAAGTATTTATTTGTTTTTGATACTTGCGTTTTTTTCTAAAATTCTTTTTTAATAATATACATTTATTTATTATTTTATATTTTAATTTTTTACCTTTTTTATTTATTCTTAAATATTTAAAAAGCAACAATTAAATTGGTGACTAAGGGGTATTAAGCTTAGGTCCTGCTTTAGCAAAATGCATAAATCTCTCAAACTTGACACTTGAGCTCTAGTAAATAGATTATTTCTTTTTTATTATGATATTTTTTTAATCTATAAATGAATGAAATTAAAAAAATTTATTTTATTTAATATCTTTATTATTTTATTTATTTGCTTTTTGATCTTGCTTGTTTAGATTATTTATTAAACACATTTTTAATTTTTGATTTGTGTAAATTATTAATTACATTTTTATAATTTTTTAATTTTAATTGTTTTTTGGACAAACTAAATAATTACATTTCTCATATTTTAAAAGTTGGAATAAAATTGGTGACGAAGGAGCATCAAACTTAGGTCATACTTTATCAAACTATCCTAATCTCTCAAATTTGATAGTTGATTTAAGGTAAAAAGAATTTAATACTTTTAGAATATGATATTTTTTTTAAATAAAAATGAACTTAAATCCAAAAAACTCAAATTATTTTTATTAGATTAATTTGGTTTTTGATACTGATTGTATTATTTCATTTAATTTATCTCGTTTTTGAAGTTCAACTCTTATTTTAATTAATGATTAATTATATATTATTTCATCATTTTTCATCATTTTTCCATCTAACTTACTATCTAACTAATAAACAAATTAATTTTATTTTTTTTTAACTTTTAAAAAGTGACAATAATATTGGTGCAAGTGGTGCATCAGGCTTAGGTTCTGGATTATCAAAGTGCATTTATCTCTCAAATTTGGCACTTCACTTAGGGTAAATATAGTTTATTTTATTGGATTGTGGTTTTTTTTTTAAAAAAAAGATATCAAAATCTAGAAAACTAGTTTTATTTATCAATTTTTCATATGATTTTTGATTTGATTCTGATTTTGAAATTAATTTCATATCTGTTTTATTCCAACTACTTTATATTTTTTCTTCACATAAAGTTATAATGAAATAAATGTAAATGGGGCATCTAACTTAGGTTTTGGTTTATCAAAGTGCCCTAATCTCTCAAATTTGACAGTTGATTTACAGTAAAAGCAGTTTATTTCTTTGTGTTATTATATTTTTAAAAATTAATTTAAAACAAAAAAGCTCTATTTATACATTAACATTTTTTTTCTGATTTTTAATTTATTTTTTTTTTGACTAAATTTAAAGTTAAAATTTTATAACAAATAATATACTTTCTAATTATTTTTTTTAATTTCTTCTAAATTTTGTTGATAGTTCATTTATAATCTATGCTATGTCTGAACAACTGAAAATATTGTGCAAGTATCTTAAAGCTAAAAGATTAGTTATCAAAAAAATATATTTATGATATAACATACATTTGTGACTAAAATTAAATGAATAATTAATAAAAATATTTCTTAATAAATGATTTTTATTTATATTTAGATAATTGCAGAGTCTTATTTAATACTTGAAAGATAAACTTAATTTAAATGAATATAAAATTTTAAAAATAGTTTTAATATATATATATACATGCTTTTATAATTTATTTAAAATTTTAAAATATAAAAATAACTTAAAGAAAAAGTTTTACTATGTTCAATATTTTATCAATTTTTAAACTGTGTTTTCATATAAATCATAAAATTAATAAAAAAATTTCTATTTTATCTTCAAAAGTAAATTATTTGTTTAGTAATATTATTTAATTAGATATTTAAGATTTATATTTAATATGAAACTAACATAAAATAATAAATCATCAATTAAGTTTATAACAATTATTATCTTCTAAGGTTAAAACTATGTCCTTTTCTATAGAAAAACTCCTAAATAATTAATTTATAAACTTGATACCTAAATTGATCATGTATTTTATTTCAAATTTTTTCAATATTTTATTTAAAAAAAAAAAAATGTTATGTTTATTTTAAGATATTATTAACTATATGATATTTATTAAATTCCTATCACACATCAGAATTATTATTTGAATCTTCTAATTCTTATTAATAATCAGAATTATCACTGATTTCTGAAAAACCACATTCAATATAATGATATTTAGGAGCTTCTTATTCCTTAATTTGTATTTAGAATGTGACTAATCTTAAGCTTTTGTAAAATTTACTATATGGTGATAATGAAAGCGTTTTTATATTTTTAACCCTAATTAATATCATTTTATTTTAAAATTAATATATTTATTTTAAATAGTATTTTTTTAAAATTCTCATAATTTTTTAATTTTGTTTGTTTTTCTAAATACAAAATGAATCAAAAAGTTATTAAAACTAGTTTTAATCTAAAATAAGACCAAAACTATTAGTTATTCATTAATCAATATCATGATTTTTGCAAATTTTAATAAATTAAAAATCATAAATTAATTAAATTAAAATAAAACACTGATTCTAAAAAAAAATGCAACAAAATTAATTTAATTTGTTTAAATTAGTCTTTATATCAAAATATCATAATTAAAAAAAAACTATTTTTACTCGATTTCAAGAGTTAAATTTTAGAGATGAGAGAATTTTGCAAAAATAGAAGCTAAGACTACAACACAATTTGCACTAATTTAATTTTTACTTTTTTAAAATTGAAAAAATTGAATTATTTATATAGAAGGAAATAATTATGAAGTAAGTGTATACTGAAAGCAAAATTAAAAATCCAAAGATATTTTAACTTAAAAAAAACAATCAGGATCAAAAATCAAATCAATCAAGTAAAAAATTAATTAAACAAAAAGAATTTTAATTGTTTTAAATTTATTTTATTTGAAAAAATAACAATTCAAAAGAAATAAACTGTTTTTACTTAAGTATAAGTTTCAAATTTTAGAGATAAGTGCATCTTGTTAAATTAGAACATAGTATTGAAATACCTTCATCACCAATTTTATTAGTATTACTTTTAAATTTTTGAAAAATATAAATAATATTTATTTTTAAAATTTAGTCATTTAGAAATAAAGTACTAAGAAATAAATATATAGTCTATTGCAAAATATCCACCCCTCTCCCCACCCGCCCCTTTTTTTTCTTTCCCTTTATTGAAGTTCATTATAATTATCTTTTTAGGAAAGCTTTTGAGGGTGAGGGGTATGATATTTTGTAATAGACTATATAAATAATAAAAGCAAAAGTTAAAAATTATAAAAAAATGAATATTAAAAAAATTAGGAAAAAAGCCAATAAATAAAATTAGCTTTATTTATTTTAAATCGAATTTTGTATTAAAAGATTAAAATTAAAAAGATATAAATTGTTTTTACTTAAGTTCAAGTACCAAATTTCTGAGATAAGTGCGTTTTGTTAAATCAGAACATAATTTTGATGTATCTTAATTACCAATTTTATTAGTACTTTAAAAATATTAACAAAAAAAATTTAGAAAATTTAGTTACTAAGAAAGAAACTATCAACAAATAAATGAAGACTGAAAGCAAAAATTAAAAGTTAAAAAATATAAGAAATATTAAAAAAATGAGGAAAAAGCAAATAAATTAAATAAAAAATAATGAATGAAATTAGCTTAATTTGTAATAAATTGAATTTTGTATTTAAATATCACAACTCAAAAGAAATAAAAATGTTTTTACTTTAGATCAAGTGCCTAATTTGAGTGTTGAGTTTGTTTTCCTAAATTAGAAACTTAGCCTGGTGAAACAACACCTTCTGTTTACTTAATGCTTTTTAATAATATTAATAAAAAAATAATTTTATAGTTATTTAGTTAGTTTAGTAAGTTAGTTAGTTAGTTAGTTAGTTAGTTAGTTAGTTAGTTAGTTAGTTAGTTAGTTAGTTAGTTAGTTAGTTACAATGAGAAAATGAATAGTGAAAGAAAAAGTTTAAAATAAAAACTATTTAAATTAAAAATAATAAATCAGAATAAAATAGCAAGTAAGTAAGTTAAAATAAAAAATAAATAGATAAACAGAATTTAATTTATTTTTGAATGATTTTTGTATATTGATGAAAGTATTAAAATTTTAGTTAATTCTATTGAAGGATGGAGTGAAGAAAACTTTGAAAACATAAATTTAGATTGAAATCAAATGTTGAAAATTAAAAAATATTTTAGTTTAAAAAAAGAAGCAGGATAAAAAATCAAAAAAGAAAAGCTTGTTAATAAAAAATTTTTATAATAAAATAAAAGGTTTTACTGTAGCTAAGCTAAACTATCACCTAAACCAGATACGCTCTTATCACCAATTTAATTAAAACTAAGTAATTTTTAAAGAAAATATCATTATATAATAAGTTAGTTATTTATAAAGAGCTAAATAAATAATGAAAGCAAATGTTCAAAACAAAAAAATATTTTAATTTAAAAAGCAGCCATCCATTACAGATTATAAAAAATTTTAGAAATAAATTTAAAAATAATAAATAAAAAAAGTTTTAATCCATTTTAAATTTATTTTTGAATTAAAAATATCACAATTCAAAAGAAATAAACTATTTTTACCTCAGAATTAGAGTCAAATTTTAAAGATTAGTGCATTATTCTAAACCAGAACCTAAGCCTAAAACACCTTTATCAATTTAATTATCCCTTTTATTATTTTTTAGTAAATTAACGAAGAAAAACAGGAAGAAATAAATTCATAGGCAAATAAATTAAAAGTTGAAAATAAAAAAATATTTTAATTACAATCAAAATCACAGTGCAAATTAATTGAATAAAAAAGTTTTATTTATTTTAAATGCAATTAAATTTCACAATCAAAGAGAAAATAATTATTTTTACGTAAGGTCTAATCTCAAATTTGAGAGTTTTTTGCCTTTTGCTAAAACATAACCTAATTCTGATGCACCTGTGTCACCAATTTTATTATTGCTTTTTAAATATTTATGAAAGTATAATTGCTAACTAAATTAGTTAGTTATTTATATTTTAAGAATGAAGAAATAAATTAATAGTGAAAGTTAGACAATTTTTTGAACATAAAAAAAAAATCAAAATCAAATAGCAAAAAAGAATTTATATTAAAATATCACTACTCAAAAAAAAAAAATTGTTTTTACTTGAGATTAAGTGTCAAATCTGAGATATTAAATTCTAAATTTGAGAGATTAATGCAATCTTAAACATCATTTAGTTTTAAACCTAATGAATTATTACTTTTTAAATATTAAAGAAAATGTATTTATAATTTTATTTAGTTTGTTATTTAGAAGAAAGATTCAAAATAAAAACATTTTAATTAAAAAACAATCAGAATAATGTCAAAATAAAAAGAAAAAACTGTTTTTACTTGAGATTAAGTATCAATTTTGAGAGATTCTAGTATTATGCTAAAATTTTGCATAAATGTTATGCACCAGCCTGACTAATTGAATTAGAGCTTTTAAAATAATGATGAATATAATTATTTATTTATAAAGGAAAAATGGATAAAAAATATGCAGAAATAATTAATTGAATAGCTATAGCAAGAGGAAAATGTTAATATATTTTTAATCAATTCAGATCAAAAAATTTTTAAGTCTAATCAAAAGTTTATAAATTAAAAGAGTTATTTTTATTTAAATAGGATTTTGTATTAAATGCAACACAATTCAAATAAAATAAATTCTTTTTATGACAAATTAAGATTCAAATGTGAGAGGTTATCGCATTTTGATAAACTTAAACCTATTTTTTAAGCACTATCTCAAGAAATGTTAATGCTAAACGAAAAATTTTAAAATAAAAATTCTTTTGGTGAAAAAAATGACCATAATAACAAAGTAAATAAATCAAATAAAAACTCATAAATAAAAAATTTTGTAATTTTTAAATTTAATTTTGTATTAAAAAGGACACATTTAAAAAGTAATAAGTGTGTTTACTCTAAACCAAGGTTCAAATATTAGAGTTTACTACATTTTTTTAAATCCTAGCATAAGAGTGAAGCATCTTGTTGGCCAATTTAATTTTCACTTTTTTAAATAATGATAAAAATAAAAATTTTTTAGCAAGTAAGTAATTTAAATCAAAACAATCAAAAAAAAATATTAAATTGTTAACTAAAAAAATATTTTAATTAAAAAAAAAACAAATTAAATAAAAATGTAATAAAAAAAAGGAGTTTAGTTTGTTTTAAATTTATTTTTATATTGAAAATATAAAAATTAGTAGTAAATTAATTTTACGAGAGAATAAGAGTTAAATTAGAGAGATCAGAGAATTTTGCTAAAGATTAACCGATTTTAAGTGACCCTGACTCTACAATTTGATTGTAACTTTTTAAATATTAATGAATTTATTATAATTTTATATATAGCTAGTTATTTAGAAAGAATTAAAAAAAATGTTAAGAGGTTAACGAAAAATTATAAATAGAGTAAGTTAAAAATAAAAAATATATTAATTTAAAAGAGAGCAAGAATTAAATGGTAAATAAATCAATCAAAATACTTGAGTTTTATTTTGTTTAAATTGCTTTATGAATTAAAAATGTCACAATTTAATAGGAAAATAATTTTTTTACCTCAAATCAAGGGACAAGTTTGAGATTTTACTGCATTTTTCTAAACTAGAAACTAATTTAATTACCCCTTCATTGCTAATTTTATTTTTCCTTTTAAATTATAGATGAAAACATAGTTAAATATGTATTATTTATTTATTTAGAAAGAAAGAATTAAGAAAAATATAAAGAAATAAATAAATAAATTAATAGCTAAATCAAATAGTAGTAATTTAAAAAATATTTTAATTAAAAAAAGAAATTAAAAATCAATAAACATAATAAAATATATAAAGTAAATTAAACTTTGCTTTAAAAAAATCATAATTCAAAAGAAATTAATTTTTTAACTTGACATAAAGCTTCAAATTAGAAAAATATGAAGTAATATTATTACCAAAATATAAAGTTGGAAATTTAATATATTTTAATTAAAAAAGATTCAGGATCAAAAAGTAAATAAAAAATTAATAAAAATATAGATAGAGTTCTCTTTGTTTTATACTATTATAAGCATCATAATTTAAAGAAATAAACTATTTTACTTAACATTAAGAGTCAAATTTTAGAGATTAGTGCATTTTTCTAAACTAGAACATAAACTTGATAAACATTTCTTGGAAGTTAAACTTTAACTTTTTAATTATCGATGAAAAAACAATTAATTACTGAATTAGTGAATTAGTTATTTACAAAGAAAGAGTGAAGAAAAAACATGATATTATAAAATAATAATAATAAAGTATAAATAAAGAAGAAAAAACATGGGATTATAAAATAATAATAAAAATTATGAAACAAATAGCATGTTTTATGTTTTAATAAAAATACTTAGAATATAAAGAATTTAATGAAATTTTGTATTAATAAAATTAACAAATAAAAAGAATTTAAAAAAGTTATAATAATTAATATATATTACTTGAGATCAATATGAAGATCAGTATGAGACAAAAGCTCAGAGTTTAGAAACTTATTTAATTATAAAAAAAAACTTTAAAGGTATTTATTCAAAAAATAAATAATTACATCTTGTAGATTTCTGTTATATGTACTTTTTAATATCATTTTTTTTTCTCCCTCAAATATTGTTATCAATTTGATAAGTTACTAAAATATAAAGAAATATATATATTATTTATTATTCTAATTTCAAAAGAAGCTTATAAAAATAAAAATAATAAACTCGATTTTGCGAAATAAAATATTTATTTAGAAAATTTTTCATTAAATATCAAATTTAAATCAAACTTAACTATACAAAAAGTTATATTAACAAAATTATAAAAATTTCTTATTCAAAAGTCAAGGAAATCTTATCTTTTGAACAGACTTTTTTTAATTTATAAATAATTAATAAAAAAATACAAAGATAATTTAAAAGAAATCACATTTACAGCTTAATACGAGAATAATCGCTAAAAGAAAATGAATAAATTAACATTTAAGAAATTAATTAATTAATTGATATTTATTTTAGCTTATTAAATTCAATATTACTTAAATAATATTATTAAATAAAAGAATAAATAAATAAATAAATTTAATAGCAAATATTTTTACAATTTTCCACTTCAAAAAATATTTTCTTATTTTTTGTGATTATTTTTTAATAATAAAGAAATTATAAAAATATGATTTTTCTCTCATTTTTTTATAATAAAAAATTGTATTAATTATTATCAAATTATTTAACATCAATAAATGCTTTCAATAAAAATATTACTATATTTAAGGATTGTAATTAACAGAAAAGTTTTAAAATAAATATTACAATGTCTATTTATAATTTAGGTATTATGCGTCAAAAGTAAATCACTTTTTTATTATTTTAGACTCATTAAATTAGAGAAAATACACTCAATATTAATTAAATCTATTTCATAAAAAGGTAAAAAATTTAAGAATTATCTTTATGAAAAATTATTTTAATTTTAAATAAAATTACAAATTATTCTTTTTATTTTTGTGTTCAAAATTTGTGATTAAAATCAGCCTTTCTAAATTTAGTTTACATTAACTTATCTTTAATTAAATATAAGAAAATACTTTTATTTTTTTTGGACAATTAAGTGTCTTATTAAAAAATTCAATTTAGATTGCTTATTTACCAAAAACAAATGAAATCAAAAAGAGTAAAGAATATAAAAGAATAATTAATTAAATTCTGGCTATAAAATAAAAATCAATTTTCTATTGAAATTTTAACAGATAGATAACATTATTTATATTTAAATATATTTCGATCAACATATTAAATAAAATAGCAGAGTTTATATTACCAAACCCTTTTAGATCCTCAACAAATTAATGTTATATAATATAATTCTTTGGGTTAAAGAACTGTGTTTAAATTATCCCTTTTAATTTAATTTACATTATTTCATCTTGAATTAGATATAATAAAATATTTTTATTTTTTTTAGAACAAGTAAAAGAGGTATTTTATTAAGAAATTTGAGATTACTTCTTTATCTAATAAATTAAAACTAACAAATTAAAGAGCGTGATTCAATTACTAAATTTTTTTAATTGCATATAACTTAATTTTCTGTTTAAATTTTTACAGTATAGCATTACATACTTTAAATAAAATATTATATAACATTTATAATTCAAATTAAAATTAAATCCTTACGAATTACAATAAGAAATCTATTTACGAATTACAATAAGAAATCTATTCTTTATAAAATTTATTAAAGCTGATTTTATCAACATATTAAATAAATAATAATAGCTTATCAATCAAAAATATTTAGATTTACATGTAAAAAATGTAATCTAACCCTTTTTGAAATATGATGTTATTAATTATCTTTATGGATTTAATTTAGATTAGCTAATCTTGAATTTTATTTTTTTAAACATGAAAGTATCTTTTCAAGAAATTAGATTTAGTTTACATTTTTATCAAAAAGAAATCCAACCCATAAAATAAAAGAAAATTGATCAATTATTAATTAAATTCTGGTGATAATAAATACTTAATTTTCTATTCACCAAATAAAAAAGGACATTAAATATTTTTTTATAAATTTATTGTTTTTAGCCCATTAAATAGATAAACAGAGCCTATCTTGATATCTAGAAAATTTTAATTTCCATTTAATGTATGTTATTTAATCTTTTTTTATTTGTGTTTGAAAATGGCGTTAAAAATTAATTATTCTTACTAATTAATTCCCTTTGAATTTAATTTACATTATTTCATATTAAATTAGTATAAAAAAAATACTTTTATTTTTTTGAACAAGTAAGTATCTCATTAAGAAATTTGATTTAGATAACTTTTTATCAAAAACAAACTGATCCAAAAAATTAAAGAATGTAAATTAATTATTAATCAAATTTTGTAATAAAACAAAACTTTGTTTTGGATTTAAATTTTAAAAGTGTAACATTCTATAAATATCCTTATGATAAATCAACGAATTAGATGTATAAAAAATAAAGTATCTTATAAAGAAATTTGATTTTAATTACTTAAATAACAATAACGAACAAAACCAAAAAATTTAAAGAATATGAGTGAATTATTAATTCAATTTTTGAGGACTTAATTAAGTTTTTATATTTTAACATTAATTAGATTACATTTTCTAAAAATATACATTAATATATTTCAAGCATAAATTGAATGCTAAAATAATTTTGGTAAAGCGGAAACCCTAACTAAAAATTAATAAATCTAATTTTATAATATATTAAATAAATAGTTAGAGTTTATCTATCTCTCTATATTTCTATCTATAAATTAAATTTAAGTTTTCAAGTAAAGAATATTATTTAATCATTTTTAAGGTTAAAAAAAGACGTTAAAAAATAGCCTTTTGGATTTAACTTACATTAATAAATATTGAATTATATATAAAAAAGATATTTTTGTTTTTTTAAAAAACAAGTAAGTATCATATTAAAAATATGATTTAGATTACTTATCTAAGAAAAAGAAATGAAACCAAAAAATAAAAAAAGTGAATTAATTATTAATTCTATTCTTGTAATTTAGTACAACTTAGTTTTGTGTTGAAATATTAATTGTTTAAAGTAATTTATATTTTAAAATAAAGATTAAGTAGAAATTTAAATAAGTTGAGAATAAATGGGTAGAACTCTAGCTAAAAAATCGTAGAGTTATTTTGATTAACTAATTGAATAAATAATCAGATCTTATCTTATCAACGAAATTTAAATTTTCAAATAAATAATGTTCTTTAAGCTTACAAAAAAAAGCATTATATCTTTTTTATCAAATTGACTTTATTAAATAATAAAGTACGAGGATAAATTAGCTAATATATTAATAAGTTAGTCATTTTTACACTTAATTAAAATATCAATTTTTACTAACTTTAATCTGAAAAAATTCTAAAATAATTGGTTGTTTTTAGCCATAAATTTATAATGAGGAGTATTTATTTTTTTTTAATACTGGCTTAAAAATAAATAATTTACTTTATATCTTTAAATATTTCTATTTTATGAAATTTAATAACTGAATTTATTAAGCTTAAAATAATAAGTATACTAATACTTAGACAGGAAAAAGCTCATTTTTAATTTTTGAACGAAAGTATCATAGCTTGAATCAAAAAGTATTGCGTTATAAAGTACTGTAATCTATAGTAGATAGAAAGAAAAAAACCATTAATATTATCAAAGTTAGAAAAGTGAAAAAATGTATTTAATTTTATCTAATTTCGAATTTTGTAAATTGTAAACTAAAATTTTGTTATCTTTGGAATTGAATTAAGAACTGTAAATAAATTAGTTTAATTATATTTTCATAAAAAATTCAAATTTTAGCTTATTAAAAAGTGTTCACTAAGAGTATTTTTATAGGGTAATGTAAAAAAATCTTGTTTAAAATCATACTTCCAAAAGTAGATTTAACAAGAATAAAATATAAGAAATACCAAACATTAAAACCTGGCTAAATAAGAAAAATAAAGAAAATAATTAACTAAAATCTTTAAACAATATTCATAATGAATCTGAAAATATTTCTGCTGATTTTTTCAATATTGTTTGATATATTAAAATGCGCAGATTGCCCACTTCTTTAGACATATGATAGTAAAAAAATATTTTTTAAAAATAAAAGGGATTTAAAAAATAATTTTACACTTAAAATAAATAGGACCTTCTATAGAACACAATTATGTAGTCCTTAATTTTCTAAGAATTCCAAAAACAAATGTCTTAGTAATTAACTCTTGGTAAACGTAAGATAAATAATCAAGTATAGTCTACTATAACGACATGTCTTCATCCTCAGGAGAAATTATTAATGTTATCAAACGTAAATTAATTTAAAAATTTAAAGAAGTTAATCATTTTTCGTAAATTACCTATAATTAATATAGCTGAATATCTTATTGTGGATATGCTATTTAACGTATAAACAGATTAAATAATAATATTTAATTTTGATGTTCTAATATTTGCTGATCCTTATACATTAAATCCTCTAAATTCCTTTTCGATTCCTTATATTTGTGCAATTAAGTTAATTAATGGCACAAATTATATCATTTTAACTAATTGTTTTAGTTAACTGTAAATATTTGACTTTGAAAATTAAAAAGTAGTCTTACTTATGGATAATTCTTACCAAATTCCTTCATCACTTGGTTAGTATTATTCAGACATCTACAAATTGAAAAACGGATAAAATGTAATACTTACAACAAATGATATTGGTGTTATTGCTTGGGGAATAGATCTCACTAAATTAACCTATGATTTTTATGGATATATTTAAGATAGTATTATATTTTTAAAATATTATTAAATTAGTTAAATTCTAATATTAAAAAGCACAAGTGAACAATAAAGGTGATCTAATAAGATCTTTTACAAAGCATCCAACTGAAGATATTATCTTTGTAACAGGGTAAAACATGTAATTAATAGCAATTCAAATTAAAGATATCTAACTCAGATAATTCAAAACTCTTTTAAATGTTAGTAATATTTTAAATTATTATTATTAAATTTATTACTTCTATTCTTTTTAAATTTATGTTAATATTAAAATATGTCTACAACTTTTAACCATAAAAAATAAACAGTAAATTAATAGCTCATACCAATAAGTAAGTAAGTCCCTCAAGTTATTTGCTATTTATTATTTTTTAAAATGTGCTATTTAATAAATAAATTAAGGTTTATTATGGTTTTTTAACAGCACTCCTTCCTTTTTCCTAACAACTAAAATAATAAAATTTAGAAAAATATTTTGAATAACTTTGAATACTAAATATAAATTAATAAAATTACTCTTTTAATAGCTTTTTTTACAATATTTTAAATAATCTATTAATAATTAATTTGAAATATTTAATTTTATTTTTAATCAAATAGAAATAAGAAGTGACGGTTATTATATTTAAAGTATATAATTTGTAAGGGAATATAATAATGGATAATACTATCCTTGTCTTTGGATGGGGAGTGGAAATTATATTTACGAAATATACTTAAATATTAGAGATGATCTTTCAACTATTTCAATTTAATAAAGTTATAAATATAGATTAAAAAATTTTTATAGATGGTATACTATAGAAGAAGAAAGTATCTTCATTATTTCTGGAATTACCTATGTTTAATTATTAAATTACAAGACAGGAGAGGTCATCAATAATCTTTGTAAATAATTATCCTAATTTATAAATTGAATATCAAAATTGTTTTTTATCAAAGATTTTTATGGTGATGCTTATAGTAGAAGATTTATCAGGCAAAAGGAAGGATAAACAGATAATTTTATTCTTTTAAATTAAAATCAAGTTTTACTCTTTGATAAGGGATCTTTTGGCTTTTGTGATTATGATGCTTAAAAACCTCAATTAAGCGGAAATGTAGCTTAGAATTATGGCAGCTTTTACTAAGTTAAAAATACTTTTGATTGGTACTTTATGAAAAGTGTTGATGATTATCAAAATAGCTTAATCTTTACTTTTCCTATTTATCCTTTAAATTAAGCTGAATAAGTAATTATTTAAATAAATAAATGCATATTTTTGAAATACTCTAATTATTATTATTATTTTTAGATAACTAATATCACTGGTGTTTATGGTCTAAATTGGGCAGATATTAACTAAAATTTAGATCCTTTCTATTTAAATGGCCGAATTTTAGTTACTCTAGCTTTTCCAAATAAATCCAAAAATTTAAATTATCTATTCCTATTATTAAATTCCTAATCTACAACAGAGACATATTATCTCACATCTCTATAAAGTGATGTAACTTCAATTTAAACTGCTTATGCTATACCTTCTCTAGAAGATCCATCTAATTTAGAATTTATAGGAATAGATAACGCAGGCACTATCTACTCTTGGGACTTAAGTCAACAAAACCTTCCCTTCAAATACTCTATAAACTTTAGTAATTACTTTTTTAACGTTTCCTCTTCTAAATTTATACTAAATCAAAAAAGGTATGTGTTAAAATTCTAAAATTGGCTAGGTATTTCAATATTAAAATGTTAAGAAGTTGGTTATGTCATGCAGTGATAATAACGTTTATTCGTTTGACTTAGCAACTGGTGATTACCAATTCATATGCAAACTTAATACGCAGCCTTTAGCTTTAAGAGCATTTTCAAATTCTTCGCTAATTGCTATAGGAGATTTAAACTCTGGAATAGCTAAAATTTTTAAATTCAATTCAAAGACATTTGACTTTTTCTTGCAGCTTTAATCAACAAAAGTACAAGATAAGCTCATATACATTGAAATGCTTAATGAACAAACTATTTGGGTTTAATACATTGACAGCAATCTTTTTTATTCAATCAAAGAGTGTCTTTCTGACTCAAGCTTATGTACTTAATGCACCTAATAGTATTATTTTACAGCAACAAATGACTATGATTCTAATGGAGTGTATGGAATGGGTACTTCTGATAATCCTTTTACGACATCAAATAATTTTCTCACAGCTATGATAAAAGTAATAAAATTTTTTTATTAGATTTGACATAATTATAAAATTAAGAAAATATATATATCAGTCAGTCGATTAATATGATTATTGGCTTATAACAATTTTTATCAAAATAGGCTTAATATTATAAGCAAATTGTGAATGGAGTTTCTAATATGAATGTAGAAATTTTTATACAGCCTGACCAAGTGCTTAATCTTAATCCAAATTTGATGAATTTTGATTTTAATAGTATCATTTCACTAAATTTCTAGAGTACAAAGCCTGGAACATATTCTAGTTTAGAGCACATGGGTGCTTTAACTTTGCAAAATTATAACTAAGTGAATTTTTAAGATATTATCATCTAATTTCTACCTAGTTAAAATACAAATAGTTGTGGTTTGATTTTATCTAAAATTTAATCAGGTATTATTTTAAATAATATATAGCTTCTTGTGAAGCAAAAAACTTCTACTTCTTTAAGTTGCCAATCTATTTATGTCGATTCGTCTTAGCTTTTAGTATAACAATATAATATTACCAACGAGGATTTCACTAATCATGAATCTATTATAACAACCTTTAATTCTACATAAGTAAATATAATTTTTTTTTTAGTTAAAATAATTTTGATTTATTAAATAGATAGTAGTGTAAAATTTTTCATTATCTAACTCTACCCTTGGTGAAAACTTTAGTATTTTTTAATAATAATCAAACATCTAACTTATTTTGTCGAATCTGACTATAAGAGGAAATGTATGTTCTTAAGATTCTGACTAAGATGATGAAGTCATATCTGCTTTGTTCTCTGCAGGGTTATTTACTGTTTAAAATATGACTATGGAAGATAATTCTTTTTGCAAAAAATCAATTTTCTCTATTGTTTCTTCTTAAAAATAAAGTTAACTAGTGTTTTTATTTTCCAATATTAGTGTGGTCAATAACCTATTTTAAACAAGGACTACTTACTTATTTTTTGATGCATTTTATCCAATGAGAGCAACACCTTCTCATGAGCTAGATTTAAATTAAATCACATTTTTTAACAACACATCAATTTAATCTAGCATTAAAGATATGAATACTACTTCATTTTTCTAAACAAGCAAAATAGCCAACATATCTATTACTAATTCAGAAATCAATAATCACCATAATATATAATTTGGATCTTTTGAAAATGTGGGAACTATAAATATAACTGGATTTAAATGCTAAAATGATGATACTTACTTTGATAATATTTCTATTTAACAAACAATTGGTTGCCTTTAGTTGAATGAAGTTTATTAAAGTATATTAACTCAAATACAAGTTCTTAAAAAGATTTCAATGGATTCAACTTTAATATCTCTTTAAAATAGCCATATTCAAGAATCTATTTTTTCTATTACAAACTCAACTTTTATTGATTTAGTTTTCTATTAAAATAATCTGAATACTGCTGCAATACCTCTTTACGTGATTAGCAATTATTAAATAGATATGGAAATAGATGCATGCATATTTAACAATATAACTTTAAAAACCTTTGAATATTACTCATACTTATGCGAATCAACTACAGCTTTATGGGTAGCTAATAATTATGGTTCTGTTCACATTAAAAACTCATATTTTTTAAACTCATACAGTTTTTCTATTTATGGATATATTTATATATAAACAGATTCACTAATCATAGATACTGTTTAGTTTAATAACTCTACTTATACAACTGATGAAGATTATGATAACTTTTTTACTTCATATGGAGGTATGGTTAATGCTAAAGCTTCAGACATAACTATTATAAATAGCAATTTTACATAAGCTACAGCATTTAAAGGATCATTCCTTTATCTTGTTTCTTCTGTTCTGACATTTTATGTAAACTTAACTAACATTTTGTTTTGTGAAGGATATGCTCTATTAGATGGTGGCGCAATTTTTATTGACACAAATAGCTATAATTTACAATTTAATTGCAATAACTGTCAGTTTAAAAATATTTATACCTCCTCATTTGACTAATTATCATCTACTATTGGAATAGAGTAAATTATTAAACATTTTTTTAATTTAGGCAAAGAATCATTATTTTATTAAATAAATTAGAATTTCTTTTATCAAGGATTTTATTTTTAAATAATAAAATATAATGAATATTATCAATAATCATTAATTAAAATTCATCCCTCATATTTTATTCAAATTATTTTTCCAAAAATTTATTAATTGGTATCTTGATTAATGAGGATTCATAATTTACCTAAATTAAATATTTTAATATAGATAATATGCTAAATCTAAATCAGATGATTAAAGTTTGATTGCATTTAATGGAGGATATATCGAAAATACTTTTGGAGTAAACGAAAATTATTTTATTAATGTTAATAATACCGAGCTTCAGTTTTTAAATATTTCAAGCATCTATTCTGAATATGACTAAGATTAAGACACACAATTTGTTGAATAAGCTATATTAGCAAATTTATAAAATTCCGATTTATTAATGCAAAATTGTAATATTTCAAACATCAGCTTATCATATTCTACATTACCTTTACTGATAAATTCTCTAAACTCTTCAATTACTTTGAAAAATATGATAATACAAGAGTTAAATTTTTCAAACAGTGTTATAAATTTAATTTAAAGTTAAATTTAAATTAGTAATGTGTAATTCATCAATATTAATCAGGGTCAATTTTCAAATAGATTAATTTAATAAGATTACTAAGAGCAAAGTGAACCACCTAATTCTTTGATTGTTTCTAAATAGTCTATTATTAATATAAATAAAAACACCATTTTTTCCAAAATAAATTGCAACAAAAATTGTAATGGTGGAGTACTTTAAGTCAACTCAGGTGTTTTATTTATTGATAGTACCTAATTCTCATAAATTTAAGTAAATAATATTATAAATCTTAATCCTTTTTTAATTAATCATTTATTTTTAATAAATAGTCAACTTTTGGTGGGGCTTTATTCATCTATGGAATAAATAAAACTAACTAAATTTCAAATTCATAATTTTTAAATTGCAGTTCCTCAAATGATGGAGGAGCTCTATACATTTATTCATTAGAAAAAGATGTAAATTAAAATTTAATTTTATTAAATATTTTAATGTTAAAATAATTATTAGGAATTCAATTTAACAGTTGTAAATAGTGTTTTTAGCTAAAATCAATGTAATAGCAGAGGAGGAGCAATTTATATAAATTCAGAAGTACTGAATTCTGTTAAACAAAAGATTACTTTAAAGAATTCACAAATAAAATATAATCAAGCTGATATTGGTGGTGGCATATTTAATCAAAATTTACCAATTACCAAATATAATAATCAAGTATCTAATAACTCTGCAAAGACATATGGCAATAATGAGTTATCTTATGCTTCACAATTACTAATAAGTAATATAGACTCATTCTTAACGATTAATGATGGCTTATATGATAAAAGCTAAATAGTAATCAACAACTTTAGAAGCGGTAGCAATCTATCAGACATATAATTTGTCTTTCTAAATAATAAAAATGAAAGAATTTTTCCTATCACTGATGATGAATACCAAAACTTTGCAGTGAATGCAAGTTTTGATCCTAATACCAAAAATATATAAGCATATTCAATTAGCGGAGATACAACAGCGAAATACAATAAGTAGCTTTAAAGTTTTATATTCAATAATATTACACTTGTAGGTACTCCAGGATCTTCAGCTAAAATTGAATTCACTTCTAAATAAATTTACACTCTAAATGAGCAAACATAAACTTTTGTATAAAATTATTCTTTTAGCATAGTTATTAATTTTAGACTTTGTGGTCCAGGTGAATAAATTACTTAAATAGGATTAGTAACAGAATGCTAAATTTGCCCAATAAATTCTTATTCTTTTGAAACCTCGATTTGCCAAGAATGTCCTTAGGGAGCATCATGCAGTGGTGGTACTAATTTAATAACAAAATCTGGTTACTGGCGTAGTACTAACACAAGTGATTTAATTTTAAGTTGCTCTAATCTACGTGAAAACTGTGTTGGAGGTGAATTTGGAGATTCCACATGTTACGAAGGTCATATTGGCGCATTATGTGAAGAGTGTGATGTAATTAATCTTTTATTTTTTTAATAGTTTTATTTACAATTAAAATATTTTAATTACAGATATATGGCTAACACTGGGGCATATCTTATGCAAAATCAGCTAAATTTTCATGTACAAGATGTGATTAAATAAAAGGAAATATTTGGATAGTAGTTCTTATGACTGTATGGACATTAATTTCTATGTGTCTAGCTATCAAAGGAAATGTTGATGTCATTAAAGAAAAAGTTGCTGCGCTTACAATATAAAAACATATTTAAAGAAAATCAACTTCAATCTCAAGAGAAAGAAAATAAACCTCAATAAATAATAAGTCAGGTTTATCTTCAAAAGTATTATAAGATTCTAAATTGTTAAAGCAGACATCGATTTAGTAATTCAATTCCAAAAAAAATTCTATGAAATTACTAACAGATGAAGATAAATCTGGAATATTGATAAAAATGCTAACAAATTATGTGCAAATAGTAGGATCTATTGCTACGTTTAACTTATCAATTCCTTCAGGTTAATTTAATTAATTTCTTATATTTGTTATGGCTTCTTTTTTAAATTTATTATTTAAAATAATTTTATTTTTCCAATTTTTTACTTCTTTTGATTAAATTTTCTTCCTAAAAATTAATAAATAGGCTTTTAATTTTTTATTACATTCACTTTATTAACAACAGAAAAAATAAAGCTATGTTTTAATTATTTTGTAAAAATATTTTATTTAGGTATATTCGAATTCCCTTAATCAGTAGGCTAACCATTAAAGTAAACTATGAATTCTCTCGATTGTGCCTTACAAGAATTAGATTCTCCAGTTCCAATAATATATCTGAGGTTGATATTTTCTTTAACTATTCCAATAATATATATGCTCATATTTTTACTTTGCATGTTATTTTACTACTTGATAAAGTATCTCAGAAAAGATAAAAAATAAGCTCATGAATAATAATAATTTCCTTGGTATATTTTAACGACAGCAATTATGTTCCTTATAATATATATTTAACCAGACTTGGTAGCTTAGATAATAGCTTTACTTTCTTGTAGATAAATTGGCGATACTAAATACATATTATCTAATGTCTCATTTATTTGCTACACAAGTTAACATTATTTTTACACTTTAGTATTAGTTGTACCTATGTTGATATTGTGGGTGATAGTCCTTCCTGGTATCTTATTCATGCTATTAAGAAAGAACAAAGATAAATTAGAAGACACTGATGTAAAGCTAAAATACGGTTTTCTTTATAAAGAATATCAAAATTATGCGTTTTATTGGGAGTTTATAAAAATGGCTGAAAAATTGGCGATTATCTTAGCCTTGAACTTTTATTCACAGAGTATAATAACGAAGGCAATTCTTGTTTTCATTGTTATTTGTTCCTATGGTATTCTATCTATGATTTTGAATCCTTACCAAGAACCAGATATCAATGAAATTGATGTAAATTCCACTAATGTTTGCGCTTTGACTGTACTCTTAGGTTTATTTATGTACGATAACTAATTTTTATATTTTGTCTATATTTCACTTGCTTTAATAGTAATTATTAATATATGGTTTATTGCCAAAATTTTAAAGAAGATTATTGGAGGATATCTACCAAAAATATAGTCTGCAATTTAGTCAATGGTTGCCACCTTATCTTAAAAAATAGATTATTTTAAAAGATTTATTAAAGAAGAGAAGCCAAAAAAGTAAATAAAACCTGAGATTAAAGAAAAATATCAAATATTATTTAAAAAAATCTTATCTTTGAAACCTAAAGAAAAGAAGAAACTTTTCCTACAGATTATGGAGCAATAATTGGGTGAGTTATTAATAATTAAGACATAAAATAATTTTATAATTTTTCATTTATTTATTTATAGTTTAATTTCATGGACACTTATTTTCTGAAGATAATCAGGATGAAGAATAAAATAGCATTTAAATATAGCAAGAGTTAAATACAAAAATCTGTTTGGATGATAATAAAGAAAAATTAGAAAATATAATTTAATTGCAAAATATATAAAAGGAATCATCGATTATATCTTCAACTCCTTATTATTAAGATATGGATATTAATTAACCCAAGATTTCAAAAGTAAGGCCAATGGAATTGATTAAATTAGAAAATTAATTTACTAATTAAGGTAAAAAAAATTATAATTTTTTCAACTAATTGTTTTACTTTTTTTAAAAATAGAAGAAGGAAAAGAAGAAATTTAAAATTTAAAATAAAACTTTTAATTTAGCCAAAGGTTTACTTAGATGTTTGAATAATAACTTAATAGTTCTAATTATGGTGAAGGAAGTAATAAATATCTATAACACGAGTTTATTGATGAAAAATAAATAAATATTGAATTAAATTAATATTCTAAAAATTAAGAAGATGAATGAAAAAGTTAGTATAGTTCTTGTTGATATTTATTTTGTATTTTTTCTTCAATAAAAGTTTTAAAACTAATTTAAGAATTAATTAAAAATGTTTATTTCAGTCAAAAATTAAAAGTTAATGCTATTATAAAATGATCATCGGTTGTAAAGAACAAGACTCTAATTTAAGATAGGTTTAGAATATTTAAATAAATTAAAAATTTGCCTTAAAATTTATTACAAATTGGTGTTTTTTATAATAAAATGGGTTAAAATTTTTTTAACAAATTGATTATTTTTAATAATTTAATTAATATAAAAATTAAGAAATAAAAAATTTTTTGTCCATCAATAAAGCTAATTTGATTAACATATTAAATAAACAATAATAGCTTATCTATCAAAAATTTTTAGTTTTACAAATAAAAAATATAATCTTACCTTTTTTGAAATATGACGTTGTTAATTATCCTTATGGATTTAATTTAGATTAGATTATCTTGAATTAGAAATAAAAAAAATTCTTTTATTTTTTTTTAATCATGAAAGTATCTTTTCAATAAATTAGATTTAGTTTACATTTTTATCAAAAAGAAATCCAACCCATAAAATAAAAGAAAATTGATCTATTATTAATTAAATTCTGGTGATAATAAATACTTAATTTTTTGTTCACCAAATAAAAAATGACATCAAATATTTTTTTATAAATTTATTGTTTTTAGCGCATTAAATAGATAAACAAAGCCTATCTTGATATCTAGAAAATTTTAATTTCCATTTAGTGTATGCTATTTAATCTTTTTTTTTGTGTTTAAAAATGGTGTTAAAAATTATTTTTACTAATTAATTCCCTTTGAATTTAATTTTCATTATCTCTTATTAAAGAGGATATAAAAAAAATACTTATATTTTTTTTAGCAAGCAAGTATCTCATCAAGAAATTTGATTTAGATAACTTTTTATCAAAAACTAACACATTCAAAAAATTAAAGAATGTAAATTAATTATTAATCAAATTTTGTAATTAAACAAAAAATTGATTTTGGATTTAAATTTTGAAAAGTGTAACATTCTATGAATATCCTAATGAAAAATCTACGAATTAGATATATAAAAAATAAAAGTATCTTACAAAAAAATTTGATTTTGATTACTTATCTAACAATGACAAACAAAACCAAAAAATTTAAAGAACATGAATGAATTATTAATTCAATTTTTGAAGACTTAATTACATTTTTAAATTCAATTACATTTCATTTTCTAGAAATATATATTAATATTTTTCAAGTATAAATTGAATGCTAAAATAATTTTGGTAAAGCGGAAACCCTAACTAAAAATTAATAAATCTAATTTTATAATATATTAAATAAATAGTTAGAGTTTATCTATCTATATTTCTATCATATATAGAGAAATATTAACTCTCTCTCAGTAAAAGTTTTTAAAACTAAATTCATCTAAACCCTTATCAAAATGATTTAAAATAAAATGTTTTTTCTGGGGTGGCCCAAATAAAGCCCCGAATTTATATTCTCTAGTAAGTACTTTCTTAGAGTATTTTTTTAAATAGTATTTTATAGTTTCTAATTTGTTAAATTAAAAAAATATTTATTCAAGTGATCTAATTTTGAAAACCATACAATTTAATCTTGTATTTTAGTAGCCACCAGAATCTAAAATCTAAAAGAGCTCTTTCTAATAACCCTAAAAAGTATTTAATAGGAAAATTTAGATTATATTTAATTAATTTTTAGAATAATTGAAAATCAAATCATTTTGAATTAATTAATAATAAAGTGGATAATTTGATAAAGAAAATTGTAAATATGAAAAGGTTGAGTATTTTAATGATCATTTTTATTATAAGATGCTCTCATTCTTTTAATTTTATAAAGATACCTTAAGTTTAAGTTGATCAACTAAATTTCGTTACACCTGAATTTTTAAAAGCAGGATAAAGACTAGCTTCATAATCTATTAATCATAATGTTTCATTTACATCTACTCCTTAGATTTTGTTAGCAGTAGAAAGGTTGAGCTTTGATTCTGGTGATTTGAATTTTAAAGCAACTGTAAGTTCTTCTAACTCAACTCAGTTTAACTTAACAATTCAAAGATATAGCGATAAAATTTCGTATTTTTTTAACATAACTATCAGATATTTAGCTATAAATATGAAAGATTGTTTTGTAAAAACAGGAGATTTGAGCTTTTAAGAAAATAAATACGACTGCGATCTTAATATGATGTGTGAAAAATAGACATTTATGTACTAAAAAAGCAATTTCGACAGCTAAAAGTGGAATGTCACTGTTGGTTTTTACTTTATTGGAATAGAATAGGTCTAACTATAGAATAATAATATAAGTTTAAGTTTACTAAACGAAATAGTTTATAATTCTAATAGCTTTGACATAATAGTCAAAACTAGAGATAAAAACCATTATAATCAAATAAATAAGATATACTACAATTATATAGAGATCTATAAATAAATTGATAATAGCTATTATCATTTTTCTAATATAAATAATTCAATTAATCCTAGACAAAATTAAAGTAATTACTAAGCATTTTATCCCCCTGATTATTAAATTAATATAGATAAGTTAGCTGGTATATTTTATGGAATTATTGAAATAGAGCTTACTTACTTTAATTAGATTGTAAGCTAAATTAACTTTTTTATATATAATTTGACTTTAATTGATTTAAACTTTTACAATATATCATCTATATATGCTATTTAACAAGGGTCACTAATTAGTGTCTAAAGTTAAATTATAGCTTTTGCTTAAGTAAATTGTAATTAAAATGGTACATACTTTTTGGATGATTAGTATTAATGCGTTTCCTCTTGTCCTGACGGATACTATTTAGCTCATACACCAGATACGTACTATCATATTTTAAATTAATGCTTACCTTGTGATGTTTCATGCAAGAGTTGTAATGGACCTACTCCTTCAAATTGTTTGTAGAAAAATTTAGATGATGTTGACAGATAAATTAGAACATAATGTGAAGGTAAAAATGCTTATGAAGGTTCCTTCATTAATTGTGAATCATGCTAACAAACAGCTAACCAAATCTGCATAAGCTGTAAGTAGCCTTTTGTTTTATATTAAAATTAATGCATATGTCCTAATTTATCTCAAATTTATAATATTCAAACAAATTAATGTGAATTTAAATAAACTTCTGTTTTTTCTTAAGATACTAAAACGAGGTTACTCAATGGTGGTAATATTGTAAATTAAGCAACATTAGGATTTTCGATAATATTTACTATAGCTTAAGGTTTTATTAGTTCAGGGTGCCCTCTTCTTTCTTAAACACTTACCATTTAGAAGATATTTTACTTAGAATTAATTAATATCAGCACACCTCATTTTTTATTACAATTCATTTAGGCAATATCAAGTAAATATCTTTAAATATTTATTGATTTAATATTTTTTAGCATTTCATAATTAAATTTTTAAAAGAAAGTAATTTTTTATATTTTAAAAATAATAGATGAAGGAATAACAAAAAAGTATTAAATTCTTAATATTTTTAAATATTAAATCAAATTTGATATTTAAGATAATAATTCGACATTAGATTATCAATTTAAGTATAATATTCCTTCAAGTAATCTTCTTAAGAATAGTGGAGGCGGATTTTTTATTCTAATACTAATAATTATTTTTTAATTTTTTAGCCAAATTCTTGCAAGTTCTAAATACTAATCTTAATTTTTGAAACTATATGATAAAGTTATGTCTCCTATAATTATTTAGCTGCTATAAACTATAATGTTATTATTTTTTTATAGCTCTCTACTATATATGCTTGACGATAAATAAATAAAGGGAGTCACAGGCTGTATTTTACTTATTGTTAATTTTGTCTACATAATATTAGCATTCATTATTCAATCTCTAGTTCTTTTTAAGCTAAATGTAAATTAAAAGAGATTTAATTAATATGAACCATAAATTTAAGATATCTTGTAAATCTAATTAGCGAACGGTTCAATACTTTAAAAAACAAGAAGTAGGATGTACATGATAGCATTTCTTGTTTTTGAAAATATTCTGTTTCCATTAGTAGTTATTTCATTTAAATCTAGTTATGTTGGCCAAATGAGTTCTCTTATAACAATATAGACTTTGGAATTCATTATTACACTTTATATAAGACCATTCCAAAATAATTTAGTAAATATCTCATTTATATTTGAATAAAGTATATGGATTATAATTTATGCACTTTTTTGTTCACTAAGCTGCTTAATAGACTAATTAGACCCTACAACATAAGTTTATTCAGAAAATATAGAAATACTCTTAGCTATTATATTATTTTTAACTTGTTTTGTTATTTTGGCAAATCCTATTTTCTAGTTAATCTAAATTTTCATTTTCATTAAAAATCATTATTGCTAAAAAAAGAATAGAAATTAAAATGAAAATTAAAACTATTAAGCAGGAGTATAACTTATAAATATGAAAAAAATAAAAATCCACACATTCAAGAAGAATTGACAGACAATAAATTTAAACAATAAATAATTTATAAATTATTTTTTTTGCATATATTTATATATCTTTTATATGTATCTCTTTACTTAAAAAATTATTTCATTACCTTAATCTAATTTGTTAATACAATACAAATAAAATATAATCAAGCTGATATTGGTGGTTGCATATTTAATCAAAATTTACCAATTACCAAACACAATAATGAAGTATCTAATAACTCTGCAACACATATGGCTATGATGAGCTATCTTATGCTTCACAATTGCGAATAAGTAATATAAACTAATCCTTAAAGATTAATGATGGCTTATACGATAAAAGCAAAATAATAATCAACAACTTTAGAAGTGGAAACAATCTATCAGAGATATAATTTGTCTTTCTCAATAATAAAAATGAAAATATTTTCCTATGACTTAGGAGGAGTTCTAAATGTTTGCAGTAAATGCAAATTTTGATCCTAATACCATATATTGCCTCTTTTGGTTTCCAAGCTTTGCTTACATGGGCATCTTTAATTTTGATACACATTTCATCAGAAAAAATGGTTTCTTCTAGTGGCTCACCTTTTCGTATTAGAATTTTTTTAAATTAATTTATTCTTTCTTATTTTTCGTCATTATTGAGTACATGTTTTCTCTCTTTTATTCTTTTAAATTCTAATTCGTTTTTAGTTAATACCTAACTAACTATAATTTTATATGCACATACTTCAGCACCTATTCTGCTTAAGCTTGATTTATTTAGTTTTTCATCGATATATTTTAGGATAGACTTTTCTTGGTCTTATTTTACTTTTCTTAGACGGTTTCTCTCGTATTAAACTTAAAAATGCCTTCATCAGCTTAAATTTTTTCAATAAAATTATAGCTTGTTATCAGTGAAATATTCAGAATCTTTGATATCCGTGTTGCTGTTTGAGTAATCGTATCATTTTCTCTCATTCACCGACCAGTAAAACATTTTAACTAATAACCATAAATCTGGTTTTATTATCAATATCTTTTACAAAAACCGTTATACTATTTTTAACACTCTTAATTTCTTAATTAAAAAAAAATTAAAAAATTAAATAATTAACAAATCCTCTCTAATACCTAATAACACTCAGAGCAATATAATACTTTGAAATGACAAATAATATTCTTAATAAATACCAAAATAAAAAGAAAAAGAATAGATAGGAGTAATATTATATTTATTATTTTTTTCTTCCATTATTTAAAAACCGAACTATACTTGATAAATAAAATGTAAAACATTATTTTGATAAAATTTATGTTCTATTTCAATTTTCTTTATATTATTTATGAAAAGAAATTAAAATAAATTTTGATTTCAAACGTGTTTATATTTTATTTAATTATAGCTATACTGTAAATCCTTCTTTTTTGTCAAGAATATTTTCGAAAATGTTAAAAAAAATTTATTTTCTGTAAAATTTAAAATTTCAATCCAAAAATTAAAGTTTATGTTGTAAATTGAATTTTTAAAATTTTCTATATAAAATTAATTTCAAATATGAAAAATAAATATGCTCAGTCCATTTCAACTATAATTTAAATTGTGAAACTACTATAATTATATAATTTAGGTAAATGAAGTTTTAATTATTAGTTACCGCCTCTAAAAGTAAATTTAAATGATATTTATCTACATTTGAATATTAATTTTTTAAAACTTCTAATTATATATAAAATTAAATGATCTCTCTCTTTCTCTTTTCTTTTTATTTAATTTGGTATTTCTTTTATGGATTCAGAATATTTAATTATTATTTTTACACCATTAAAGTTATTAATTAAATGATCTTTTTTGTGGATTTAAATCTTTATTTTTTAAATTCCTTATTAAAAATTAAATTATTTGATCGCTTTCTCATATCTTTTATCATTTAATTTTATTTAAATTATATATGTTTTTAAATTTTACAAAAGCTCTTTAAAGACCTTTAAAATGCCTATTAAACAATTTGACAAGTAAAAATTAATAAGCCTTGAAAGCCTTTATATTACCAAAAATGTTTCATATGTTAAAATTCATTGATCATACATCTTTATTAATTTATTTATTCAAAAAATAAATTTACAAAAGATATTAGGAAGAACAATTAACAAACTATATGATATCACTCTATTTTATTTAATCTATTATCTTAGATGGACTTTTAATTGAAAAGATTTTGATTATTCAAGTGAGTGGAAAAAGCTTGTTTATTTATTCTCAAAAAAATCAGTATCACCATTAAATTTTTTTACTTTAGAATTAATAATAATTGAATTAATGGATAATAGATGAAATAAAGAAAAAATTAATTAAACATTAAGTTCAAAACTGATTTTTGATAACATAAAATTTATAAATTATAATTAAAAAAATTAATTAATAAGCTTTTTACTAAAATAAAAATAAGATGAAAAGATTATTCCTATCACTAGTTTTTTTCACATTTGCTTCCTGTGCTTTGTACTATCCTATCTATGTTGATATGGGATGCGCATCCAGAATAGCTAGTACTTGGAACTATAATGGTACATAATATTTTTACCGTTGTTTTAAATCAGGTGTTGGTTATATCATAAATAACAACGAAAATTATGTTTTTGAATTACCCACTCTTTATCCTGATTAAACTACAGTAAAAATTCCTCTCACTCGTGACAATAATACCACCTAAACTGGAATTATTTTCTATTCTTAATTCTAACAAAATGAAACTTTTGTGATATTAGATTGTACTTAAAAGGCTACTCAAAAGCTCACTGATCTATGTAGTGCTACATGTACTAAGATTGCTGGTAGAATTTACTAAGGTGTGTTCAGTTAGGGAGGTAATTGTCTAGATTACTTTGGATTTGGTACTTCTCCCATAAGTTCTTGATAAACCAATTAAATACTTGTTGTTGTTATTATTATTATTTTAAGTAAATTTATAGAAAAATTTTTTGTAAGTATCAAGTTTATTGGTGAATATATTTTTTACTACTGATCTCATTATCATTATTAATAAATATTTACATCTTTATCCATTCACATCAATTAATATTTATAAGCTAATTGAGGAATAAAAGGATGTAATATTAAACAGTTTGATGTTTTAAAAAGATGTTTATAATAAATAAAATTAATTAATTTAATTAAAAAGTTAATAATAATAAATTTAATTAAATAGAGAGAAATATGAAGATTAGTATGACACTAAATTTATTAGAATCTTTTAATTAATATATAATTTTATAATATATTTATTAAAATAACAATATAATCTATAATGAGTTACATAATTTAGATATAAGTAGTATCTTTAATTTTTGATCATTTTATCCATAGTTCAGAATATTTAATTAAATAAATTATTTAGTTTCTTCTATATTTGTTTACCAAAAATATAAAAATAAGTTTAATTTAATTATTTGTAAATAATGTTTATAAAAAAGCTCCGAGACCGGGAATTGAACCCGGGTCTCCTGCGTGACAGGCAGGAATACTAACCACTATACTATCTCGGATTTCATATTAATTATAAAAAATTACTTTGTAAATTTTATTGCAAATTAGTTATATTATAAAATAAAATATAAATTATTTGCTAAGCTCGCTTCATTTATTATATTCGATTATTATATATTAATTGTAATTAAATTTTGATATTAACAAATACTTTTTTAAAAAAAGCTCCGAGACCGGGAATTGAACCCGGGTCTCCTGCGTGACAGGCAGGAATACTAACCACTATACTATCTCGGATTACATGCTAATAAATCATTTAATCAATTTATGTAATTTATTGAAACAATCAAAAGCATAATAATTAGCAATTAATTTGATTGAATTAAATTTATTTCTTAATAAATTAAAAAAAAGCTCCGAGACCGGGAATTGAACCCGGGTCTCCTGCGTGACAGGCAGGAATACTAACCACTATACTATCTCGGATTTGATAGAATAATTCGATATGAACTTAGTTTTTTAAAATAATTTCTTCAATTGTTAGTCTTAAGAAATTCAAGTTCATAAAAAATATATGTTTGCTTATGACGATTAGATTCATATTATAGTTAAATTTAAAAATAAAAATATTTAAAAATAATTAAATTTAGTAGAAAGTAATGATAAACAATTAATAAAATAATACACAATAAAAACCACAAAATTAATAAAATTAATTATTGGACTTAATGTTGTTTAATGTAATGAATTAAAATTTTTCTAAAATATGCAAGATTTTTTGTAAGAAATTAGCTAAATGTGTAAGGCTTCTTTATTAGTTTGTAATTGATATGGAGATAAGTAGAAATATCTAAAGATTTGAAAATATTTTTTGGCTAATAAACAATAGTTTTCTTTCAGAATTTTTCAATATAAATTGAAGAATGTATATTGGTCGAAAAACAATATACGAAAGCAAACAAACAGGGCAAAAATTAATATTATAAGTAGAGGAAAAGTTAGTATAATTTAGAAAGCTTCTAAGAGTATTAATATTAAATATTGATCAGTGACACTAATTTTAGTTTAAGAGATGTTAATTAATTTTAAAGGATTTTATCACAAATTTTAAATATTATAAATTTATTTTGATTAAATAACAGAGTTGTTGGTTGATTTGTGATTAATTAATAAAAAAGTATATAAAGTAAGAAATCATAAAAATGAAAGAAGAAGAGGATAACAAGATTAGCCTTATTTTGAATAAAAAGAGCAGATCAATAATTAAAACTAGTATAGAGAATTAAATTAGTTTGCATGGAAAAGTAGAAGAAATCATGATTGTTGTTCAAAATGATTCATTTATTTGGAGTTAAGGAGCTTTGGAGATCTCTGAAGCTATATAAGATTAAACATATCTTAAATCTCTAATCCTCATAATAGAAAATTACAATATGATAAATTGTGCAGGTGCAAAGGCTATTGGATAAGCCTTAGCTAAACTTTGCAATCTAACGCATTTAGAATTAACAATAGATTATTATAATAGTATATTTACAAATGGGTTCGTAGCTATTTCTAGAGGCTTATCATGCTTAAATAATCTTACAAAATTACATATTAAGCTAGGTAATAAAAACTTTGTTAATAAAGAAGGAGGAGTGGCTCTTGGAGAAGCACTTAAAAAGCTCGGTAACCTTAGAGCTCTTTCTATCATTTTGGAAGAAAATTACATTTGCGATGAAGGAGCTATTTCAATAGGGGATGGACTGGCTAATCTAAAATAAATTGTGTAGTTTTAATTTACCCTTTTATATAATAATATTTCTAATATAGGCATAAAAGCTCTTGGCTAAGGAATTTCTTAAATGAAAATGTTAAATATTCTTCAAATTAAATTACGTAGTTATAATTCATTTGATGATGAAGGAATAGGTTAGTTTTTTCAAGATTTTGAATTCTAATTTTTATAGGATTTCTGTCTGTTTATTGGTACAAATATTGAATTCAAGCAGCTCTCATGTCAATCTTTAGGATATTCTTTATCAAAATGCAAATAAATAGAAAATATAAATTTAATTGTTTTCTCAAGCTACATAAATGATGAGGCGTTTTTAAATATAGGAAGAGGTTTAATTTCTTTAAGTAAGTTATAATAATTGAATATATTTCTTTACAGAAGCGATATACAGAGTGGAAACTTTGCAGGATTTTAAGAAGGTTTTGCAAATTTGCAAGAACTTGCTAGCTTGAATCTAAAAATATCACTAAATAGATACTAATCCAAACAAAAGAGAATAATGTGTGACCTTGGTCGTTCTTTTTAGTTCTTATCTAATTTAAAATCATTAAAATTGACACTAGATGGCGAAAATTTTGAAAACCCCGATGGACCTTTTGCACTTGGATATGGATTAAAGCACTTAAAGAATCTGGAAAATTTACAACTTTACATAGATTTTTATGATGGTATAAAAGAGCAATGCTTTCGCTAATTAGGAGAAGGTTTAAAAGAACTAATTAATTTATAATAACTGTCTTTAGTCATTGAGCATTTAACATCCTTTAATCCATCTATAATTTTACAATACCTATAAAATTTTAATCAGTTAAAAAAGCTTCATATATCTACTGGTTATTATTATAAATAAAATCAACAAGATTTATTTGATCTAGGACTACATATAGGAAAGCTATAAAATTTAAGATAGTTATCTCTTAGTATTGATTTTTAGAATCATGGAAAAGAAGGATATAATAAAATATTTAAAGGCCTTTAAAGTCTAAAAAAGCTTTACTTAATCGCAAATATGAGGAGAAATTATATAGCGTATTAAAGATAATTTCGTTAGCAAGCTATTAGAAAGTTAACGCATTTAGTTTTTGTAAAATCTTGATTGATAACTAACTTACTTACTTGAAATAATGAGAAGATATATTATGTATATATAGTATGGATAAATGCATTTAAAGTTATGCAAAAACTAAATTAAAATAAGCCGCTTTCCTATTAAAAATTAGTTTGATAATTTAGTTTTAAAAGATAAACTACTCTATTTAACCATTATTAAATATAAAAATTTTATTTATATTAAAATTTATCAATATAATAATTTTAATCTATTATTTGTTTATTGGTAATATAAAAATAAATATTTATTTGCTCTACGAATACTATTAAATCAAGTCAAATCATTCAAATTTTTTAACATGCTATAATAACTCCAAAGATGATTTAAAATCTAGATAAAATTTTTTAGAATTTTAGGGGTTTTAAATTTTTGCATATTTTTAAAACCTGCACTTTTTAAATTGGTGAGATTCAGATAGATATCCAGTATATTCAATTTTATGTTGTAACTCATTAAAAATAAAGCAGCTCAAAGAACTAAATTAAATTAATTAATTATACGTTAATCTTTTTTTAATTTATTATAAAAGAATCACTAACGCAAACAACAAAAATTCAAGCTTATATTTTTTTAAGTTGTTGTAAACAAATTATTATATCAATATTTAAATAATAATATAAATAAATAAGATAATTTATTAAGACCATAAATTTAATTAATAAAAAATTAATGCTTCTCAAAAGTTAGATAGATTTAAACATAATCAAGTATATATATAGATAGTTAATTAAATTTTCAACTTTAATTAATATATCATTAAATAGTCGCTTTATTAAGATTAAAACCTTTAGAAATACATTTATATTGAACCATTTTAATGTCAAAAAAATTTTTGCCTGGTTTTTTAAGATCAAATTATTATAATGTAACAAATCTTAATTAATTGGATGTCAGAGCATTCAAAAGTTGGTTTTTATAATTTGTGGGTCTTATATATTTATTGATGAGTTTTGTATTAAATTGGATTTTTATCATAAGTTAACTTTGTTTCTTTCATTCTTTTAAATTTAATTAAACTTCTAATAACAAATAAATAGCTTTATAATTAAAAAAGATTTTAAATTTTTTGCAGCTAATTAAAATAATTTTTTTCATCAATAATTATAAAAAAATAATAGGTAATAATAGAAACATTAAAAATTATAAAAATTGTTAATTTTGATTGAAATTTTCAAATATTAGTGAAATTGTTATCAGATAACATGTTTTATTTTAATTTTATTTCCATCTAAACGGGATGGATCTGATTAATAAAAAAATGTTAAATTATAATGTAAATATTGAGTTCGAAATTTGATATAGAGATAAATAAATCTTAATAAATTCATGATATCTTTATTAAAAAATCTTGTATCCTTTTTATTTGTAATAATCATAATTTGCTATTAATATTTTGATTGATATTGTATTTAGTTAGGTAGGAATGGAGAGGATTATAGAGTCAAAACCAAAATTAGTGATGGAAAATATAAAAGCAAATATATTTTCTACAGTATTTTTAATCATTTTAGGAGCACTTCTGTTATTAACATACTATCTGCTCAAGGATTATCTGACAGTTTTATGCTTTTCTTTCATTTCAGCTATTGCCATCAAACCAACTAAAAATTATATTTTGAATTGGATAATATCAGGCAGAAAGAACAAATCTTAAAAAAACATCTTACAGGAAAATTACTTGGTTAAGCTTTTCACAGGATTATACCTTTTAGTTACAGATTTTAAGAATTAATATATGGGAGTTTGGGAGCTAATAGTAGATCTTTTGAATTCTGTTAAGCATTTTAGGACAGATATTTATTCATTACTGCGTCTCACTTTAACATATATTTTAGTTGCTAAAGTAGGAATATCTTTGAGCTTTGTATCTATTGGATCATTGCTTCTTTTTGATTTATTGATTCGTCTATTTATATATACTTACCGTCGTATCTTTAAAGCCTACATCGAAGATAAGGCAGAAACGGATAATACTGCTTTAGTTATTAATGAAGAAATAGATCAACAAAATCATTAAAATTTAGGCAAAAAAGGGAAAAAGAGCCAAGTCAAAAACTAACAATAACAAGCAGTTATAGAGAATGAAGAAGCTAAACAAAAGAGATTGAAAGCTGAATAAGAAGAAGAGTAATTTTATAATTCGTTAGTTTCTACTCTCTGCGTGGCAGGTTTTGTGATGTCAATAATATTTATACTTGTATTTTTTGGTGGACTGTGCTTTTGGGATATAATAGATATTCGTAATAAAGCTCAATAAACTCTCTAAATCTAGTTAAAAGAAGTAAATAACTTATTAGAGTAGTAAGGCATCAAATCTTATCTTGATGAATAGTTTATCAAAGACTAAATTTTAAGCTAAGTAGATAAACTAGATACTTATATGAGTCAGTCAAATCTATTACCAGCTATCTAAGTATTTTAAGGTATCATCATATTTTTTTTTTTAACAGATTAATCATCATTCTAAAATTTTTGCAATATTTTCATTTAAAGCAAGAAAAAATAAAGCTTTTTTTGAACTTCTAATAAAGTTTAAAAATTTAAATTCTAAATAATTTTTTTATTTTACTAAAATGCTATTAAAATAATCTATTTAAAAGATAATATAGCTATTTACTTTATTCAGTAAAATAAAGAAAGATAAATAAAATAAATTTTTATTTATTTTAGGCATAATTTACTTTGAATAGAGAAAATATTTTAGATAAAAAGAATTTTATTAGTTTAAAGATAAATAATTTATTGATTGTTTAAAAAAGTTAAATGTAAATTTTATTAATTTAAAAAAACAATAGGAGTTGTCAATAACTACTTTAACAACACAAAATCTACTTTAGAAGAACAAGAAGCAACTTATAAGTTTAGATTAAATATAGAATAATGCCAAGAGGGGTATATCAAGTATTTAAACAATTCCTATATTCCATAGTTTATCATTAGTTCTGCTAACGAAGTTACAGCTGTTGTATGCTATATTCAGATTTTTATCAAACAAATGGATTTTAACATTAATGAGGTATTTATTAGGATAATTTATTTTATCATTAATTATTTATCATTTTAATCATTTATACCAGTATTTTAGAAAGCAATAAATAATTCTAAACGAAATAAAATTTGATTGTTTTTTCAATAAAAATATTTCTTTAACTTTTAATAATCATAATAGATATTGAATAATTTAAAAAATGTTGGAGGAAACCTTTATTAAAACATTCAGAAAATTATAATTTGGATTATATAATCTCTGTTTACCTTTTTGTTTTCCATAATTGATTACTTATTACAGACTGTTATTTATCTCACTAGTTTGTTCTACCTCTTAAGTTCTCCTTAGTTTTCACTGAATAAACTACTTTTGCTTCTTCCACTTGAAGGAGAGATCAAGAAAAAGTTAGAATTTTCTCTTGAGAAGAATATTAGAGGCGTCTTTGCTTCAAACTTAAAAATATCATTTTATCACATAATATTAACATGGTTAATGCTTGATATATTTGATTTACCATTCTCATTTATAACATCTGTATTGGCTGGTGTTTTGGCTATTATTCCCATCATTCCTGTTTATTTCATAACAATTCCTTACTGTATCTATCTTTACTTCTCTGGCTCCATCTTGGAAATGGTCATTCTTTTTGTTGGATATGCACATATAAGTCTTCTTTCAATAGATGCTATTTATTCGAAAAACATAGCAGTTCATCCTTTTATTACAGGTAACAAATTCTATTTTTAATATAAACAAATTTAAATTTTTAAATTATAAACATATAAATAGGTATCTGTGTTGCTATGGGATTAAGTGTCTTCGATTTAAAAGGTATAATCATCGGTCCTCTAATAGTTTGCTCAGTATATCTTTTAGTTGATGTATTAGGAGAAATTCAAGAAACTAAAAAAATAGATCTTACTAAAAAAGTTAGTCTTAAAAAGTAAAATTCTAATATTAGTACACTAAAAGCAAGTAGCACTTAGTAATAAGAAATATCACAAACATAAACTCCAGAAGCCAGTGAGAACACTTAACAAAAGCAAAAAGATATGGAGGCTGTAAAGTCTTTTGAAACAAATGAAGAAAAGACCTCTACTGATATTAATCAAAGTAGCCGTGTTAATCCTAAGAAACAGCAATAACTTGTCAATCCTAATGACAACTAAGTTGCTAAAAGAAACACCAGAACCAGATCTAACAAAAAAAACAACTGAATTTATTTCAAATTTATATTATTAAATTTTTCTGCAACCTAAACTTCATTTTTAAATTTTTTATCATTTTTATTTTTGATTCTAATATTATTTTTGAATTTCTTCATAAAAAAATATACTTTGTTGGAAAACAAATTAAATCATTCAAAAAACTAAATATTTTGGTTATAACTCAGGCTCAATTGTTTCTTAAGAATTCTTATTTTTTAAAATAAGAAATAAATCTATGTTATTAAGGTATATAAAAAAGCAATTTAAAAGAATATTTAAAATATAATTAAAAAATTTGTGTAAAATGATGTAAGTAAAAATTAGAGCAGTGATAAAATAAGTAAATTTATCTGTTTAAGTTTGTTCCAGAAGTTAGATTATTTGAGCTGCCTAGTAGATTTTGTATGTTTGATAAATTTGTTAGAAAAAGAGAATATATTGTTTGATGGATATATAGATAGATATTTACAATTTAAAAATCATCAAAAATTTAATCTTAAAGTATAGTACGGATAATTAAAATACTTACTAATAGATATAGAAACATATTTAATCAAACAAAAATAAATTCATTTATTTATTCATACAAAGAGATAGATAGATATATATTGACTGATGAGATTTTTTAAATTCTTTAATAAGCAGCTAGAAACTAATCCTTTGAGAACTAAAATGATTACAACTACGCTTACATACTCTGCGGGAGATTTTGTGGCTTAGAAGTACATAGAAAAAAGTGAAACATATAGTTACTAAAGAGCTCTTAAATCAATAATATATGGGGCTTGTTTTGCTGCACCTGTGCTACATAAATGGCATAACTTAATTCCAGTGCTTGCTTAAAGATTTATATTCTATAGATTTAATGACATCTCAAAGTATACTAGAGCATTTGTAAAAATGATCATTGATTAAACAATGTTTGCTCCTGTGTTTAATTGTTATTTCTACATAATAATTAATTTGATTGAATATTAATCATTGCAGAAAGGTATATAAAGTATATAAGAAAAGTTATGGGAAACAGTTAAAAGTGGATGGAAACTTTGGCCACTCGCATAAATAATCAATTTCTCTTTTGTTCCAATCTAATACAGAGTTTTATATGGAAATGTAGTTGCTATGTTTTGGTTTACCTACCTATCTTATATGTAGCATAAACATAAGTAACAAATCTAAAATGCAAATGCTAATTTCTCGTGAAATTTTCTTAAAAAGTGTTTATCTAGTCAATCAAAAATTTTTTAATTAGAACAAAAAACTTATAAAATCTAGAATGTGTATATATAGAATTATAAATATATGTTTATGATAAAAGAAATATACAATTTAACTATAAATCCAGTTAAAATAGATAATAAATAATAAATATTTAAGTTAATTTTTATGCTATGTTTATAAAATAAATCTTATTTACTCAAATTCCGTTTCAACTTTGGCACAAATTCATTTTTTCTAATCTAGTATTAATTCATATAAAATTTACCTTAGTAAAGAAAATCGAACATTTGTTTTGTAAAAAGGATTTTGTTTATTTACAAACATCCTAAAAATAAAAGAAGCTAAGAAAAAATATATTAATAAACCATTAAACGATATTTATTCATTTCGAAATAAATATTTTTAAATATGAGAAAATATTTTTTTACAAAAATTTGAGAGATTAAATATCAGAATTAATAATATTTTTGAATGAAAATTTATATCTTTAAAATTTATTATTTATAAAGTAAAATCAAAGCAAATTGCTATAATTTATTTTCTTTTGTTTGAAAGTTTAGTCCATTTAGTATAAATTGATTTACTCAAACCTTTTAAAATTCTTAAATTTGGTTAATAAAATTCATATTTTTAAAGACTTAGTCAGATAAATTGATAATTTTATTAAATTGAATGTTTATTACTAATAATTTATTTATATAATTTTATTTTTCAGTTAAAAACTTTTATTTTAATTTTTTATCATAATTGTTTATCTACACCCTCTGAAACAGCTTCATCATTATTTTCGTTGATGTCTTCTATTTAATTTTAATTTTCAAACTGATTAAAAACAGACTCTTTTCCAAAATCTCTTGTAAATTTATGATTGACATTCCAACCAAATGGTAAGTATTTTGGTTGCATAACATCTAAAAAGTGCTGTCTCCACATTTTTATGAATAAAATAATTTCTTCCTCTGTTTTTAAATTTTCAATAACTTTTTATCCTGCCCAAACTCTTTCATTTTATTTGTCATCTTCTTTTACATTTTTAGAATCTTTTTCTAAGTTGGAGAAGAAACTTCTGAATTCTTCATCAATTTTAATTTTGCCAGTAGCTGATAATTTAAACTATTTTTCCTTTAACTACGGAATCTTTTTTTCAATATCTGGAGTTTTTAGTAGTTCATCGAAGTATTATCTAATATTTTCTTTACACTTTTATCTGTTTTCCTTATTCATTTTTTCTTTGCTTTTTAAATATGACTTAGTGCTAGCATACATTCTTTAAGCCATATATTTTAAGCTTTGTTACTTAAAATAATGCTGTTTTTCTATTTTATATTGCTGTAATAGCTAATCTTTCAGCATATCTGCATTTTTTCCTGCTTTTTAATGACATTTCACACACAAAAGTAAAATGTCATGCGATCTATGGCTTTTGTATCTAATTTTATTTTCATTTATTAAATTTTTTTATACATTTCAAGAAGAAATTAAGTTTACTTATTAGGGAAGTGAGTTCTATAAATAGAGGGAATAACATGATATTTAGTGAATTTCTCATCTTTTCCACAAACAACACACACAGTTTCTCTCTTGCTTGCATAAAATTGGTTTTCATTTAAATGAATTTCTTGTTCTAACTCTTCGTGGTTTTTTCCATTCGGCTAAAAGTTTAATTTGATAACTGTGTAGGGCTCGCTACTGACTAAAGTAGCTAGTCCTTTATTGAGATACCATTTAACTTTTTTTTCATCACAATTGCAAAGTTTCAAGCCTAACGGGGACAGAATTTAACAATTTCCATAAGGCTCTTTTTTCAAACAAAACTACTCTTCAAATTACTATGCTCTCTTTTGCTTTCTTTCTTGTTTTTCAGTATGACTGCTAGCCTTTTTTTATCCATACTTATTATACTCCTAGAATATATTATTTTTTTCTTCATTATTGTTCCAGGAGTTCAAAATTAGCAAGATTTTTTCTCTTTAGTTTTATAAGAATGCTAGCGATGGTGGATACTACAAATTTGAGAACTATTATAAATCTAAATCTTCCATCAGAGCTAGTTTATTATTGTTTAAGTCATAAATTTAAAGAGCTAAATCTAAAAGTGAAGATTCCAACAATAAATTATTAGCATTTAAGTTATTTATTTCAGCATATTCATTCTTAAGTTTGGCTACTCTACAATATATTATGTTTATTATCTTATATACTTCTGATTACTTGTCAATTTACGATGCATATTATTCTTTATGTTTAAATTATTTCTAAAATAAGTCAAAAAAGTATTGATAATCAAACTTCTTCTTTTCATATTTCTTTAAAGTTTATTGCTGCATTTAATTAATTATTTCAATAGTTCTCTTAAAACCTACACTCTGTATAGTCTCGCATAGCAATTCATATCTTAGCTTAATTAAGTAATGAGAGTCTAAAGCAGCATAGTCTAACTATTCCTTGCTCAGAGGTCTATTTGACCATTCTGAAACCTTTTGTAAAATAAAAGAACATAAAATAAAAGTCATTTATTTACAATCAATTCACCTGTAACTCCTTTTTCTTTTGTTTATCTAATTTGAAATTGCAGTAGCGGTCAATCAGTTAAATAAGTGAATTATCATCAGATTTTTTTAGGAAACTAGCACATTCTTTTACATCGAAGTAATTAACTACGGATAAGTCAAAATCTCTCTTAAGCCATAAGATATCTTATTATCCAGCATAAAATACTTTGATTATGTCTTTGTTCAAAAACACTTTAGAAAGACACTAATTGATTCCTTGCTTGTCATTAATTTTTAAAACATCTATCAGGTAATCATTTTAATCAGTAGAAATTTATATTAAACATAAAAATCCTTCATAAGTCTTAGCGAAACTCTGTTCTGTGTCTATTCCTGAATATTAAAAATAATTTCCATAAAAAATATGCAATACTTACGAATATTATGTCTAATTACCTAATCTTGTTTGCTCTAAAAGAATTTGAATTAAACCTTGCAGTTTTTCTAAAGTATCAATTAAAATATATTTTTCAGCTTAAAATGGATTCAATTCACATTGATTATATTGCTAAAACTCTTTTAACGTGTAATTCTTCATATGTTTATCTTATATTATTGTAGTTCTCCTTATTATCTTTTATTAATTAAATAGATATATTTTCTAAAATAATAAGTTATTTGCGGATTTTATAAGTTTTTAAATCACGTGCCTTATTATTTATTTTAATCTTATAGAAAACTAAAACGAAACATCTGATAAAATACAATTTTATGCAAACACAAATCAATAAATAAATGGTAGACATTTCAGTCCTCATCTGTATAGAATAGTTCTAAAACTTATAACAAAATTATTTAATCTTCTAGAAGTAACTTATTTCTTCCCTAAAATTCTAGATCTTTTCTCAAAAAATTTCAAACTAGAATAAATAAATTTTTCAAATCAAGAAAAGTCTTAGTTGAAGATACTTTTTATATTACATTGCTTGAGTGAAATATTTCGAAAATAGTCAAACTAAATATCATTTTATACTTCTCACTTTAAAATAACCTTTATCTAGCTATCAATCTATCTTATTTTTTTTTATGAGTATTAAAATAAACAAATAAATAAAGATTTTAACTAAGATGAGCATTTTAATATGTCCAATTATTATATTTTCATATTGACTTTATAATCATGAATAATATTTAATATTGTAGCATTATTTAAAATAGAATTAAAATAAATTTCATTTTATAAAAAATTGATTTTATTTTTCGAAAAATCTAATACAAAATTCAAAATAGTAATTTTTAAGTATCAAATATTCCTAAAGTAACATAAATTAACCTTGATTCGAATTACCTTAATTTTATTTATGCTTTATTTAAAGGATTTATTGTTTTTTTAACTTTAAATAAATTTATTTTTGTATTAAAGATTTCAAATTTATCTATCTTTATAAATTATTTCTATTTAAATGATTGGTTTATATTTAATAAAATTATTTTTTTATCAATAGACTATTTTTTTTCCCTTAATTTTAATCTGATTATTTTAAAAATTTTAGTTATTTGAGGTAAAAAAAATGATAAATAAAATTAGTCTTTAACTTAAAATTTAAATTATTCTAATTACGTCTTTTTTATAAATGAAAACCTCTAATTTTCTTTTATAAAATAAAATGGATTTTTTAGTTTCTTCTAAAGAATAATCATATCAAAAGTGTCTATAAATAAATTAATCAATTCTATAAAATTCTGAGGTATACTCTTTACAATTGGGCTGACAAAAATTTATGAATTACTTAATTAATTGATATGTTGTAAATTAAATATATACATTTTTCAAATTTTTAAAGAAATGAACATTAAAAATAAATACACTCTTTAAGATTTCATAAACTCAAACTATTGTGAAACAAGACCATTCTAAAGTGGACATCATATATTAGTTTAAACAAAAGAGTAACTGCACTAATGCGTTTAGGAGATAAAGTAGTTTAACAAAATAGGTATTGTTTATTCATATTTTTAAGATTATGCTTTTCATCAACTAATCTATAGACGAAATAAAAATCTATAAATTATAATAAAAGGTGTTGATACAGAATAAAGCTTCATGCAGACGTATCAGGCTTTTCTTTGCCTAATCCAAATATCTACTGAAGAGAAGGATTATCTGATTGATTTACTCTCAATAAATGACAAACAATATATTAAGTCAGAAATTGAACAAATATTTCTAGATAAAAATATAATTAAAATTTTTTATGCAGGACAAACTGATATTGTATGGCTGTAAAGAGATTATGATATTTTCATATCTAATTATTTCGATATTTAAATTGTTGCTACCTTTTTAAATAAGGACGAGAGCTGGTCTCTAACATATTTACTCTAAAAATACTGCAACTACATTCTTGAAAAAAAACAGAAGAAATAACTTTAAGTAGAATTTCTTATTTAATTTATTAATTTCTATTTTTAATTATTTAATTTTATAAAAAATTAGCTTTCAGAATGGTCTAATCGTCCTTTAAGTGAAGAATAGCTCAATTATGCTGCTCTCGATTCTCATTTCTTAATAAAAATTAGATATGAGCTACTTTATGAAACTATCAAAAAGCTAGATTTCCAAAGGACACTAGAACTTCTTTACAAAATGCAGAAAGCTACATCAAAAAAATATGAAAAAAAGCCTTTTGATGAGCTATTTTACTTCTAAGCTTTTGAAAAACAATCTAAATCTTACCTTAAAAGCTTTGGAGATGGACTGAAGAATACCACAGAATGGAAAATCCTTAATATAGTATTCTTAGAACTTGCAGAATTGAGAGAAAGCTATTCAGAGTAGCAAAATAGATATATTCAAAGTGTTTTAACAGAGGAGTCCTTGCTGCAAATAACTTTTTCTGCTTTTAATGAAAAATAATACACTTTGAATATTTTAAGTGAAATCCAAAACAAAGAAGAGTTTACTGAAAAATATTCTTAAGATTTCTTGACTTCGAACAAGAATGAAATAATTTCAATCATTAATAGGCATTCTACTGAAAAAGATAAAATTATTGAAAAGTACGAATTGTTATGCATTCCAATCAAAAATAAAATGCAAATTCTTTAGCAAAGAATTGACAGAAAAAATAAAACATTTTAAGAAAAATACTCTATGAAGACTGTACCTTATGAAAACTGCTAAATCCTTTCACCAGATGGATAATAATTGTGTAACTGTAACAGTAAGAAAATCCAATGGTATCTTAAAAAAGGATTAGCCCATCTTGTTAGTGAAAACCCTACAATAATTAAACTTAACTTTCAACCAAGTGGAAAGGGTAACTTTGATTTGGAGGATCAGAAAATCTTTGAAAACAACTACTACTATGTGACAGAAAGAGAAAACAAATGCGTTGTCTGTGGCTCAACAGAAAAATTTGCTAAATTTTATGTTATTCCTTCTCTCTACAGGCGTCATTTTCCAGAGATGTAACTCACTTATTTCACATATGAATATTTATTTTAGCTTTTTTTTTAAAATCATATTTAATCTAAAAATATTTAATAATTTAAATTCATTTAAATTTTCTAAGGACAATTAAAATCCTTCATGCAAGTAAATTTTAGAGCTTTGCGAGTTTAAACAATTAAGCAACCATTCATTTCTAAATTCTAATTATTAACTAGCAAAAGATTTTAGACATATTTTGGGTTACTTTCATTTGAAAACTTTTCTTTCCAAATCAAAATTATTATGATTAAGATATTGAAAAATATTTAGATGCAATTCAATTTAAAATAAAATATTACTATCATTTCTAAAATCAATCCTAGAGCTTTTAATGGGTTTAATCCATAAATTATTTTAAGTTTTCGCATTTTTATTCAATAAAATCTTGAATAGATTTTTATTTTTTAACTAATTATTTTAGAATATAATAAATTATTAAATATAAATAAATAGCTTGAAGAGTCATAGATCCTAGGATATATTGCTATTGTGTATGAATTGTCATCAAAGAGCTGGAACTTATTGTGATAAAAAGATTGACGAAATTTGTCAGTAATATCAAGTTGACAAAATTAGTTTATAATACGCATCAGTGGTCTAAGATACTATCTAAAAATTGAGTAGGAGTGCTAGATCATTCCAGAAAAATAAGTCTCATATGCCTAAAGAGAATTAAAAGAAACTAAAATCTATTATTAGATAGAATTACTAGGATTTTATTGAGTTAAAAGACATACAATAAAAAATAGAAATCCACCCTGCTTCTTATTTCGGGACTAACAAGTAAAATGAAATTAAGATTAATGATAAGTTTATTACATATTGCACAGAACTTGACAACTTTAAAAAAATTGGTAAAGAGAATTCATGCAATGATTTTAAGAACTAGCATGGTAAATATGTAGTAGACTAGCTTAAGAACTTAAAGGATCTTACTGAGTTTGTTCTTATGTGGCGCTAGTATTTCATCTAGACAATGCACCCTAAATTCTTACCAAAAGATTGGACTGAAAAGCCTAAAAGAGTAGAACCAAGCGATGATGATAAATAAGATAAAAAGCTTGAATAGATTTAAATATTTTCAAACTGATTGATGATATAAATTTATTATTTAAAAATCTTTAAATTAAGTTAAATAAATATATAATATTATAAACTCTATTGAATATTTTCGTTTATTAAATAGCCTGCCATAAATTGAAATTTGATTTATTTATTCATTAGTCATTTTTTAAGAGAATGTAAATGATACTTACTGTAAAAAAATTTTAAATTGAATATTTTTATAAATTTAAATAAAATAAGTTCATATATTCTTTACCTGATAAATACAGATTTTAAAAATTAATAAGCATCTAAATTATTAAGTATTATGCTAAATAATAATTTTTTATATAAAATATAATATAAATTCTGCTAATTATGCTCATCGAATAAGCGGAATTAAAAAAACATGAATAGCTAGCTATACTTTTTTAAGGATAAATTTTTACTTTTTGCTGAGTAAGCGATTAGAGAGTTAAATAAAAAATACAACAATATATATATATATATAAATGAAGAGTATAGACTTAAAAGATTTCTAAATTTAAATTTGTTGTTTGATTTATTAATTTTATTTTCAAAACTCACTCAACAAGAAAAGTCAACAATTTATTTATTACGAATTAACTAACTAAATACACCTAATTAAAAGCTAGTGACTATTAATTAGCTGGTTTTTAATTAGGCGTTTTGCTATTTACTCTTATTATAAATTAAATAGAATTTAGTAAATAACTTTAAAAAAAATACTTGATGTAATAGAATAAATAATTCGACAATCTGGAAGATGTAATTTTTAATTTTTTAATTAACTACTCATTAACTTTCATTTTTTTAATTAAAATAGTTTTTAAATTCAGAGCTTCAATCTCATACTGACCTTGAAATTAATTTCATGTACATTCAATTATTAAAAAAATCTTATTTATCGAACTTTATTAAACAATTTAAATTTTATATTTAAAAAACTATTACAAATTTTATTATATCAAGTCTTATTTATTAAAGCATTTTATTATCTTAAATTTATTTATTTTTCATTTTCATTCTTTATTTCGTTACTTATTTACTGCTTTGTTATTTTTTCATTTTCTTTCTTTTAATTTCATTGTAAATGATAAGTTGATTTTTTTATTTTTGATTAAAAAGTATAAATAAAATTGGTCAGGCAGATACATCAGACTTAGGTTAAGCTTTAGTTAACTGCCCTAATCTCTCAAATTTGGTGCTTAATCTTTGGTAAAATCAGTTTTTTTCTTTTTAATTGCATACATTTTATTTGATTTATATACTTTTTGAACCTGATTTTTTTTAATTTAACTCATTTTTTAATAAAAAACACTTGCGTCTTATTTATTATTTGATTTTTTTCCCTTGTTTTAACTGTTAAATAAATAACAAACTAACTAAATTTTCTTTAATATTTAAAAAGTTACAATAAAATTGGTTATAACGGTGCCTCAACTATAAGTTCTGCTTTAGCAAACTGTACTAATCTCTCAAATTTGAAGCTTGAACTCGTGTAAAAAGAATTTACTTATTTAAGATTGAGATTTTTAACATAAAAATGAATTTAAAACTAAAAACTTCTTTTTATTTATATGATTTTTTTTAGGTTTATTTTCTTTTTTATTTTAGATTATGCTTTTTCTAATTTAAATCATTTTTCATTTTTGACTTCAATTACTAATTTTGCACCTTTATTTCTGATTATTTGATATGTTTCTTCGTTTTCCTTAGAAATAATTATCTTCAATATTTAAAAAGTGGGAGTGTAATTGGTGATTTAGGTGGATCAGGCTTAGGTTCTGGTTTAGCAAAGTGTACTAATCTCTAAAATTTGATACTTGATTTATGGTAAAAACAATTTATGTTTTGGATTGATATATTTTTAATATTAAAATGAGTATATCAAAACCTTAAAATCAAACTAATTAAATTTTCTTCTATATTTTAAAAGTGGGAGTGAAATAGGTGATGAAGGTTCATCAGGCTTAGGTTCTGGTTTAGCTAACTGCACTAACCTCTAAAATTTAACACTTGATTTAACGTAAAAGCAGTTTTTTTCTTTATGATATTTTTAACATAAAAATGAATTCAAAAGAAAAAAAATTATTTCTATTTATAACATTTGAATTCAATTATATTTATTTTTTAAATTTTAGTCATTTTTCATTTTTGAACTTTGCTTTTTACTTTTGTTATTGATTAAATTAATATTAAAAAAAATAAACTAGCTAATTTTATTTTCTTTAACATTTAAAAAGTAGTAACAAAATTAGCGATTCAGGTGCATCAGGTATAGCTTCTGCTTTAGTAAACTAATCTAATCTCTCAAGCTTGAGAATTAATTTAAAGTAAAATATAAAAAATGTTTATCTAATTTATTTGCCTTTTGATTTTCATTATTTTATTTCATTATGTATTTATTAACTAATTTTGTTTGTATATTTTCTACATTTTCCATAGAACAAAATTATTATCATGCTTTACTATATTTAAAAAGCTACAACAAAATTTGTGAGAACGGTGCATCAGCCTTAGGTTCAGCTTTAGCAAATTGCATTAATCTCTAAAAATTGTCACTTGAATTATGGTAAAAATAATTTAATCCTTTTTAATTAAAATATATTTAGCCGTAAAACGAAATAAAATTTATTTCATTTAGACTCTGATTATATTTTTTAATTAGTCAATTCAAATTTTGCTATAATTATTTATTTATTACTTTCTTTCTAATTACTTTAAACTTTTTTTTCCTTTTTTTGTATATTTATATATTTTTTTCTCTAATTAATATAAAATTCACATTTAAAAATGCAAAATTGCTAAAAAATTAATTTAATAATCTAATTTTTTCAATAAAATAAAAGTCATAATCCAATTGGTAATTTAGGAGCATCAAGCATAGGCTCTGCTTTGTAAAAGTGTACTAAACTCTTAAATTTGACACTTGATTTAATGTAAAAACAATATCTATCTTTAGTGATATTATTTAATATAAAAAATAAAATAAAGAAACAAATTTATTTATTTGCTTTATGGTTCATACCATTTTTATTTTAATTTAAATTAATTTTAATTTTTAACTTTTACATTTATTTTTACCCTTTTATCTTCCTTTTTCTTTATAATAAATAGCTAATTAATTTTATTTTTTACCAATATTTAATAGTGAGATTGATATTAGTGAAGAAGGTATACCAGGCTTATGCTCTGCTTTAGCAAACATCACGAATCTGTCAAATTTGACACTTGATTTAATGTAGAAACAGTTTATTATTTTGATTGTGGTATTTTTAAATATAAAAAAATGAAATTAAAACAAAAAAATCGATAGCTATTTACTTAATATTTTTACTTTTCTTGTTTCTGATTATGTTTTTTTATGATTTCTACTAATTAACTAATTAGATAAATTTTCTTAAATATTTAAAGTAGGAACCAAATTGGAGCAAATGGTGCATCAAAATTAGGTTCTGATTTAGCAAAATGCTCTAATCTCTCAAACTTGATTATCAGATTAGCGTAAAAATAATTAATTTCTTTTAGATTTTGAAATATTTTTTATAAAAATTAATAATTATTAAACTATTTTTATCCAATTTCTATTTCATTCTAATTTTGTTTTTTTTAATTTAGCTCATCTTTAATTTTTAATTTTCGTTTTAATTTATAATTATTTCTTTTATTTATATTTTACTTCTGCCTAATTTAAAACTAATTAAATTTATTTTATGTTTAAAAAGTGGAAATGGAATTGGAGATTAAGGTTTATCAGACTTAGGTTCTGCTTTAACAAACTGCAACAATCTCTCTAACTTGTATCTAGATCTACGGTAAAAACTGTTTACTTTGTTATGTTTGAAGTATTTTAGATTCAAGGGTTTATTGAAGCATAAAATTCTGAAATTTTCTTCTACAAAATATTTTAAAAACCAAAGTTTTTTTACCTTTATTCTCAATTAAATATTCTTAGGTAGAAGTTTTCTTCTTATAATTGAAAACCTTAAGAGGAGGATTTATTATATTTTTAATAAATTTTGATTGAATAAATTAAAATTTAAAATTCTATCTCAAAGTTTTAGCTTTGACATAAATTTATATTTTGGCCTCCCTTAAATTAATGTTTAAAATACATAAAAAAGAATTTTTCAAGCAAAAATACTCATTTTATTTTCAGCTTTTATTTAATTTACTTGATTTTTGATTCCAATATATGATGGCATTTTTTAATTTAACTATTTTATTTTTTAGTTATAGGTTTCTTTATTTACTAATCTATTTCTTATTATTTCATGGTTTTTTTTTATTCTATAATAACTAATTTATTAATGGTATTTTCTTCAAAATTTAATAAGCGGGAATGAAATTGGTTATCTAGGTGCAACAAACTTAGGTTCTTCTTTAGCAAACTTTGCTAACCTCTCAAATTTAGAAGTTGATTTAAGGTAAAAAAATTTATTTCTTTTTCATTGAAATATTTAAATATATTTAAAGCAAATAAAAAATTTTTTTATTTATAGCTTTTACTTTATTTCTTTATTATTTTTTTTCTTCTAACTAACTAATCAACTAAATTTATTTTATATTTTATTCAAAAAGCTAAAATTAAATTAATGAAGTAGGAGCATCAGACTTAGGTTGTGGTATAGCTAAATGCACCAAAATTACAAACTTGAAAGTTAGTATCAGGTAAACATAATATATTCATTTGTTTAGGATGAACTGAGATGCTTTTTAAATTAAAAATAAATATAAAATAAAATACTCTTTTTATTTATAATCACTTATTTTATTTAATTAGCTTTATTTTTGATTTTGATAGTTTATTAAAATTAATTTTCCAAATAATAAGCTTTTTTATTATTACTGATTAAGCATAATTTAAATATCTTTTATATCAATTTTTTAATTTACTCTAATATTAAATGAAAGCTTTAATAGAATCTATGCACCAGAAAAATTGAAAATACTGAGCAAGTTTTTTAAAGCTAATAAATTGGTTGTTACAGATATTAGTTTGTGATTATCCATCCATAAGTGGGTGATAAGAACTGATGAATAATTTGAATTATAATAAACATTTCTAAGTATAAAAAAATTTGTTTTTTTGTTTTTTATATTTAGTAAATTGTGATTCTTTTTACAAAAGGAAATTAAATAATTAGGTTGATTTTTTTAAAACCATCTAAATTTGAGTGTTTCAAAATTTTAAATTTAAACAAAATATAAAAATATAATATTTATTTTTTTCTAAAAATTTAATAAAAGATTTATGTAATAAATTTTTATTTAACTGTTTTCAATAATAAAAAATTTATAATTTAGAAAAATATAAATTTAGTAAATGAACTAAAATATTTTTAATTTACTATCTTTAATAAAAGTCAAAAAAAAAAAATAATATGATGAGTTTTTAATAGCGAAGCTCAAAAATATATTTATATAAATTTACAAGGAAAATTAGACATATTATGAAGTAAACAAGATATTTTAGTTATCAGATGATAACTTCTAGGGCTAAAATCTTCTAGTAAATTAAAAATAAATAATCTTAATCCACTTTAAAATAATACTTTAATGATTTTAATAACTCTTTTAATAGATTTTAAATAATAAAAATAAAGATTTAAAGATATTTAATTAATTCAACTTCTTTAATTAAAATAAATGCTTTGTTAGAATTAATTATTTTTAATTTTATTTTTTTTAATTAGATATTTAATATCATAATTTTCTTATTATTTTGCATTATAAAACTCCTGTAGAAAAATTATTGCATAAAATAATATCATTAATTTTTCACAATTAAATAAGTAAAAAAAATAAAAAAATAAAATAAATTAGAACATAAATTTTAATACAAATTTAGTTTTTTTTAAAAAGAAGTAGAAGAGATTATTTTTTGATTAATAATTTGTTTTATTGTGCTTACAAATTTAGAGATATAAATGATTTTTATTTAGTTTTTGTATATTATTAATTCTTATTAAATGAAATGTAAAATATATATGCCATTTTATCATCTTAGAGGAAATATCAAAAGAAATTTTATGAGCAATATTGTGTGTGACATTAAAAATATAGGAAAAAAAGAAGCATTAAATCATTATTTTGATTATTAAGAAATTCAATAAATAATGTTTCATGCATGATTAGTTAAGATTTATCCGTTTTTAAAGTCTAAAAACAAAGTCAAAGTATGATTTATAAAGTAATAAATTATCTATTCAATATATCTATTAATATTACTTAATCAATATTTCGATTCAACTTTAGATAAGAAAACCAAAAATATTAATAACCACAAAAAACGTTGAATATTTATATAATTTTTTTAAGTAAAAGATCTTTATCAAAATGAATATAATCACTTTCTTCCTTATTTTTTTTACATTAAAATGATAATATCGATATTTAATAATAACGCTTTCAATTACTTATTCCTTTTTAATTTATAAAAAACAAAAAGCAATTTATTTTTCTTCAAAATTGTATTAAACAATAATTCAAAAAATAGGATTCTAATGAGGAACTAATTCTTTTTGCTGCTTCTTCTTTCTTTACTCTTAATATCGGCTTTAGGAAGAGGCTTGAGAAAATAAAAACCTACCTAAATCAGCGCTACTGCTAATATTAAAGAAACTAAAACAAGCGAAAATTATCCCAAGCTTATTTAAGGGATTACTTATCCATATTAGCCAAACTTAGGTGGTATTTCAAATAATAAGATTAATGATGACATCTTTAAAATTGATTCCTCAAATACTGTTAATTCAACCACTAATACTTATGATAATAATTAGAATTAAGGTATCACGTATTCATCTTAAAATACTTATGATCTTACTGGCTATAATTTTGATAATTATGGTGAAAATTCAACAGTTAATCTTGGTAATGGTTCTGATTAGGATAACAATCTTACTTTTCATTTTGGTTTTGCTGCTTCAAAAGAAACTCAAATTAACAAAAATGAATCCAAGCTTAATTAACATTTTTCAGGCAATCACAAAAGTAAATTAACAATAATAATCCAAATTAAAAAATATTTAATATTATATTCATATTACTTTAACTTTTATTCAACTAAAAAGTTAGCGAAAGAAATAATTTTATTAAAATTTTTAATTAAATTTTGCAAAAAAAAAATATAATATCCTTACCATCACATGAATAATTACCATCATCAACAATCAATATAATCTTAATATATTCCGATGAATAGGGTGATGGTGATGGTAAAGCCAAAGAAGTTGCTGATAAGGCTAATTTCTTATTTTTATATTTTACCTATCATAAAGCCTTATCAATACTCAATATCCAAATTGATTGAATGAATATTATTCAAAATTTTTATATTTTTTGAACATAATTTATCATAATTTATTAAATTAGCGGAATTATAATAAGAACTACAATAAATGTATATAATAAAATACAAATTGAAAGTATTAAAATTAAGTTTGCTTTATTAATCAAGATAATATTATATTAAAATTATTATTATAATAAAATATAATAAGAGAGTGACGCAAATGAATCTTAACTCATCTAAAAAAAGAAGAAACCATATCTATTAAAATCCAACTGAAGAAATATAGCTTTTATATTACAATAAAAGATAAGTATAAATTAAGATAAATCTATATGAATATTAATAATTACTTTTTTTATGAAATAAATTTGTTACTTAAAAAATATCTTATAATCTAGAATCCCTGCATAATTTAAAAGCATTAAATTAATTTAACTATACCAATTCAAATCTTATTTCTTAAAATATTTCATATTTAACATTAAAAATTTAAAAATTTTATTTTTGCTATTTAAAAATAAACATATTTATCTAACTTGATTAGAGTATGAATTATAATAGTAGTAAAATATTATTTTAGAAGCGTGCAAGTCTCATATTTCATAAAATATTATATAAAAAAATAGCTTATTAAATTTAAGAATTTAAATTAAAAATGGTTTTAAACTTATTTTTAATAAGTTATAATTAAATTTCTAGTCATTGACTTTTATATACAATAATTTAACTATAATTTAGAATATTTTACCTCTCATTTTGAGAGCTAATTGACCAATTATGAAATACAATAAATTTAGTCAAAATAAGATTTTCTAAATTATCAAAAATTGTATTATGATTTTAGAAAAATATCTTTTTTCAACTGAAAGTCTAATATTTAAAAAAGAGCATTTATTTGATAACAAAATTGTATTTTTTTTACTTTTCTTCTAATTTTGGTTTTACAGCTTTTGGTTAAGAAATAAGCATAAATGGATAAAATAAATAAACTTGATTTAAAAATAAATAAAGTGATAATTGAAATTTATTTTTATTAACTATTAATTAATTTTAAAATATTAAAAAGATTTAAAGGCTAAATTTGGTATTACTAAAACAATCTAGTAAAATCATACAAATTACAAATCTTTTACACTTATAAACATTATAATTTACAAATTAAAAATAAATTTACTGGCAAGGTTTTATTTATATATTAAATTAATTAGTTAAAGAATTTTGACAGCATTAAAACTAAATATAAAAAAACTATCTATTAGTTAATTTGTCTTTAATTTAAGTGTTTTGCTATTAATTATTTTAAATCTAAGAATAAATAAAATATTAATTTTAATTCATTCAAATACTTTATTTCATGAAATAATTTTTATTAAGGTTTTCCATAATGAATTCTTTAATTTTTCATGTATATATTTTTATTTCTTGTTATGGCTTGGCAACTAAAAATAGAAATCTTAATATTATTAAGAAGGATTGAGCAAATTAATGCTATTTATATTTCTTAAAAATAAAATCTGAATCAGCTGATTTACTAGATAGTACTAGTAAATAACCTAAAACTTTTATCTTTTTTATAATAGCTGTCCAAATATCTATATACTTAAATAACTAGCTAACCTTTCAAAAATTTGTATGAATATGATCATCTACTTTTATTTATTTTTCTGATACTAAATTTTATGTATGAAAGCTAATTATTTTTTAAAAAGTATTTATTTGCATTTTGAATGAGAAAAATGAAAATACTTATTGGCTAAATGTTATCAAAATATTTTTTTTAAATCTTATCTGATTTTTAAAATGTAAATGTTTATTATTTATAAGTAAGTGATCAGAAAAGTTGACTAGTACTATATCAGCTTTTACTACCTTAATTTAATGTTATACTTAGAATTTCACAAAAGAAGATTTCTAGAAGCATTTGCTTTTATTAAATGAGGCGATTAAAAACTTTATAAGAAATAAATAAAATCAAAAAAATATAAATAACAAATAAACTAAAACACTAAAAAATTATACAGTCAATGTCTAAATTAACTTTTTACGGTTACTTAATTTGCCCTTTTGCATAGAGAGTTAGATTTGCTCTTGAAGCCTTGAAGATAGATTACGAGTTTGTTCATATTGATTTACATGCTGGAGCTTAAAAAGAAGAAGCTTATCTGAAAATAAATCCTTTTGGAAAGCTACCTTCAATTCAAATTGATGGAAAGGTATATTTTGATTTGTTTATTATTTTATTTACCTTTTTATTGAAAAGCTTAATTGCAAGTTAAATAGTTAATTATTTTAATACTTAATAACAAATAAATAAATAGGTTGTTTATGAAAGTTTGATACTTTTGGAATTTTTGGGAGATCGTTTTGGTGGTGTCTTCCCCAAAGATGATATTGCTAAAGCTGAGAATAGAATTTGGGCTAACTACTTTGATTAAAACGTTGCTAGCAAAGTCTTCCCTCTATTTGGCTTAAAGAAAGCAAATAACTAAGAAGGAATCGAAAAGCATGCTTAAGAAATTTTGAATAACATTAAGTTCTTTACTTAAAAATCTGGACTTGAAGATAGAATAAAAAACAATCCTAAGGGCTATTTCAATGGTGATTAATTGAGCTTTGTTGATTTTGTTGTTGCTCCTCATATTAGAAACATCGAAACATTTTTCAAACTTTTTGTAGGTAGAAGTATTTACAGTTTTGCTGAACCCAATGAATCTATTTAAAACTTTGAAAAATACTCTAAAAACTTACTTTCAAGCTAGCCTTATCTTTCAATTACAGATAATTTGAAATAATTACCTCCTATAGAAACCAATTCCTTCTTGAAAGATTTAGGAGTTGACTCAATTGAGAAATTTAATTATGAGCATTTCTTTAAAGAGTTCCATCAAAAAAAATTCTTATCTTGAGTAGAATAGAAAGAGGCAAGAAAATAAACAAAAACTGATAAAAAGACTAATAAAAATTTAACTAAAATATTATTCAATGTATTTTGAGTGTGTATTATATACAAATATGCTAATATTATCCTTTACTTTCCAATTTAATTACATTCTAATGTTAAATGAACATATTCATATTTTTTGAATTGAATGGTTTAGATTTTAAAAAACTATTTATTTTTAAATATTTTAAAATGTGAATTTAAAGTAAAAAATAAAAAGAATAAGTGAAGATTTAGAAATTTATAATAATTATTCAAATATATTATATATATTAAAAGATAAATAATTTTATTCAAATTCAAAGCAATTTGTTTTTGTCATTAGAAATATACTCTCTTAACATCAGCTATTCTTTTAATAATATAATTAATTAACTTACCATCAAATTTCAAATAAAATTATATAAGTTCAATTGACTATTTTAATTTTAAATTTCAAAAATTTATACAAATATTTGCTACTTTTTTTCTTTTGAGATACATTTATTTATCTACTAAGTATTTAAAAAAAAATATATTCAACATGTTAAATAATCTGGAACCTCAACATTAACTATTAATTGCCTTTAATAATTTGTTTGTATTTTTTTATTTTTTGAAATATAAAACATAGATAGATTATAATACTTTTCAACTATATTTTTTCCCATTTTCTTCTGTTTTTGTATAAAAATAAAACTTTTTGATTTATGCTAAGTCATTTTCTTAAGTGTTTTTTTTAATATAATCCTTTTTATGTTTAAAAAATGCTCTTCATTCAATATCTTCTTTAAAATTTTTATCTTAATATTATTAAGCACTGAGCAAAAACGTGCTGTAAATATCAAAACTTCTATTTATTTTTTTATACAATATTTAAATTCCATTCATTCATTAACATATTATCTTGTTAAGCAATATAACTTTTATTTTAAATATCATTTTTTAAAAAATCTTTTTATGAGGCATACAATTATTCATAATTAACATATTTATAAATTATCTAATAATTATATTTTTTCAACAATAAAATATGATTGCTATTTATTTATGTAAATAATAATATAAATAGCTTTTAAAATACTTTTAGAAATTTGTTTATGAAGAATACATATAACTTCTGTTCTAATAAAAATAATCTAATATGAAAATGAAAAATTTAAAAATTTAAAATCTAACTTTTGTTCAATTGATTAATTAAATAATATATTTTAAATTTTTGAATTTTCTTGTCATTTATTAATACAAAGAGATGATAAGAAAAAAGAAATAAAGATAGATATTTAGAAATATAATATAAATATATTTTTATGTTTTAGTTTATTAAAATGATAATTTATTTATTAATCGCTATGGTTTCTTTCACCCATCATAAAGCATTCACAATATGAGAAAGATGTGGGAAATTTTTTAATAAAAGTGGTTTAGGTAGAGCAAAAGTAGGATCGATTGGGACTAAATCATATTTTTATTAATTAAGAAGACTCAGAGCTGCTATCCCAAAGAATGTATGAAAAACATCTACACAATTTTCTGGTCTATCTGCTATACCTCCTTCAGAGTCTTGGCAATCAAGAATAAAATTCTCAAGTCCTTAGCAATCTATCCAATTAACTCTTTATATCATTCTAAAACTTGAATAAATCCACCAAGAATAGCAGACATCAGCTAGCTTTTCTGGTCTACCATTAAAACCACCCTTGCTTGTTTACCTCTCAGAGAGCCAGAATCCCAGCTAATCTTTGTCAAAAGCATCCAAATATCCAGCGATAGTTAAAGTGCCGACACCAGTGAAAATATAAGCTCCATGACTTTCTGCGTCAGGACAACCTCCAAATGCACCATCGAAATTTCTGCATCTCAATACATACTCAGCTGCTTTCTAAACATTAACTTCGTTTAACCTATTAAAAAGTGCTAAACTACTTAAAGCACAGTATGAAAATCTAGTGTCGACTTCTCCCCATTTATCACCCATAAAACTACCATCCTCTTTCTAAAGAGATTTTATATAGCCTACAACTTTATCAATATCAACCTTATTTAGTTCTTCAAAAATAATCAAAGTCAAAATTGCATAATGAGTTGAAGTTATATGTGAATCGTGATGAGTGTTTCCACCAAATCCACCATCTTCATTTTAGCAACTCAAAATCCACTAGACTAGCTTATCTATTTTTTCTTAAGGCAGCTAGATACCTAAACAAGCTAAAGCATTTAAACTCCAATAAGCTCCTCCAATACGCAAATGTTCTGTGAGATAGTAGCCTATTGAATCCAAGTCTTTGGACTTTTCTAATGACAACAAGTACTATTCATGTTGTTTTCTCAAAAAGCTTCTCTACTTTTCTGTATTTGCTTAGCTTTCTATTTATGTATCGTATTTCTTTTCTTCTTCCTAACTCATTTCCTTGTTTAATACTACTTATTAATTTTTTAAAAATAGGCTAAATAAGATATATTGATTGCTTTTAATTAGTTTTTAATTTAAAATGTTCTATAATATTTTTTCTTACAAAAATAATTAATTAGCTATTAAGGACTGAATAATTTACATAAAAATTAGCAAGTAAAGAATCCATCTCATTTATTTATTCTATATAAATATTCTATCTATCTATCTTAGTAAGCATTTAAGTTCTGTTTAAATACTATGTTTAACATTTTTCAAAATTTCTTTTTAAAATTTGATCAATTAATTCCAAATTTTATTTAATTATTATCAGCTTTTTTTCTTTGCTATTAATTTCTTATCATCACATTTTCAATTTTTCTTGCTTAAAAGAAAACTATAAAAGCTCAAAATAATATTTTCATTCATAAAAATGTTTTTTATTCTTAATTAGTTTCTAAATGAGTCATGATAATAATATTTAACTTAATTTTTTTCATGATAATATGAAAATCAAATAAGATATATTTTATCTTATTAAATATCTAGTTAGCTTCTTAATTTTGAAATAAAATGAATATTTAATAATTAGCTATCTATATCAATAAAACCGCTAATTTATATAAATTACAAATATATTAGTAAAGTGTTAAATTAAATTAATAAATTATTTTTATTCTTTAAAGTCTTAAATTATTTAATATTATCATTAATAAGATATTTTCCTAAATATGCTATTCTGATTGCAAAATATTTTTTCTTCATATTTATCTCAAATCAAATAAAAAATAAAATTTCTACAAATTCTTTTATTATCATTTATTTTTATTTTGAATATGTAAAAAATAATTTTAGAGTTAGAAATGAATTAATTTAATTTCAAATTTTATAAAATGCAATTTAGATTTGTTTGCAAATTTTAAAAGTACAAGACATTCATTTTTAACCAGTAATAGGCACAAATAAAATTAATCAATCAATAATATTCTTTAAGTAGTAAAATTATTTTTTAGTATTTTTTTTTATATTCAAAGATATTTTTCTTCAATTAGCATTTAAAGCCTATTGTTTCTTCTTCTTTTAGATGAATTAAGATTAATCATCAGAATCATCATCGTCTTCATCATCATCTTCATCGTCGTTATCGTCTTCATCTTCATCGTCTTCATCATCTTCATCGTCTTCATCATCATCTTCATCGTCGTTATCGTCTTCATCTTCATCATCTTCATCGTCTTCATCATCTTCATCATCTTCATCGTCGTTATCGTCTTCATCATCGTTATCTTGATCATCGCCATCTTTTTTAATAATGAGTAATTTATATGATTTAATAATGAAATTAAAATATATTAATTTTTTTATATATCCCAATTTTTATTTCATTCACTTATTTTTAATAAAATATATTTATTGGTTTTCCAAAAAAAACTAATACTTTCATAATTTTTATTACAAATATATTAAAATCCCTTTCAAAAAAAATTGCAGTAGATTATTTTAAAAAAAATTGAAAAAAATTTTTATTCAAAATTTAAAATTATATTATTTATTTATTTATTACTTTTTTAAAATTGTATCAATTTAAATTTGTAAAATATAAATGTTCAGAAATATTTATTCAACAAATAAAAGGGGTTGTGAAATAATGATTACAAAAATATAAAAGCAATAATTTACCTTCATTATCATCATCTTCATTGTCATCAGAATTATGCATAAGGATCATGGCTTAATCATCTGAATCATCGTTTTCATCATCTTCATCGTCATCATTTTCATCATCTTCATCATCATCATTTTCATCATCTTCATCATCATCGTTTTCATCGTTTTCATCGTCTTCATCGTCTTCATCATCTTCATCGTCTTCATCATCTTCATCGTCTTCATCATCTTCATCATCTTCATCGTCTTCATCGTCTTCATCATCTTCATCGTCTTCATCATCTTCATCATCTTCATCGTCTTCATCGTCTTCATCATCTTCATCATTTTCATTGTCTTCATCATCTTAATCATCACCATCGTCTTCGTTGTCATCAGAATTATGCATAAGAATCATGGCTTAATCATCTGAATCATCATCGTTTTCATCATCTTCGTCATCATCGTTTTCATCATCGTTTTCATCATCTTCGTCATCATCGTTTTCATCATCTTCAGAATCATCATCTTCATCTTCATCATCAGAATCATCATCTTCATCTTCATCTTCAGAATCAGAATCATCATCTTCATCTTCATCTTCATCATCATCAGAATCATCATCTTCATCTTCATCATCAGAATCAGAATCATCATCTTCATCTTCATCATCATCACCATCTTAATATAAATTATAAAATATTAAAATATATTTACATATGAGTAATATTCAAATTAAAATAAAATAAATTTATTTGGCTATTTATTTCTTGTTTTGAGTTCAATAAAGATGTATTTAATATGAATATTAATGTAAATACTTTTAAATTTTAAATATTTTTTTTTAATTTACCTCCACTATCCTCTTGATCAGCTTCTTCGTCATCATGATTTTAAATAAGCTTGGGGGTACTTTCTTACATTTCAGTTTCTTTTGAAACAGCAGGAGAGCTTTTTTGGAGAGGTTTTTCTTTTCTTAAGCCTCTTCCTAAAGCAGAAGTTAAGAGTAAAGAAATAAGAAGAAGCGCAACAAATTGGTTTCTCATTAGATTTTCTTTTTTAGATTATTTTTTAGGTATATTTTTGTAGAAAAAAAAAATACTCTTTGTTTTGAAATTAATTTAGATGAAAACTGAAGAAAATAAAAAACCGGATGAAATGATAAATAGTTATTAAAAAGTGAGTACGTTTTAAAATGAAAATTATGTTGACATTTTTTTCTATTAAAGAAATTGTGAAAGATATGGTGGAAAGAATGAGTAAATATAAAATTTAAGATAAATTTTATTAAATAATAACCATAACTCTGAAGCACTAGAAAATGTCAATAATATTCTATGGTTTTAAATAGTTGAGTTTTTGAGATATAAAATTGAATAGTAATATTGTTAAGATAGTATAGATAGACTGATGTATTTGAAAAGATGCTTCATAAATTAATTAATTGTATATAGACTTTAGTTTTCGAGTTTAAAAACGGTTAAAAGTTAATTATGAAAAGGATAAATAACATTTTTAATATAATATTTCTTCATATATATTTGTTACCTTTAAATAGTAAAATTTTAACATGATATCATTTTTTATAGATAAAAAAACATGAAATTAGTTTATTGAATTTAGAATGGAATCAAATTAAATTTTGTTTAAAATTGAATGTTTATTTTAAAATAATTAAGAATTTATATTTGAATAAGTTAGCCTTATAGAAAAGGGTATTTTCCATTAATTAATAAATCAAATTAAGAAGAATATTTAGAAACTAATGATCCTGGCCTGCTTAAATCTTTTCCACTTTACATTCTTGAATAAGTAAGCTTTTTTGTTGGTGAGTATAATTATTTTTTGATTGAATCTGCTTCCTTTTTAAATATCCAATTTTGGTTTGTCTAAGATCTATTTATTTAATTTCTCAACTATCAAGTTGAGGATTTACTGCTATCAGTATTATCCGTTTTTAATGTTTATGCCAAGATCTTATAAGTCTTCATTTAATAATTATTATTAGCTCATTTATGATGATATCAATATTAATTAAATACGCATTTAAAAATTACAAAAAAAATACAAATTCAGTCTTATTTTAATGTTTGAAATTGTAAGTACAAGAAAAACAAAATACTAATCAATTAAAAAAAAAATTGAATGATTACTAATATTTATCTCATTTACTATTTTAATTTACAAAATCTCATTTTATCTTGAATTAAAACTCCAACGATAATCTATTTATTCTCATTTTTTTCTTGCCATTTTTCCATCTTTGCTGATAAAATTGAGCTATTGCTCACAATCATTTGATTCAATTAGCTTAAAGTATGTTTTAATAAAGAAAGCTCATTAGACAGCATCATAAGCAAGGCATATTTGTTTATTACTCTCTTTCACTAATCAAGAAAATAACTTAATAAATAATCACAAAATTAAAAAGTAAATTCAAATAAATAAACAAGCAGAAATAAAACTCATAAATTTAATATAAAACGTATTAATATTGAAAATGAATCTCTACTTTATTATTTAAAATTTTTCTATGAGTAGCTTTTATAAGAATCATTTAATATTTTTAAAATATAATTTTACCTAAGATTATGGTTTTAAATTTCTTTTTATTTGATAAGAAGATTTTAGGGAGCTATTTTCTGGTAGTTCAATTATTTAGTTTGCTTAATTGTTGACGTATACTTTTAATGTCTTACTCTTTAAATGTACCTTTTAATTGGTCTATTGGCTATTCAGATACAAATCCTCATATAATTTTTTTCATTTAATTATCTTTAGTTTTAAATTCGTTTACAATCTTCATATGACCTGTTTAAAATAAAACTTTAACTCCTTCATTAGGCTTGATTATTTGTTTAAGGATAGCATTAAATTATTATTTTAAAGTAATGATTATTACCACATTATATTATTTACATTTAAAACTTTATGTAGAGGAGCTTATTTATGAAAATCTTAAAAAATTGGGTATTCTTTTTTTTGATGAACTCAAATATGTTTAATGGGAATCTATATTATTTATATCTTTTGTTAAATTGAGTTTTCAGCTACAATCAACTTTGGAAAAAGATAAATAGATACTTAAATGTATAAACAGATATAAACACAAAATTTATCAATAATCTCTAATTAACTTAAATAGTTAAAAAATTTGTGATTTCAAAAAGAAAATTTTATTTTCTAAGAATTTAATATCAATTTAAAAATAAAAATTTTTTTAATTCTATTTCATATGATAAAATAAATCATTTATCTATTGAAAACTCTATTTTTTTTATAAATATTTTACTTCTAAATGTGATGATTTTGCAGTACCAATTTTTTGTTTTCCTCTTCTTTCAAGAATCGATAAATTTTTTGGTAGACTTTCTTTCTTATCTTGTTCAAAAAGATCCTATCATAATGTTAAGCAAATTCAGTTATCTTTATTATTTTTACTCTCTCTCTGATCTACTTCATATACTATCTCCAATATCTTTTACTCTTGTTAACTCTATTTGCATTTCATTGCCTTTTTTTTCTCTCTTAGATATCTTTACTTTTTTGGCATTTTGTCATCTTACTCTACTTTTTTCTTTCTTTCATACTCAGCATCCTCCCATTATAAATCAACACTAAAATCTCCTTATTTTTTTGCTATGGTAGGTGCTAACCAACTTAGCCTTCAATATTTATATTATCAATATATGGTAATGTAGGTTTTACTTAAACTATCTAAAGACTGACCTAAAAGTAAGCTTGCTACCATTACTTTTTTAATTTTGTTGGTAGCTGTAATTTTATTATAAAAAAATGAAAACAGTTAAAAAACCAATTTTCTTAATTTATTTAACATCCAATAATAAAATAAAATTTTAATTATAAAATGTTTTAAATATTTTTAATATAAATTGATAATCTATGCATGAAAATTAATTATATATATATAGAAATGAATCCTAAGATTCTATACACCTTTACACATCTTATTATTATATATTTTATTTATTCCATAAAAAAATAGATATAAAAAAATTTCTAAAAGGTGGATTGGACCACTGTTTTCTATTATATTATGGTATTTTACTAAATATGTTATTATTATTTAAAAGTTTTTTTTCTTTGAATCATTTTTCTGAAATAAAATAAAAAATAAATAATTTTACAAATTTAATTTATTTATTTATCATAGCATATTTAAACTATTATATTATCTATCTATTTATGTTTAAAATAGAAAAAATTCTTTATTTTTCTACTGCTTTGAAATATATTAAGCTCTTAACATTCATTTTGAAGTAATACTAATAAATAAAAATAATCAATAATATTTTTTTTTGTAGTAATTTAATTTGTTAGTTTTCTCTTAATAATGAGCTTTTTTATTTCTTCAAAAAGCATTTGATACTTATTGCTTTTTATTTTTTTAGATGAGTTAATATTCCACTTCAGAATCATCACTTTCATCAACATCTCCTTTTATAAATATATAATACTTCCATATATTATTAAATAGAATAATTAAGCAAATTAAAATATATAATTTTATTTTATTCATATATTGTAATTTTTATTCTATTTCCACAGTTTAAATAACATAATTATTTAAAAATAAACTGGCTATAGTATAAAAATATTGATAGAATATTAAAGACAGATTGAATGGATTTTTTATTAATTTACATATATACTCTACTTTTTCATTTCAGAAACTATTAAATGATATATAATTAAAAATGGAATAGTATATAATTTATTTCATCTTATATGATATTATTCACTATAACAAAACACATTTTAATTTTTAAGATATTATATTAATTTTTATTATTAAGAGAACATAGAATAATTTACTTACTTTTTATTATAATGAATAGAATCAAATTAGTTTTTATTTGAAAAATGAATGTTTATTTTAAGATAATCTCGAATTTGTATTTGCTGTGGTGGGTCTTCCAGAAAAGGGTCTTTGCTATTAATTAAAAAATTCCATTTAAGAAGAATATTTGGAGACTGCTGATTCTGGCCTGCTTATAGCTTTAGCACTTTACACTCTTGAATAATTAGGCAATTTCATAGGTGTATATGATTATTTTTCTATTGAATCTGGTTCCTTTTTAGAGATACCCCAATTTGGATCCTCTAAGATCTATTTATTAAATTTCTCAACTATCAAGTTGAGGTTTTACTGCTATCTTTTTTGTCCATTTTTAATATTTAAACCTAGCTCCTATAATTCTTCATTTAATAATTCATATTAGCTCATTTAGGGTGATACAACTGTTAATTAAATTTGTATTTAAAAATAAAATAAATGAATAAGAAATTATTCATATTTATTTTGATGATTTGTTGAAATTGAAATTAAAAGAAAGTCGAAAATTTAATTGAATAAAATAAATGAAATAATTACCATTTGATTATCTCATCTGCTATTTTTAATTATAAAATTTCATTTTATCTTGTATTTGTCCTCCAACTGCCTTCTATTTATTCTCATTTTTTTCTTGCTTTTATACATTTTTAGCTGATTGTATTGAGCGATTACTAACTGTGTTTGGAAGTAATTAGCTTGAAGTAGGTTTTAATATAGGAGGTTCATCAGACAGCATCATAAGCAAGGCATCTTTATTTATAACATTCATACCCTAATTAAAAAATCAATTTAATTAACAATCAATCACAAAGTAAAAAAGTTAAATTCAAACGATCATTCAATTTTTTAAATTTATTAAATATCATTCAAACTATTAATTTTGATTGCAATTATGTATTTATTTTATTTTTCAAATTATGCTGTGAATAAGTATTCAAAAAATAATTAAAAATATTATTTTATTTACGGCTGACTAAGGTTTTACATTTCTTTTTAATTTATTTGAAGATTTATAGGAACTATTTTCTGATAGCTCAATTATTTAGTTTGCTTTATCATTGATATCTACTTTTGTTTGTCTGATATTTTAGATGTACTTTGGAACAGGTCTATTTGGTTACTCAGAAACTATCTCATCATATTATTTTTTTGTCATTTAATTATCTTTAGTTTTAAATTCGCTTCCAATCTTCTTATGACCAGTTTAAAATAAAACTTTGACTCCTTCATTAGGCTTAACATTTTTAAAAAATAAACTTCATTTACATATGTAAAAATTATTGACAATAAATATTAATGCCAAATTTTGGTTGATTACATTTAATATTTCATGCAGAGGAGGTTATTTATGAAACTCTTAAAGCATAACAGCACCTAAGTTTTCTTTCTTCTTTTTAATGAACTCATTTACTAGTTTGACTGGACTTGATAATATTTGTGTCTTTTAAATAAAATGAAATTTTCAGTTTTAAAATTAATTGAAATTAGATATATAAATATAAACAAAAACTTGATTTGATTCTCCTAAAAAGTTCAAATCTTTAAAAACTATTGGTTTGAAAAATAAAATGGTATTTTCTAAGGAAATAACATCCATTAAAAATAAAATAGGCTTGTCTTTTAACTCTCTTTATTAAAAAATGTTTTATGGACTGTATATATTGATTATCTAATAAATATTTTACTTCTAATGGAGCTGGTTTTACTATATCTGCTTATTATTTTCCTTTACTTTCAAGAACGGCTAAATCATTTGGCAGATTTTCTTGCCTATTTTTATTCAAAAAGATAACATTTCCATCATAATCTTAGGTAAATTCTTTGTTTTTAAGCTATCTTTATTATTCTTTTTTTCTCTCATCTACTTCTTGTTCTTCCTACTACATTTTTTGCTTTCTTGCTTAATCTATTTGCCTCTCTTTGTCTTTTTTCTCTCTTAGATCTCTTAATTTTTCTGATATTGGGTCATCTTACTCTTCCTTTTTTTTTCTTTCATACTCAACATCATCCCCAACATAAACCACTTAAAACTCCTCTTTTTTTTACTATGCTGAGTGCAAACTATCTTAGTCTTCACCATTTATATTATCAATATTTGGTAAAGCTGATCTACTTAAACTATTCAGAGATTAGCCTAATAATTAGCTTGCTGTCATTACTTTTTTTATCTTTTTGATAGCTGAAATCTTAATTTTAAAAAATTGAAATTGTTTTAAAAAATTCATTCCATCAACAAACATACTCAATAATAAAGTTTTAATTCTAAAAAAGTTTTAAATATTTGTATTATAAATTATTAGTCTATGCATGAAAATTAATTATATTACCAAATGTTAGTAATTGATTTAATTTTTCTGTGCTTTAATTATTAGGGTTTATATATGAATATGTTTTAAATTGAAGTATAAACTATAAAAAAATTAATGCATACCTTGGATACTCTAGATATTGATGAAACCCTACTATAATTACTTTTTGTTTCGCTTTAATCATCATTTTCTACTTCAGGATATATAATTTTATAATCTGTTTTAGCACTCAAACATGATCTGCTATCTAATTTCTTATTAGGCTTTTTATAAAACAATTTTTAAGTTAGAATAATCATCATACAAATTATTCTTCTTTTTTTAATGCTTAATTGCTATATGTTTCATTTATATTATACAATAAACTTTACTAAATACTTTAAATGCTTATTGCTTAGCTTATTTTTATAGATATAAAAATTGAAATTTATTTACTGGTTCCATCTCTTGGGTAAGTTAATTTTTAATACTTTCTTAATTCTCACCTGGATCATTGCTAAGATGCTCTTAAAGAAGCATATTATATGTCCATCTGCACAAATCTTCTGCCTCATAAAAAGGAGATCTTTCAAGTAAATATTTATCATACAATATATTAGCTCCGCATGTCAATACGTGGTCAATTACACGCGAAACTTATTAGCATGACTAAAATGATAAAAGTTAATTTTCGTAGTAAAACTATTCATTGTAGACTTAATTAAAATTGCTTTTAGGAGTTCCATATGGACTTATCGATAAAACAGAATTCTTTGGAGTTCCAGGAGAACTACTCATTATGAAGTCTAACTAATCAGCTAACTAACTTACTTGCTATTTACTTATTTTACTATTTATGATTGATGTGAATAAAATCTAAGTATTGTATTTAACACTAAATTATCTTTGGCAAACAAGCAATTTAATTGCTAAAGGATTTGAAACTATAATTATATTGGTTTTGCACTGTTTTTAATAATAAGCAATAGTCTAACAATTTAAATAGCAATTAGTTGATTCACACCAATAGATACTAGCTCTATATGTATGCATTTATTTATGCATGCAAGTAAGAATAAATGAACAAAAGAATTGTTTTATCAAGCTCAAAAGTTTTCAAATATATTTCAATTTTCAAAATAACTTTATTTTTAGAAAATAATTTTGCTGAAAATTTTAAATTCTATTTTAAATAGTTATTAAATTATCCAAAATTGATATGGTTTAATATAAACTATTATTTCATTAGCTATTAATTGACCTAAAAATTAAAAAATTCGTTTATTACTAACTCAATCTATCTCCAACATATTTCAAAAATATAAAAAGTTAAAAATATTTACTGAGTCTTTTATTTAAAGACAAAAAGTATTCTAAGAAAAATAACTTTTTAATTGAAAAATAATTATTTATAATTAATTAAAATTTTGATAAGTAAGAATGATGTTGATTCTTATCAGCTTAAGATTAAATTAATTTTTTTTGGTAAAACGTTTTTAGATTAAGCATAATTATACAAATAAACAATTTAAAAAAATCTATGGAAATGAAATAAATAAAATAATTATTTATTTTTTATATCTTAATGAAAATTATGTTCAAAATCTCAAAACAGTTTAATTATCATTTAAATATTTTAAATTTCATCATAAAAATAAATATTTTAATTTTGAATTTTGTATTTAAATGATTGATTTTTTTTTAGAAATAGTAAAGCTATTAATTTTGTATTTTAATATCATATTTTTTATTTGAAGATTTTATGTTTCAGAAAATATATCATTTATCAACTCATTTTTAGTTTCAGATATCTTTCAATTTTTAAAAGTTTAAAAAAATCAATACCGCTTATTATTTTTTATGTTATTAGAAATATCTATCTTTAATTTGTGAACACTTCATCAAAGACAAGAAATGTTCTTTTTAAAAGAAATAAGACATTTAAAATAAATTTTGAATTTTAGTTGCCTACGTCTTTCAGAAAAACATATTCCTTATTTAAAATATATTTATTTTAAATACTTTCAAACATTTAAAAAATAGATTTTGCTAATATATTTTATGTAATTAGTTTTTACAAATTTCGAAAAGATAAATTATACTAATCATAAAATTTATTTAAAATAATTATTTATTTCTAAATAATTTGGAAAGTTATTAAACCAGTTCTTAATAAAATAATATTTTATTTTTTATAAACTTTCAAAAGGTTTTTAATTATTACAAATGATATAAAAAATCTAAATAGTAGATGTTTATTTTAAATAATCTTGGTGATGCTTATGGATTCTTTATTAATTAATTATTTATTTATTTAGATCTTTGTAATCAATAAAAAATTTGAAATTTGATATTAATTATTCAGTAATTATTAAAAATTTGTGTATAAATACTTCAAGTATAAATAGGTGAATATTTTTTCTTAGTTAATAAAAATGATAGGGTAAATAAATGAATTTAACGTTAAGACATTAATTAAATTCAAAGTATTTATATAATAGCAATAATGAAGTTAGAGCGAACCTAATCGGTGATGGGTTTTAGAAGACACCTAAAAGAAATGGATGTAATTAATTAAGCAGTTCACACATTTATTTTTTGACTTAATTAATAAATATAAGCATTTGGATACATGCATTTTGATTATTTTTAAATCTTAATAATTAGATGTTAGAATGAATGTTATTGGAGAGATTTCTCAAGCTATAAACTTTGATAATGACAACCTGTATGTATAAATTTAATGATAGATTTATAGAATCAGCTGCAATTATTTTATTCATTTTATTAGTTATATTGAATGGGAGTTTTTTTTACCTCCTCACTGGTAGCCAGATTATGAGGATTTATAAGAAAATATGCCAATTTTATCAGGACATATTAGCGAAGATATGAAAAGGGATTGGAATTACTTGTAAGTGACTAAATTAAATTAAATAATATATGACTAGTTACATAATTTTTAAATATATTTAGCTCCTCCATAACCCAAATAGCTTCTCCTATATAATTAAAAAATAAAGATGGTGAAAATGAACTAATAACTAATTTTTGTTTCCCCTTTGATATTTAGGTTTAAACTAAACACTAAACATGTAGATTGATCTTATTAATTGCTTTTAGTATAATCAAAAGATATTAAACAGGTTTATTAAAATATTAGTTGAAGAATTATCCAAATTCCCTATATTATTCCTTACTTTAAGTTCAATAGATTCATGGGGTAGAAAAACCCTTCAAGGTGTTTTACTAATTGTTAAAAAATAACATCAATTAATGCAGCTTTTTAAATTCTCAATTAGGTTATACATATTGCGAAGTTCCTAGAAAACCAGGATATCATGAAATAACTGTAAAAGCCTGGGCTCCTGCTTAAAGCATTTACTAAAAAATACATGAATTCTTCCTAGGAGGACAAACTAAGCTTTATGATATCAAAAAGATTGCTTAAAATTCAGTTCTAAATGACGAAGTAAATACCTTTTAAAAAAATATACTAGCTTTAAATTAACTATTAAAAGAATACATAAAGTGCTATCGATAGATTTAATCTTACTACTGAGAGTAAAGGTGCCGTCAAGTTAATATTTAATGTTGCATTTTAGTCAAAGTAATAAAAAATAAAATAATTAATCAATAAATAATTCATTTATTCTGTCATTCAACTAAGAATGCAATAAACTTATTTATTTAATTAATAAAATATGTTCAAATTAGAAAACGTAAAGAAGAACAAACTGCCATATACAATGCAAAAAGATTAAACCTCAAAAAGTAATAGTAGAAGTTAATAGATCCGTCTGAGATTGATTAGCAAGGATAGCAAGACAACTCTTATGCTCCTGTTATAAAGTAATATTACTTTTTAAACTAATATTTGATATGCTAATATATAATTTAAATTAAAAAGAAACGAATATACAACATCACTCAGATACACTACATAAAAATTAAATTGATATTTTTTATTACGCTAAAACTTATAAATATTTTATTAATCACTTATTCTATTAAAATTATTGTAAATTAATGTAAAGTCTATTCATTTGTATATCCAAATCATTTATTATTTTGCTAAAATTAAATATTCTTTAATATAAAATTATTTGAAAGTAAAATAAATACTATATAGATTAGCTTTGTTAAAAAGATATATTATATATTTATTTTTTATTTTAATTTTCGCTCAATTTTTAAATATTCTATATTAATTTTAAAGGCATATATTTTAATAGCTATTATCCTCTATTTTAAAAATAATTATTTGTGTGTATTAAATATTTTCTAGAAAATAAAATTTTTCTATTTAAGAAACTAATTAATAAAAGTATTTTATAGTTAAAACTTCTTTTTCACTACTTCATATCTTTTTTATCAAAAATACTTGATATAATTAAAATTAATAAATCAATATTAAACAAATAAGAAATTAAGAAAAAGTAAGAAAAGAAACAAACAAAGTTCCTTAACTAAAGCCAAAAAATCTTTAGAGCCATGATTAAAGACTAGCAATAAAGCAATTTATCTTAGGATTAAAATAAATTTTAGCAAATTTAAAATAATGAGACATAAAACTCACTTATTCAAGCAAATTAGGATTTTAACGCAGTTTAAGAGTTATAAATCACTCAAGATTATAAGCAGGCTGATTGGAGAAACAATATCATGTTAAATTCGTCTGATTTAACTCTTAAAAAATCTCTTAAAAGCTAAGTAGCCAAACTAGCTCATAACAAAATGCTCACTAATGTGCTATGCAAAATAATTAACCAAAAAAATGAACAAATTGTTTAAATAATTTACCAAAAAAATGCATAAAAATCACCAGAATTAGATCTTTAAGGCCATTTGTATCAGATTAATTAAAAATATTTGGATTAGAAATAAGAAGAATGCATCATACTTTCTACAGGTAGCTAAAAATCTCATACAGGATAAAGAGAAGATAAAGAAGATATTTAGCAAAATAATTAAAGCTAATCAATAAAATTTAATTAAATTCTTTTCATTCTTATTTAATAAAATCATTAACATATTCTTGAAGAAATTCAAGCATATTAGTTTAAAGATTATGAATAATAAGATTAAACTGAAGCTTAATCTCAAATAGGTTACTTAATAGAAAGGAAATTTAATGAAGATACTTTCAATAGTGTTAATAATAAAAGTTCTTTTAAAAATAAACATTTTGAGCAAATGAAAAGAGAAATCTTCATAAAACTTGAAGAAAAGAATTATTATCTTTGTAAACTACTAAACTCAAATGACAAACAAGATATGTTTATTGGATATGAAGAGTAAGATGAATGTTAATATGAGGATGAGTTAATTTAAATAAAATATAATATGACTTAACAAGAGTTAAAAATAACTCAATAAACGTTTGAAGCTCTTTAATTAGAATATGAAGAAATTGATATTTAATCACATAATACTTATGTATTTGTTTTGTCAAAAAAAGACATTGAAAATCTTTAATCTAATCTAAAAAATTTTAATTAAGTTCTAGATGAAATTTTTAATATCTTAAAGTTTAAAAAACATTTCGAAATTACTTTTAAAAATGAAAATAAATAATAAAACTCTGAAAAAGAAATTGATTTCTTGTTTTCTTTTTTGAAGAATTAAAAATATTATTTATGTGAATTTAATGATTAATAAATAGAAGGAATCATGCTTAAAGCAGATCATTAACAAATTATTCAATCATTTTAAGATTATATTAATTTATAGATTTACAATATAAGTCTTAAAGATGATGATTTTACATAATAGGATTTCAGGCAATCTAAGGACATAGCGGAAGAAAAAGAAGTTTCCAGTGATAAAACTCAAGCTAGACCAGAGAATATTAATTTATAAGAAAGTATACTTAATTAAAATATAAATTACGAGCAAATATAAAATTAGTATCTAGATGATTAAAATAATCAAGTTCAATTCAAAAATTAGTAAACTATAATAGAAAATTTAGAGAATTAATAATCAACAGAAGATTTAAAAAAAAATGATATATTTATAAATCAAGCTAATAAATTAAAATGCATCTAATCGGAAGAAATTATTTTAAAATAATAGGATTCTTCTTAGTAAAGTAAAGATAGTTATATTAAAAATAATTCAATAAATATGAATTAAGAGAATATTAATCTCGAATAATTCAAAGATTTCATCTAAATGTTGTAGAGGCCATTAGAAAATATTAACTAAGAATAATAACCAAATAAACAGTTAAACCATTTATATAATTTTATACAATCTTAGTAATAAAATACTAGTATAGATAATTTAGTAATTTTAAAAGAAAAAAAAAATTAAGAAAAAGATTTAATTTTTAAAAATTAAACTGACAAATTAAAAGATTCCATCTAAGAAGAAAATATTTTAAAATAGCAGGAAGTTTAATAATAAGATAAAGATGGTAATAGTGAAAATAATTCAAAATAATCAATCTAAAAGTTAAAGGTAAAATATATATATTAGAAAATATAAGAATATGATTTTAAAGAATATTTAATAGAAAAAGAATAACCAATATTTGATTAAAAAAATGTAAATAAAATTGGATTAAGAGAATGGAGTGAAGATAAATTTTAGGTTGCTAACAAATATAACATATTTAATGAGTACTTTAAAACTAATTAATCATTAATTTTAGAAATTCTTAAGAATAAAAATTATTACTTATGCAAAAGTATTTTATCTTATCAAAAAGAAAATATTTTCATTGGTTACTAATCTATTCCTGATCAAGAATAAACTGATTGCATATTTTTAATTATATAAAACTACACTCAAAAAGACATTGATGGCTACTTTTTAATCAAACATTTTTATTAAGAAGTTAATCAATTTATTTTTAAACAAAATTAACTTATTTTAATCTTAAAAAAAGATTTTTTTGTTAATTATCATAATTTATTTGATAAATTAAATTCTATGATAAATTGGTCTAAAGAAGATTTTAAGAAATTAAATGATCCAAAATTTAATGATCTATTTTGCTAAGATTGTAAAGATAATAATGAGAAGAAAGAATATTGTTAAAACTGTCAAATTTTTTTTTAATTTTAAAAAAATCAAGACAAAATTTTAGACATAATGGAATAAAATAAATATCACTTGAAAGAATTTTTAAATAAAGGAGGTTATGGAATAATATTTAAAGGGTATAAATTCTCTTTGTTAGAATTTTAAGAAGTAGTATTCAAAATTTAATTTAAAGAAAAAGTTGAAGATGAAATTAAAATAATGAAAATTTTTGAGCATAATTAAAATGTAATAAAATTTTTGGATCACATTAAAATAAATGATGAAATAGATGTTATAGTGTTAGAAAAATGCAAACACAGTTTGTATTAGGAATTATTAAATTTAAAAAAAGACAAAATATTCCCTAAATAAAAACTTTTAAAAATGATGAGATAATTAATAGAAGGTTTAGTTTTATTTAGAATTTATAATATCCTCCATCTAGATATTAAGCCTGGAAATATTCTTGTTACTTCTTCAGATAATTATGTTTTTACTGATTTTGGTATCTCATCACTTAAAAGTAAAAGTTAATAAGCTGAAATTAAAGGTTTAACAAAATATTACGCTCCTCCAGAATAATTATAATAATTTAAAGAAGAAAACTCTAACGTTGTTGGTTTTAAAGCTGACATTTATTCTTTAGGAAAAACATTTGAAATTATACTTGAGGATTATAAAAATATATCATAAGATTAAACTACTTTTAATTAATTTAATTCAATTATCAAAGATCATATGACCTAATCAGATTAGGATAAAAGGAAAGACTGCCTTTATTTACTTCAATTAATTTTAGAAAAGTGCTTATAAAATGAAGGTCCTTAATTATTTCTAAAATCATTTGATTTTATAAAATTAAATGAATATGATTAAAATAAAGATATTATTTACTTTTAAGAAATTAAAATTCAATATTATTTTTGTTATCTAACAATTATGAAATTATTTGAAGAAACTTATTAAAGTTATTTTAAATTACAAATACATTCCCACTTTTTAAATGAAATAAGTTTATGTTATAAAAATCTTGGAGATAATTAAATGTAATTAGAATATTCATTGGAGTCTCTTAAAATGAAGAAATAAATCTTCAAAGAAAATCACCCAGACATTGCAGGATCTCTCAATAATGTTGGTAATTGCTATCAAAATCTTGGTGAT